>CM053515.1:61715926-62087104 GCA_028627145.1 Eidolon dupreanum
TAGAAAGAATGATTTCTAAAAAGAAAAGACAGCAACAAACAACTGGAAACCCAAATTAAATATACCAGTTGTAAGACTATTTAAAACTTAATATAATCAAGGATATATAACAAATTATGTACAAGACATGTACACTGAAAATTACATAACCTTTCTGAGAAACTAAATATAACAAATAATAAGAGAGATATACCATGTTAATGAATTTGATAATTTATTATTATTAAGATTTCTATTTTTCTCCAAATTATCTATACATTCAAAACAACTCAAATCAGAATCCCAGCAGGCTTTTCTTGGGGGAGGGGTGCAAGGGGAGGAATGGATGGATAGAACCTGATAAGCTGATTCTAAAGTTTATATAAAAATGCAAAAGATTTAGAATATCCAAAACAATTTTGTAAAATAAGACAAAATTATAAGACTTAAATTATTTGATTTCATAAGTGTAAAGCTACAATAATCAAGACAGCATGGCATATGTGTGAGGCTAGACACAGATCAATGGACCATATGTTTGGTCCACTGATTTTCTACAAAGGTGACAAGGTAATTTAATAGTGACAGTTTTTTCATTTAATGGAACTGGAACAATTGCATATTCACACGTAAAAAAGTAAACCTTGTTCCTTACCTCACACCATAAAAAAATTAACATGAAATAGATCATAGGCCTAAATGAAAGAGCTAAAACTATAAAACTTCTAATAGAAAGCATAAAAAATCTGTGTACAGTTAGGTTAAGCAGATTTCTTCGCACACAAAAAACACAAAGTATAAAATTTAAAAAATCAAATTGGCTATGTCAGAATAAAAAAGGAAATTCTTGCTATTTGAAAGACACTTAATAAATTAAAGAAACATGCCACAGATTGGGAGAAAATATTTGCAAACATATCTCTTATATAAAAAACTTTTATACCTTAATAAGAAGGCAAACACTGAGTAAAAAGTGGATAAAAGATTTGAATAAATGCTTTACCAAAAAAGATACATGAATAGCAAAAATAAAAACAAAATAAATACAAACAAACAAAACAAAACAAAAAACAACCACATATATGAAAAGATGCTCAGCATCGTGAGTCACCTGGGATATATAAAATATAATCGCAATAAGATATCACTATGCTCATACTAAAATGGCTGAAATCAAAAACACTGATCATATTGAGTATTGGCAAAGATGTGAGAACAACAAGAACTCTTATACTTTGCTGATGGGAATGCAAAATGGTACTTCCGCTTTTGAAACCGTCAATTTCTTATAAATTTAAACATATATCCCAGTAATCCCACTTCTATTTATCCAAGAGAAATGAACAATGTGTCCACACATGGACTTGTACACAGAGGTTTATATAGCAGCTTTATTTGTAATAGCCCATGAATTAGTTTCCTGAGGCTGCTGTAACAAATTACCACAAACTTGGTGGCTTAAAAAAACATAAATTTATTCTCTCACAGTTCTGGAGCCCAGATGTCCAAACAGTTTCACCGGAATGAAATCAAAGTGTAGGCACGGCCATACTCTGTCTGGAGGCTCTAGGGGAGAACCCATTTCTTACCTCTTCTAGTTTCTTGGAATTGCTTGATTTGTGGTTGTATTACTCCAGCATCTTCAAATTTCTTTCTGCCCAGCCTTCACATCTCTTTCTCTGTTGTGTGTGTCATATCTTCCTCCAACTCCCTTTTATAAGGATACATGTGATTGCATTTAAGGCCTACCCTGCTAATCCAGGATAATCCCCCCATCTCAAGATCCTTAATTAAATCACATCTGCAAAAATACTACTACTTTACACTTACAGGTTCCAGGAATTAGTACGTTAATAACTTTTGAGGAGCCATTTTTTTTTTCAGCCTGCCATACCCCCAACTGTAAATAATTCAAATTTTCATAAACTGATGAATGGATAAACAAATTCTGGTACATCTGTACAATAGAATCCTACTCAATAATAAAAAGGGACAAACTACTGATACATGCATGGATAAATCCCAAAAACATTATGTTGAGCAAAAGAAGTCAGGTACAAAAAACAAATTCTGCCTGATGCCATTCCTACAAAATTTTAGGAAAAGCACAGATAATAGTGATGGAAAGCAGAGCAGTGGTTGCTTGGGGCAGGGGTGCGAAGTTCTCTCCTGCAAAGAGGCAAGAGAGAACTTTTTGGCCTAACAGAAAAACTTGCTATTTTTTTTTGTGGAAGTTACAAGAATGCATTAATTTGTTAAAACCTATTAGACTATACTCTTAAAATGAGTGAATTTTGAATAGAAAGTATACTTCAGTAAAGCTTATATTAAAAAGGAAAAGACTGCAAGGCTAAGAAATTTGAAAACTGAGTTTTAAGGAAATGTAACTAAAATAGAATCAAGAAGAAAAAGAAAGCCCGAATAGAGCAATGAACATGGAATAAATCAAGAAGTTTGTGAAAAAATTTGTTCTCTTTCCTCTCCTTCAAACTGTACCACAGAGACAGAACGTAGGTCTCCTTGCAGGTGCTTTATTTCAAAACAGAGAATTTTTATTCAACTTAAATTGCTCTAGTGAATAGATAAAAGAAAAAATTTTCAATTTATTTAATGAAATTTATTTAACTCTAATACAAAAATGTTATAGAACAGCAGAAAACAGAAAGCTACTGAATAATATGCCCACAAATAAAACATCAATAAAACATTAGCAAATCAAGTGCCTTCCTATGTGAAAAGAATAAACACATTCTGTTAAAACAACGCTCATTCTAGAAATGTAGGGTATATTTGAGGAACTAAGAAAGACAGGCAGAGATTAATTAACTTTGGACTTGTGCTTCATCATCCCTTCCTCTTCAAGTCCCCAGAGCAGGTGAGTTATATCTATGGGTGGGTGGGTAAGGGTGTTGGTCTCTGCACAGTGCTGCTGCTTTCTGGATTGCAAAGGGTGAATGAAACCCAGGCCCACAGAGTTGCTTTGTGAGGTGAGTAGTAATTGAGACTCTACAAAATTAGTATACTTTTTTCCTTAAGCACATCAGAAATATTTATAGTTTCAAATGATAGATATGACATAGACCATGATATCTGACCACAATACACTTAATTTAGAACTAAGAAAAAAGATAAATAAGAAACCTTACATATATGGATACTTGAAAAATACACTGATAATTAACTCATGGATCAAGAAGAATTTATAATAGAAATTTTAAAATATCCAGATTTTTTTTAAATTTTTTTTTTCAATTACAGTTGACATGCAACAGTATTTTATATTAGTTTCAGGTGTACAGCATAGTGGTTATACATTTATATAATTTACGATGTGATTGTCCCAATTAGTCTAGTACACACCTGGCACTATACATAGTTATTACATTATTGACTATATTCCTTATGCTGTACTTCATATTGTAACTACCAATATGCACTTCTTAATCCCTTCACCTTTTTCACCCAATCCTCAACCCCTTTCCCATTTGGCAATCACCAGTTTATTCTTAATGATCATGAAAATACTAAGAATTAGAGCTGTGTAACTTAAAAAAAAAAGTATAACTTTAAATATGGACATAGGAAAATAAGACACCTTGAAGTTAAAGAGCTACGTGTCTAGCTTAAGAAGGTAGGAAAAAAACAATGGAATAAAATAAAATGAAAAAAACAGATGAATGTAAGAATAGAAAATCATGAAATAAGAAAAAAAGACACAATAAAGAATATCAACAAAACTAAAAACTGGCTATTTGAATGAACTCATAAGATAAAAAAAATCTGGCAAAACAAACCGAAACAAGAAAAGACACTATAAACACATATTATGAATGTAAAGGGGGGAGTAAGTTCACATAGAGATTTAAAGATAAGAGGCTACTAACTATACACCAACAATTTTGCATATTTAGACAAAAGAGGTAAATCCCTAGAAAACGACAACTAAGAGCATTGGCTAATTAAAACAAAATCTTCCCACAAGGAAAGCATCAGTCCCAGATGGTTTTTTTACTGATACATTCTACAATCCTTTAAAAAAAACTAATTATTCTATTTTTGTTGTCCACCTTCCCCGCCCCCCTGCCACTTTTCCCTCTTACTTTTTTCATCATTCCATTTTACACAACTCTTTCAAGTAGAAAAAGAGGAAATTCAATTTTTCTATGAGACTGTACCAAACCAAACAAACACATACTGAGGAAGAAAGAAAAGGAATGAAAGGAAGGAAGGAAGGAAGGAAGGAAGGAAGGAAGGAAGGAAGGAAGGAAGGAAGGAAAGGAGGGAGGAAGGAAAGGTATGAGGGTGGGAGGGAGGAAAGATTACAGGATTACAGGCTAATTTCACTCAAGGATATAGATGCAAATATCTTAAACACAATATTTTCATATAGAGTCTGACAGAACCAGTAGCATTTAAAAAAGATAAATGCACTACAACTAAATTGAGTTTATCTTAGATGGACAAGGATGGTTTAATATTAGAAAAATCCATGACAGATTAAAAGAAAAAACTGCCTAATCATTCCAAAAGTTGCAAAAGAAGTCATTTGCTAAAGCTCATACATGATTAAAATACTTAATATTAGCATTAGACTAAAAATTTAAACATCTTATGGAATATCTATGAAAAGTCTAGAACAAGCATCATCCAAAATGGGGATTTTTATTATTTCATTTATAATCAGAAACAAGGCAAGGAAACAAAGAAGTAAACATAGAAACATAGAAGTGAACTGGAAAACAATGGTTATCCATATGGAAGAAGATTAAATTGGAATCTTACCTTTCACCATGTACAGAAAACAACTCTACATGGATTGAGAATTTACGCATTAAGATCCAAAATTTAAAAATTACTTCTTAAGCAAGACATAAAATATCAACTAAGAAAAAGATTGATAGATTTGTCTATATTAAAATTAAGAACTTGGTGCTGGAACAACTGGATATCTATATGCAAAACAAACAAACAAACAAACAAATAAAAAAGCTTAGACACAGATCTGAAATTCTTCACAAAATTAACTCAAAATGGATCACAGACCTAAATATAAAATGCAAAACTATAAAACTTCTAGAAGATAACATAAGAGAAATCTAGAGGACATTGGGTACAGTGATGTCTTTTTATATACAACTCCAGAGGCACAAGCCATGTAATAAATAATCATCTAGACTTCATTAAAATTAAAAATTTTAGAAAAGCAAAAGATGATGTCAAGAGAATGAGAAGAAATGTCACAGACTGGAAGGAAATATTTGCAAAAGACACATCTGATAAAGAACTGTTACCCAGAATATACAAAGAACCTAAAATTCAACAATAAAAAAGCAAACAACCTATTTATAAATGGGCCAAAGACCTTAAGAGACACTTCACCAAAGAAGATATGCAGATGGCAAACAAACACATGAAAAGATGCTCCACATCATATGTCATTAGGGTTAAAGGAACAACAAGATATCACTATACACCTATTGCAGTGGCCAAAATCCAGAACACTGACAATATCAAATGCTGGTGAGGATGTGGAGACACAGAAATTCTCATTCATTGTTAGTGGGAATACAAAATGGGACAACTACTTTGGAAGACAGTTTGGCAGTTTCTTACAAAACTAAATATGCTCTTACCAAACATTCCAGAAATCATGTTGCTTAATATTTACCCAAGTGAACTGAAAACTTAGGTCCACACAAAAACCTGCACATGAATGTTTGTAATAGCCTTGTTTTATAAGTTTTATAAGTTATATAAGCCAAAACTTGGAAGCACAAAGATGTCCTAAAGTAGGTTAATAGATGAACTGTGGTATGTCCAGATAATGGAATATTATTCAGTGCTAAAAAGAAATGAGCTATCAAGCCATGGGGAAACACAGAGGAACTTTAAATGCATATTACAAAGTGAAAGAAGCTAATCTGAAAAGGCTATATATTATATGATTCCAACTATTTGATATTCTGGTAAAGCCAAAACTATGGTTTCTAGGAGTTGAGTAGGATTAATGGGTGGAGCACAGAGGATTTTTAGGACAGTAAAAATAATTGTGTATGATACTATTATAGTGGATATATGTCACATTTGTCAAAACCCATCGTATGTGCAATACCAAGAGTGAATCCTAATGTATACTATGGACTTTGGGTTATTATGATGTGTCAGTGTAGGTTCATTAATTGTAACAAATATACCACTGTGGTGGGGACATTAATAAGAGAGGAGATTGTGCATATGTGGGGGCATGGCTATATGGGAAATCTCTGTACCTTCCCCTCAATTTTGCTGTGAACCAAAAACTGCTGTTTAAAAAAATCTTGAAAAAGAGAGAACTGGAGACAATATGACAAAATTTTTTACAAAGAAAAACTTTAGTTCTCTAAAAGATTTTAAGAAAGTGAAAAATCAGTGTAGAAACTGAGAGAAGATATTTGAATTATCTATGGATGATGATGGATCTGTATCAAGAATATATAAAGAACTACTGATGAATAGGAAAAACACATAATAACTCAATAGAAAATTGTCCAAGGGTATGAAGAGACATTTTATAGATGAGAAAATACATATCATCCACACATAAATGAAGAAATGCTCAACATCATTAGTTATAAGAAAATGGCAATTAGAAATAAAATGAGATGTGATTTAATACCCATTCAATTTGCAAAAATTAAAAAATCTGACAATACCAAAAGTTGGTAAGGATATGATTCCAGAGGATCTCTTTGTTATACATTGATGGTGGGAATTTAAATGGATTTAACCACTGTGAAAAATAATTTGAGATGACACCCTAAAGTTTATCATACCTTTTGAGCCAGCAATTATACTTCTATGTGTATTTATATAGTCAAAAGACATTTACACATGTACAACAGGAAGCATCTATAAGAATGTTCACAGCAATACTGTTCACATTAGCAAAAATCTGGTAATCTAAGCTTAACAGAAAGAAAAGTAAAAAAACAAAAAGAATGAATTCAAGTTTATGAATGATGATTAACTTGAGTTGGAGCAGGAAGGAGAATGGGGTAGAGGGAGACCATGTGGTTAGATTCAGGTTATTGTCAAGGTCCAAGTTTTTGTTTTGAGTGTTGATTTCATGGATGTTTATGTAATTATAACTAACTATCCATTTCAATTATTTATTGCTTCATGACAAGTCACCTTAAGGTTGATGACTTGACATAACATTTGTTGTTATCATACTTTATGATTCTCTGGGTCAGGATTTAGACAGGGCACAAAAGGTCTTGTTTTGTTCCACAATGGCTGGGGCAGTTGGGATGGGTCCCATAGCGGGGTTGCTGAATAGTGAAGGATGGCCAGGCATTTCTCTCTTAACCTCCATAGAGGTAGGCTTTCCCACAGCATGGCATTCTCTGGGTAGCTGAACTAATCCCATAGTGGCTCAGGACTTTAGAGTGACTGCATTGAGAGGCCTAGGTGGCAGCTGCAAGTCTTCTTATCATCTAGCCTCAGATATCAAGGGAAGGGAGGAATAGACTCCAACTCTCAGAGAGGGAAAAGCATGCAATATGAGAAAGAGAGGAACTGATGGCAACCATCTTGGAAATAGGCTCCCACATGACCTACCTAACTAAATAAATGAATACATAAAAACAGGTCATATGTGAACCAATGAGAGTGAGTCATGAACCAATGGTTAGGATTAATCCAATTCTCTGTACCCGAGTTCCATTGAAAAATGGAAAAAAAATCTAGAAAACAATTTCCTGTGTACTATTATGTTAAACCATATGAAATTACAGTTTTTGTATGTCAAAATGGTCAAATATTAACAACATTATACAATTCAATCAACTAGCAATAATTATAGATATAGATATAGAAATCACTTTTAATTCCTATATAGAAGACTATCATAAATAGATCAATTCTTCTCAAATTAATATAATGATTAGATGTGATTTTCATCAAAACTCAATGATTTAAAATTTATGTGAAAACTCAATATGAAACAGAGTTTATGCAAAGCTACAGTATGAAAGAACACTCAATAAAATATGAAAAAGAAAATTAATGAGAAGATATTTTTTCTATCAGATAATAAAATATGATTAAAAACTATAATAAATAAAAGAGTATAATACCAGTATCAGAATGGACAGTTAAGAAGTAGAAGTATATATAAAGTCCAAACCTAGATCAGTATTTTTAAGAATTTAGTATAGGGTAAAGATAAGATTTCACAACAGTAAGGAAAGCATAGGCTAGCTAATAAATAGCATTTGCATAATTAGATTCTTTTTTAGAGAAAAGTATGGTTGGATTCCGTTCTTTATTCTTTCTGTTAAAATGAGCTTCATATTGATTATATATTTAAATGAAAAATTTAAAGACAATATTGGATATTATTTTTACTGTCTCAGGATGGGAAGTACTTTCTACTCTTGACAGCAAAAGCAATAAAATAAGATACTGACAGGTTTGACTACATAAAAAGTCCAAATTCATGCTGTAAAAATAATTATGAAAACATGAAAAGATAAAGCTGTCAAGTGGGATTTTTTTGCAATAAAAATAGAAATAACCCTTTTCCTCTTCTGTGTCAATCTTTCTCTACCTCTTCCTTATCAGGATACTTATACATTTTCTTTTGCAAATAAAATATGGTAATATTCTCTATATAAAGAACTCTTAAAAATCAGTAAGAAAATAAAGTCTTATTGTAAAAATTGACAAATTACACAAGCAGAAAATTCACAAAAGTAAAAGCAAATAAATATATGAAAAACATTGATATTCAGTAGTGAAAATAAACGCAAAACAAGATGTCTTTTTTTTTCTTTAACAGATTGACAAAGATAAAAAGGAATACTACTGTGCAATGCTTGTCAGAGCACAGAGAAACTGGCACTTCCATACACCATTGGTTCAGTTTAAATTAATACAACTTTCCCGGAGGGCAATTTGACCATCTCTACCAAAAGCCTTAAAATGAAAGCAACCCCTTTGTTGGAGTAATTCTACTTCCGGGAAGGAATTTATCCTAGGCAAATAATTAGAGAGCTTCAAGTAAAACATGGTGGCTTGACTGCATTCATTTATCTCTGTTCCCTCCTGAACCCCAGTAGACTGATACAAAGTTAAGAGAACTGTAAAATAACAAGGAGATGACAGTGGAATAGAGTTGTCAACATCGCTTTGGAAGTTGAAAATGAATGGATGAGCAGAGAATGGCAAATTGAACACATGCGTTTAATTTTGCTCTCTTCCAAAATCCCACTAAAGTTACAGCAAAGGGACTGTTTATAAAGGCTTGAACCCACAAGAATGGGGAAAGCGGAAAAGAAGAAAAGAGAAACACAATTTTATAAGGTAGAAAGTCAATGAATGAATCATAATGTACTTGGTGAACTTGAGAAAGCTGAGAACTCACCTGGTTTATACTACAAAATCTTGAAAAGACCCATGATTTGGAGGCCCCAGTTACCTCTGGAAGGGAGTGGGGGAAGGAATGTGTGTGGCTAACAGAGAGGATTGTTTGAAAAGCTACTTAAGAAGTAGTTAGATCCCTAGTCCACCTCTTCAACTTTGTGTCAGTGTTACCTCTTCCTTACGCTAGCAGATGAATGGAGATTTAGTCCCGTCATTTGTGGCCATATCATGTGGATCTCTGCCTCCCTAATCACACTGCTTCCTCCTCTTCTGTGTCAATTTCCCTTTGGTTCTCCCTTATAAGGACACTTATGATGGCATTTAGGGCCCACTGGAATTATCCAGTTGAGGTGAGGATTATTATCACCTGTTCTCAAAATCCTTGACTCACTCTCAGGTACAAAGACCCTTTTTCTAAATAAAGTAATATTTGTAGGTTCCAGGAATTAGAATTTAAATATCTTTTGGGGGACCATTTTTCAGCTTGCCAAACATGCTAAATTAAATAGGCTGATTTTAGAATTCAACAAACCTTACATTTCTGGAATAAACCCCATTTTATTGAGTCGTGTTGCCCTGAAAATACATTGCTGGATTCAATTTACTAAGTTTTAAAAGATGTTTTCTATATTAAATATCATAAATATCATGAAACTTTTTGTACTCTCTGTAGGTTTGGATATCATGGTTGTGATGTCAGTTTTTACTTTATGTATTTTGAAGAAACAATTTTTAGTTTCATTGATGTTTCTTTATTGTTTTTGTTTCCTTTTTAAAAATTAATTTCTGTTCTTTATTATTTCCTTCCCTTTTCTTACTTTAGGTTTGATTTGCTCCTTTTTCTTTTTAGTTTCTCAAGGAGGAAGCTTAAACTGTTAGTTGGCAACACCATATCCCCAATATATGAGAACTAATTCTACACATTTCCCTCAAATCTCTGCTTTATCTGTAATTCATTCATTCTAGTTGATCATTTTTTCACTTTCATTTAATTCAAAATATTCTTTGTATTTCAATTGTAAGTTCTTTGAAGCATGGATTATTTAAAAGTATTTCCAAGTATTTGGAGATTTTCAAATATTTTTCTGTCATCAATTTCTGGTTTAATTCTGAGTAGTGAGGGAATTTTTCTTTGCATGATTTCAATGCTCTTAAATTTTTAAAACTTTGTTATATGACCAGAATATAGTCTATCTTGGCAAATGCTCCACATGCATTTGAAAAGAATTTGTATTTTGCTGTAGTTGGATGGTATGATTTATAAATGTCAATTCAGTTAAGTTGGTTGATAGTGTTTTTTAAGTCTTCGATATTCTTACTGATTTTCTGTCTACTTATTTTGTCAATTACTGGGGAAAAAAGTGTTGAAAAAACCCTACTGACATTTATCTACTTCTTTTTTCAGTTCTGTATTTACTTCATCTATTTTGTATCTCTATTATTAGGTACATACACATTTAGGTTTGTTATTTCCTCTTTATTAATTTATCCTTTTTTTTTTTTGTCTTTATTCCTGGTAATAGTCTCTTTTCTGAAATCTACTGTATATGATATCAAGATAGCCTCTCCAGCTGTTTTACAAATAGTGCTTGCAAGATATGTCTTTTTCATTATTTTACTTTTAACCTATCTGTGTCTTTATATTTAAAGTGAGCGTCTTGTACAGAATATATAGTTGGGTATTGCTTTAACAAAAATTTAATCTCACAGTCTCTCTGCCTTTTAACTTGTGTGCTTAGATCATTTATATTTAATGTGCATTTCAATATTTTCCAGCTCATATCTCTCATCTTGTTTTCTTTTCCTTCCATGTGCTCTTTGTTCCTTTCCTCTATTTCTTTCCTTCTTTGGGATTAATTAAAAATTTTTTTCATTTTATCCCCATTATGTTCTTGTTAGCTGTACTTCTTTGTTTTATTTTATTAGTTGTTGCTTTATAGTTTACTATAAATATCTTTAGCTTATAGTCTAATTTAAAATACTATCTAACATCATATGTACTTGTAAGAACCTTAGAGTAATATACATCCACTTTCCCTTATCCTTTGTGCTAGTTTTTATACATTTACCTTCTACATGTGCATAAACTGCACTCTATATTGTTATTATTTTTACTTTAAGTGGTCTAATATCTTCTAAAGAGATTCAAATTTGAGTTTTACCATTTCTATTTCTCTTTATTTTTTCTACGAATTCATTTTTCTGTTTGCTATAATTTTCCTTCAGCCTTACGATCTTCCTTTAACTTTTATTTTAGTGCAGGTCTACTGGCAATGAATTTTTTCAGCTTTTGTCTGAAAAAATTCTTCATTTTGTTTTCAATTATGAAAAAATATTTTGTTGGGTAAAAATTCTAGGTTGATAGAGTTTTGAGGGGTTCAGTATTTTAATGATATCTCCCTCTTGTTACTTGTATAGCTTTTGACAAAAAAAGCCTTTTCAATAAATGGTGCTGGAAAAACTGGAAAGCCACTTGCAAAAGAATGAAACCAGACTGTTGTCTATTACCACATACCAAAATTAACTCAAAATGGATTAAGGACCTGAGTATAAGACCTGAAACAATAAAATGCATAGAAGAAAACATAGGAACTAAACTCAAGGACCTTGGACTTAAAGAGGATTTTATGAATTTGACCTCAAAGGCAAGGGAAGTAAAAGCTAAAATAACTGAATGAGACTACATTAAACTAAAAAGCTTCTACTCAGCAAAAGAAATTGTCAACAAGGTAAAGAGACCATCTGAATGGGAAAATATATTTGCAAGCAACGCTTCTGATAATAGCCTAATGTCCAAAATATACAAAGAACTTATATGACTCAATAACAACAAAAAAGCAAATGATCCAATCAAAAAATGGGCAGAGGACCTGAACAGACACTTATCCCTAGGGAACATACAAATGGCCAACAAACATAAGAAAAGATGCTCGGTATCACTAGCTATTAAGGAAATGCAAATCAAAACCACAATGAAGTACTATCTCACACCTATAATCCATGTCCATGAGTCTATAATCAACAGGACAAGTAATAACAAATACTGGAGACAATGCAGAGAAAAAGGAACCCTCATACACTGCTGGTGGGACTGCAAATTGGTACAGCTACTATGGAAAACAGTATGGAGGTTCCTCAAAAAACTAAGAATTGATCCGCCATATGATCCAGCAATCCCTCTACTGGGTATTTACCCCAAAGACTTGAAAACCCATATCCAAAAAGATATTTGCACACCGATGTTCATAGCAGCAGTATTCATAGTGGCCAGGACATGGAAGCAACCAAAGTATCCTACAATAGATGATTAGCTAAAGAAGCTGTGGTACATATATACGATGGACTATTACTCAGCCATAAGAAGAGATTAAATACTGCCATTTGCGATAACATGGATGGACCTCAAGATAATCGTGCTAAGTGAAATAAGTCAGACAGAAAAAGTTGAAAATCACATAATATTACTTATATGTGGGATATGAACCTAAAAGTAACAAATGAACAGGACAAATAAACAGGGACTCATGGACATGGACCATAGACTAGTGGTTACCAGAGGGTAGAGGGTGGAGGTAGTGGGGAGGTAGATAGGGTAAAGGGGATTAAATATGTGGTGACAGATAGAAACCTAACTATGGGAGGTGAACACACAGTGTAAACATATGTATGCCTTACTGTTAAAGTGTACAGTTGAAACTTATTAGATTTTGTTAACCAATGTCATCATAAAATAATTAATTAATTAATTAATTAAAAATAAAAAGAAAAGAAACCAGTAAGCTGCTAAAATCATAGGGTTGATTTTGTTTGTTTCCTGTGTCTCAGTTATTAAAGTCCTGTGTTACTTATTGTCCAATGTCTGAAAATCATTTTTGTATGTATTTGTCTGGTTTTCTATTATGTAAAGTGAGAGAGTAAATCTTGTCATTGTTACTTCGTGTTGGCTAGAAGTTGAACTCTACTGTTCTGACCACTTTAAAGTTTCTATTATGATTTCTTTTTGGAACCATTATTAGGAATATGTTTTGAAAATAATCATATTTTTGTCATTGAGTTCTGTTTTATTAGATTGTGATCAGAGATTGTAGTTTGAAATGATACCAATCCTTTGAAATGTGTTAAGGCTTGTTTTATGTCCTGGTGTGTAGTCAATTTTTGTAAATTATTCATGTGTGCTTAAGAAGTGTGTGTATTTTCTGATTATGAAGTGATGAATTCTAGAAATATCCATTAAATCAAACTTCTTCACTGTATTGTTAAAATCCTATATACCCTCATTGATTTTTATTATCCTTCAGCCACAAGTGAATGAGTTGTATTAAAATTCCTCATTATAATGGTGGCTTGATCTATTCTCCCTAGATCTATCACCTATTCTAATAAGTATAAACAAGTTTATAATTATTAAATCTTCCCAGTACAATAACATTTTTCTCATTATGTAATGACTTTTTATCTTTGAATAATGCTTCTCATCTTAACTTTTATGTCTTCTGTTGATATAGCTGCTTAGCTATTTTATCTTTGTATTTTCTTATAATTTTTTTTCATTCTTTTACCTCCAACCTCTCTGTCTTCATGTTTTATGTCATTTTAAAAAACATAGATAATCTTTTAAAGAGTGTAATCTGACCATATCCGTCTTTTAACTGATAATTTCAGTCTATTTAACTCTACAGTGATTACTGATATTTTTAAATATTGTGCTTTCTGTGTTCCCATGCTCGATTTATTCTTTCTTTCTTTCTTTCTTTCTTTCTTTCTTTCTTTCTTTCTTTCTTTCTTTCTTTCTTTCTTTCTTTCTTTCTTTCTTTCTTTCTTTCTTTCTTTCTTTTTCTTTCCTTCCTTCCTTCCTTCCTTCCTTCCTTCCTTCCTTCCTTCCTTCCTTCTTTTTCTTTCTTTCTTTCTTCTTTCTTTCTTTCTTTCTTTCTTTCTTTCTTTCTTTCTTTCTTTCTTTCTTTCTTTCTTTCTTTCTTTCTTTCTTTCTCTTTCTTCTCTCTCTCTCTCTCTCCTTTCTTTTTCTTTCTTTCTTTCATTTGAGCTTTTCATTGACCTGCTTGTTTTCTATTATAGTGCCAACATTGGCATTTGCCCTCAGGGTCAGATCTTCCACATTTGTACCTATCCCAGATTCCTTTTCCTTTACTCCTTTTTTTTTTCTTTTTATAGCGGGGTGGGATGGGGGTGGTGGCGTTTATTTTTGTTTGCTCTTGGATATTTTTTAACCTAGTGGTAGGTTTTGTTTTAATTTTAAATTCCTGAAATTATGATTAAGTATGTCTTAGAGGTGGAGTGAATAGGATTGTATATTAACACAAGACAAAGCAAAATCTCTCAGATAATTCTGTTGTATGATCCCAGTGAGAAGCTATTGATCTGGAGGAATTGTGGATTCTTTATTGATAATATAAGGAAAAGTAATTATAATTCTCATTGATTAGCTTTATAATAAAGATGTTTTGAGGTTTTCAACTGAATGGCTTGGAAGGCATAAATTCAAAGACAAGTTAAAGAACATGAGCTCTTTGCTTCCTTCATGGTCTTTTTAATGTGCCTGGATTGGAAGACTTAATATTGTTAAGATGTCAATACTATCCAGGGATCTACAGATTCAATCAATCTCTATCAAAATTCCAATGACTTTTTTTTTTTTTTTTGCAGAAATAGAAAAATACATTTTAAAATTCATATGGCATCTCAGGGGACTCTAAATAGTCAAACAATCTTGAAAAAGAAGAACATAGTTGAAGATATCACATTTCCTGATTTTAAAACTTTCTACACAGCTACAGTATTCAAAACAGCGTGATACTGCCATAGACACAGACATATACACCAATAGAATAAAATAGAGAGCTCAGAAATAAATCTTTCATATATGATCAAATGGTTTCCACAACATTGCCAAGACCATTCAATGGGAATAAAACAGTGACTTCAACAAATGGTGATGGGAAAACTGAATATTCACATGCAAAAGAATGAAGTTGGACCCTTACCTTACACAATATATACAAATTAATTCAAAATGTATCAAAGACCTTAACATAACAGCTTAAACCATAAAACTCTTAGAAGAAAGCATAGGGTAAAACCTACATGACATTAAATAGGACAATGATTTCTTGAATATGACACCAGAAGCACATACAATAACAAAAAATAGGTAAATTGAATTTTATAAAAATCAAAACTTTTATGCATCAAAGGACACTACAAACAAGTAAAAAGGCAACCCACAGAATGAGAGCAAATATTTGCAAATCATATATCTGATAAGGGATTAATATTCAGAGTACATAAAGAACTTCTATATTTAAAAAAAACACAACTTGACCAAAAAACAAGTAAAGGACTTTAATAGCTATTTCTCCACAGAAAATGTAAAAATGGCCAAGAAGCCCATGAAAAGACATACTACTTCACACTCATTAGAATGGCTACATTTCAACAACAACAACAACAACAACAACAAAAACAGAAAATAACAAATGTTGATGATGGTGTGGAGAAATTGGAACCTTGGTACATCACTGGTGAGAATGTAAAATGGTGCAGTTGCTATGGAAAACATTATGGTGGTTCCTCAAAAATTTATATACAGGATTTGTACATGATCTAGCAATTTCATTTCTGCATATATACCTAGAAGAATTTAAAACAAGGTCTTGAAGAGATATTTGTATACCCCTGATCATAGCATCATCATACACAATAGACAAAAGTGTCCCACAACAGAGTAATGGATAAACAAAATGTGATATATATATGATATATATATATATATATATCATATATATATATATATATAAATGTGATATCATATATATATGATATATATGTATGTATATGAATATTATTCTGCTTTTATAAAGGAAGGATCTACTGACACATGCTACAACATGGATAGACTTTGGAGACGTTATGCTAAGTGAAATAAACCAATCATTAAAGAACTGTATATTGTATAATTCTACTTATATGAGGTAACAAGTGAAGTAAAATTCATAGATATAGAAAGTAAAATGGTGGTGTCCAGGGACTGGAGTAAGGGAGAAATGGGGTGTTGTTTAATGGGTATAGAGTTTCAGTTTTAGAAAATGAAAAAAGTTCTGGAGTTGGATTGTGATGATGGTTGCACAACAATGTGAATTACTTAAATAAAGCCACTGAACTGTACAGTTAAGAATGATTAAATAGTGAATTTTATGTTATGCATATTTTACCATAATAAAAAATACAATACAATCTGACCAGGAGAAACTTCTCTCTAAAACCTAAACAAAACAAAACCTATGCTTATCCCCATTGCAGACAAATTAAAACAGATTCTAAAATATCAGTATATTTTTGAAAGCTTTATAGTTGATTCTAATGTAAAGCTAGTGTTGAGAATATCTGACCTGAATTATAGATCTCAATAATGAAACAATAGTTTCTTGACTTTATATTTATTTTTCCTCTATGTTTTGTGAACACAGCTATAAAACAGAAATTGTGTTTAAGATAACACTTTTGAGGATCTGGCTAATTTTAGTAGAAGGGAACTTTAAAGTATAAATTTAGAATTTTATACCAAGCCAAACCATCAATCGATCTTGAAGGTAGAATAAAAGAAGTTACAGACACCTACTTTCTCAAAAATTGTATCTTTCACTCTTTCTCAAAAAACTATAGCGGGTTGTGTTCTGACAAAATTAGGGAATAAGCTAAGAAAAGAAAAACAGGGAGGCCAAGAAATAGGATAGTCAACACAAGAGAGAAATAGAGTGAATTCAGAAGATGATGATAAAAGAAGTTCTAGAAGAACAGTTCTATGGAGTGCTAGGGAGCCAAATCAGATGGGAACAGCAGGGTCAACAGCTAGCAATCTGAGGACATTTTCAAGAAAAAAAAAAACAGAAAAAAAAGACTTGAGGTGTTAATCTTATTTAGAGACATTTTATGGGTCTGTCAGAAAGTTCTAAAAGAATTAGCATTAAGTATTAAGAAATTGAGGTAAATAAAAAATGAGGTAGTTATTAACTCCAGGAAGAACTGAAAATTTTATAGGAAAGGAAACGAAAGCATAGTATGCTATATAGCTCAGATTAGGAAATGCTATAATTTAACTTTATTAGAAGACTAAGGAGAGGAGAAATGTTTGTGTGTGACTGTATAAGAACACTCCCTTTTCATTTGCATTTTCCATAGTAGGAAGTAAGTAGATGATGTTTAAACCTGGTTGCAGAATATGAACAAATTATTTAGATTTATATAGTTAAATGCCAGAAAAATCACTAAAGGAATTCTGAGTGTCTCAGGGGAGGAGGAGTGAGACACGTCATTGCTAGTTTTCATCATGAACTTTTTTTACGTTTAAAATTATGTTCAGGGTATTCCTCTGGTTGAAGAGATGTTTTTTAAAGTATGCAAGTATATAAAGATATATGGTAAGGATGTTCCTCTCAACACTGTTTATGATAGTGCGAAAATTACCATCTACTTGGGGAAATAATTTGAGTGCATATCTTACATGCAATCATTCTGTCAAGAAAAAGAATAGTTTAAGAAGGCAAAAGAAGGAATGTTTGTAATTGGTGGCCAGATGGAGTATTAAGTCACATTGCTACAGGAGTTCAGAAGAGGGAGAGGGCCCTCTGGCTGGGATTAGTTGGGGAAGAAGACGAAGTATGTGCTCAACATGTAAGATGAGACTTAGGGAGCTCTGAAGCTGGGTAAGGGGGTTCAGAAGGGCCCCAAGTAGAGCAGGATCCCAGGATCAAGGGAGAGTGGGCAGAGTTGCCTGGTAGGCAGGGAGAGGGCATGGTGGGTGGATGAGATCTAGTTGTGGAGGGGATTAGGGTTCTGCTGGAGAACAGGGCTTTGAATGGTTGAAGCAATCATTTCCAACATGCAGCCTAATGTCATTCCCTCTAAGCTCTACAGCTGTGTGCTTTATGGTGTTTCTCCAGAAACATCTACATGCTCTTTTCCTTTAAGGTCAAAACATGTAGTTTTGAGGTGGCCAGTAGCCAAGATTAGGCTCAGTGAAGCTGGAGGAGTTGGGATTAGGGTAAATCTGAGGACAGGTTTAGTGGAGAGGTTGTGGCCAGGGTTAAAGTTCAGTCTGAGGCCAGGTTAGGGTTCAGTCTGCGATCAGGGTTAAGGTTTGTCTGCCGAAGCCGGTCTCTGATTGGATCCCATTTTTTCCTGTGTCAATAAATGTTGCTTAAGTACACAGAGAAATTGCAAATATTGGCCAGCTATTCTTCTCAAAGCCCTTCAGCTTCTGCCTCTCTTGGTCCCTTCTCTCTTGGCTTTCTCTCTCCCTCTTACCACACCATACATATGGGCATCTTTCCCAGATCTCCTCGGGCCCCGCCTTCCTTAAGTCTCAACTCACTACCCATTCTCATTAGCTGGGGTCTGAGCCCTCAGGCAGTGGTTGCCTAAACTGTGCTGTAGGAAGGAACCACATAGTTGGAGGACATGGGAGGAGGGTTCTGGTCCCCTGCAAGAGGCAGCTGGGTTATTCATCTCCCTGTCCACCTCACCCCAACCAGTGGCCAGTACCTCTTCTCCCTTCATTCATGCTAGGTTGGTTGCCTCACTCAGTGCCCAGGAATTCTGGCCCACACAATGCCTGTGTGCTTTCAAGGCAGGTTACTGGAACTTAAATCCCAGCTTTTCTTTTCATTCCTGACCCCTCAACCCCCAACCTCCATGGTCTCAGTTGAGCCACTCCCTTTCTCTGTCCCCTGCAGACACCTGAGTCAAACCGTGGAGAAGGACTCCCCTACACCCTGGCTTAGCCCAGCTGGGTGTGGCAGCCATCCCTTGGCTAGGTCGGGGTGGGGTGCGTGATGGTGGGGGCCATGAGACAGAGCAATGTCTCCTCATCCCATTGCCACCCTCCTGGGTGCATGCCTCCCCAGCATCTGGTCTTTGGCCGCCTTTCAGCTTGACTGTCTTCTTCCTGGCCTTCATGCTCCAACATGCAGGAGTTTCAGGAGAGGCTTTGAGGATGCAGAGCCCAGCCCGGCACTGAGGCAGCTGAGGAGGGAGGGGCCACTCTCCTGTTGTCCTTTTACCTTTCTCAGCTTTTGTTAGCCTCTTTCTCCCTCTCTGCCTTTTTTGTTTGCTCTTTCTGGGTCTTGGCCCTACCCAACTCCTGGCCTTTTCCTGCCTCTTGCTCCCTGTTCCTCTTTCTTGACCATGTTCCTGTCTGTCCTTGTTGCTGTCATGCTCCTGTGCCATGTCTATGCCTCCATCCCAGCCCGTTCTCCATCCCATATATTGTTGCTTCTCTCTTTTTCTGTCTGTATCTTTTGCTTTCAGACTTCTCACTCCATCATCACAGATTACAGGGGGAGTGTTGTTCTCAGTTACATGGCAACAGAGACATATGACAAAAATACCTGTTGATAATGATAATAATTTGAAGGAAGGACTCTTTCCTCAACCTCTCCCCCACCCAATTATTCTTGTATAGGGACCTTCATCACCGAGTCACTTCTTGGAGCTAAGGCAATTCAAAGCAACAGAAAGTTCTCTGAGCTCCTACCAGGCAAATGCTGACCCTGTGCTAGGGGACTGGAATGTATGAGACGGGTCTCCACTCTCCAAGTGTCTACAAGAGAGTGAAGATGGTGGTGGGGGGGCAAGAACACAAATGTTGAAAGGAAGAATAACAGTAGAAAATGAAAGTAACTGTTCAAGGCAATAATTGGAGGCTCTAATGGAACATGCAACCCAATCTCCCCCACTGTTTTGAGACTAAGGTGTCATCGTGGGCTGAGGGAGCTGTACAATTCCGTATAGGATTTGTGAGAGGAGAACCAGCTACTGAGAGCTGGGTGGGATTTGTGAGTGCATGTGGGGAGTAGCACGGCCATTCCAGGCTGGACAAATGTAAGCAATGGTGCAAAGATAGGAATGTGTATGGAGCTAGGGTCCTCAGAGGTTAGCCGGCTAGGATGTCTGTGTTGGTGTTTGTAAAAAAATGGGTAAAGGTTGAGAAGCTGCTTGAGCCCAGATAGTGGACTTGGACTTGACCGGTTGTTAGTAGAGTGACCTTTGAACATGGGAACAATAGGCCTCAAGCAACGAATCATGAAGCAAATCCAGGCTGCAGTGAGTATCCTGCTGCTCCCTTGACACTCAAGTACCAGAGGGCTTGGACCAGGGACATTGTCCATGTCCACAAAGGCAGTTGTGCAGATCCTGGCCCCCAGAGAGTACCCAGCTCAAGGCCACAGCTTCATTCTGCAGTGGGAGGCCTGCAGAGATGAGGACCATTGGGCAGATACCCAAACAGGTCAAGAAAAGGACTTGTGATGGCTGTGTCACCTTGTGGTTAAGCCACTCAGTGGCTTCTTGTGTACCTGAGATAAAGCTGAGACTCTGCCCTGAGGTCTGCAGGCCTTGTATGGCCTGGAGCTTGCGTCCTGCTGTGTCTCCCTACAGCAGGGTCTTCTCAGCGTACTTTGACGGTCACCCCCCACACGCTCTCTCAGCCTACTCCTTCCCACTCTGGGGGGCTGCGCTCAGAGGCTTCCCTAAGGACACCTGGATTGCCCATTGCAGATGACATTTGGTCCTACTTGCGTGTCATGTTCAAGGAGCACTGGCTCCTCAGCGGGCACCCTCAGGTGGGGCACTTGGCTGCTAACTGGTGCCTGTAAAGCACTTGAAAGCATAAAGGATGACACCAGTGAGGAATGTAGCTGCTAATCCCAGTGTTTCTTGAGTCAGAGGAGGAGCTGGGGAGGGGACAGCCCCAAGAAGCTCCTGGATTGGTCTCTTTCAATCTTCAGATGTGCCCCTTTAGGGTGTGTACTCACTCGGAGGGCCCCAGGAGACCCCTGTTTCCAGGAAGCACCCTCTGAGCAGTGCCCTGGTCTTGGTTGCTTCTGTCCCTCAGGACAAGGCAGAGTGAGAACCCAGTAGAGGGTCAGGAGGTCTGGGCTCCAGTTTCCAAAATGGCTGTGAGGTCTGGAAAGGTCACTTCTTATATCTAAACACCCATTGCAACAAGAAACAGAAGGCACACTTCTTAAAAAGGGAGTCTGTCTTCTCACATAGCAAGGAGTCCTGATGTAGGGTGATCCAGGGCCTACTGACCCTCAAGGACCTGGACCTCTCATTCTTCCTCTGCTTAATGCAGTGTCTTCCTCAGGGTGACAAATGGTAAAATGGCATCTGGTGAACAAACAGGGAGGTTCTCTCTCCTTTGAATAGAAAGACAACTTTCCCTCACGCCCCCCAGGTCCCACTGACTGAGACTGGTGACACATTCAGGCCAGGGGAGTGAGACCTTGTCACTGGCTTTCATCACTGGCTCTCCTGGTGATGAGGGTGCTCTGGCATTTGGAAGTGGGGGCTGGATGCTCTGCAGGGTTTGAGATGTTTCACACCCCGCATGACCTTTGGATGTCATCCCAGCCATTCATGGAGGTGAAAAACCTGCTTTTTATTATCCAAGCCTACGACCTAACTCCATTTTATAGAGATGTTCTTGCCCAAGAGGTATCTGGTAAATTGAGGGAACATTCTATGTGGTTTAGAGCTGCCCAGCACTTCTGAAGGTGCCAAAGCCTGGACAGTGCGGCTCCACGAGGTATGAGGGAACACGGTACCTCAGGTCACTCTGCATCTGCTGCTGTCGCAGGGCCTCCTCTGGGTGTATTGAAACACAATTATTTTATTAGAAACTGCTTTTCTTGTATGCCTTTTATGTTCGTTTTGGCATTCCGTTGGTTTTTTTCTTTGAAACTCTATTATTTATAGATTTTACTTTAGGATAGTAAAGAAGGTTGCTCAAAATGCTTGCTATCAAAAGAGGGGATTGGGTTTGAGAAGGTTGTGAACCACTAGCTTAGGCTAATGGACTTCATTCCTGGAGCCGAGAGGGGGCCTTCTCCTTGATCACCTGGGATAATGAACTTCAGGACAAAATTGGGAGTTCCCAGCAACAGAAAAGGAGGTGGGGTGGAATGTCAGCCGGGAAGCCAACAATGCACCCTCTACACTTATCCTGTGGGGGCCTCAAAATCCCGTGTCCTCACAGCCCTGTATTTTAGCCCCCGAGTCATTAACACCATTGACGTCAAATAGAAATGCAGTTAGCCTGCCTGCATCGAAGTTTGGTGTTTCTCAGCCCACTTCCCCAGGAGGCTGGCACATCCTGCTGTATGGTCCCTCTAGGAGGAGCTGACTGCTGATAGGCCCTGAGTTCAATAGAAAAAGAACAAATGGAGATGGTGAAATTCCAGGTAGCAAGAAAAGTAGAAACAATGACCTTCCTTGCTCCCTCTGGAATTCCACTCCTAGAGATTTAGATGCTGGCTTTAGCTCCTTCCAGGATGAAGTGGGGTCGTGGAGAGTGGGAAGAGCTTCGGCAATGCCTCAGCTTGTTCAAGTGGCATGGGGGTGGGGGTGGGGTTAGTCTTGCTCTTAAATCACAGAGTGGTTAAGAGCAAGGCTGACCCCCTGGGTTAAGTGCCAGAGCCACATATTTAACCACTCTGTACCTCAGTTTCCCTATCTGCAAATGGGATAATAACACGTCATTGGATTAAAAAAAAAACAATATTGATAAATTTTTAGAACTCTGCCTGACACAATATGATTTGGCCACTAGTTGACTCTTTGTTGCTGATACATGAGGTTCTGGGGTTGGGAGCTGGGTGTTATTGGGTACCCCCATCCTTTGGCTGGGCCCAATAGCTATAGTCCTAGGGATCATGACTCACAGGTACTCTGGGGGAGCCGCCTCGGAACTTCTGCTTCCCCTCCCAGGCCTGGGGTGGCTGGGCCCACGGAATGACCTCAGCCAGGAGGAATGAGGGGCGCGGAGTCTACAGGCTGGGTGTAGGCCCCCGCCTACCCTTGGGGCCCTCCCAGCCCCACCTTGTACCTGCTTCCTAGCAGCTGACCCACAGGCAGTAGGACTCCAAGGGTCACCCCAGTGACTCACTGTGTCCTCTTGATCCAAAACCAGTGAATGGGACTCCCCTTCCTTCCTCCTTCTGCAACCCCAGCCTCAGATACATCATTGACCCTGACCTCTAGCTGATACTTCAAGCTGGACAATGTGACTGATGTGTGACACTAACCTTTGACTGACCTCTGGCCCTGGCAACAGACTGACTCCTGGGCTCAGATAGGGTTCCAGTTCTGGTCTCTGGCGAGCTCTGGAGATGGGCTACAGACGGGTCCATCTCCCAGACATGGAAGGTGTTCAGGGAGTTTCTGGGATGAAGGTCCCCTCTTTGCACTGCTTGCCCCTCCCTTCTGCTCCCTGAGGTCTGGCTGACATGCTCCATCTGCCTTGCAGCCCAGCTCCCTGAGGAGGGGAGTGCCTTCCTGGCCTCCCTTGCTGGGAGTGTCACATGGAGAGGGGGCCTCCACCTGGGAGGGGAAGGTGCTGCCTTTGCTCCTTCAATCAACTTCTCAATCAACATCCTTCCATCTGCCCCTTCTGACTGCAGTTCCCAGATGGAAGGGACCAACCTTTCCCCATTAGCCCAGGGGCTCCCTAAGAGCAGTGACAGAGCTCTCCAATTGGACCAGGTTTCTTAAGGACAGAACCACATCTCTTCCTTCAGACTGGAAGATCCTTGAGAGTGGGAGTTGTGTCTCAATCACTCAGGATGGGGTCTCCAATAAGGGGATAAGAGCAGCGTGGGTGCGAGAGTCATACAAATTTAGATTAGAATATTGGCTCCATTGTTTATTAGCTGTTTGTCCTTTTAACCTCTCTCTGAGTTCAGTTTCCTCACTTGCAAAATGAGGCCAGTGACGTTGCTTACCTCATAGAGTTGTGAGGATTAAATGGGATGAGCCTCAGGAAGCACTGGGCGTAGTTCCTGGCACTTGTAAGTGCTCAGCAGATATCAGAGGTCATAGATACTAGACCATCATCATGTTATGGGTTCTGCAAGGGCAGAGAATCTCAGTGAGGCTGAGATCTTGCCCCCCAACCCCAAAATCAGGTTTTTTTTTTTTCCTCCACAGGAAATGGATCAGACAGGCAATGTCTATCTAAGCTGGCCTCCGCTGCCACCCTTACTCCTTGTGACTTCTCAGGGGCTCTGGGCCTGCAGGACTTGGTCCAGCTTCTCCACAGAGCTCCTGTCTGCCTTTCACCCTAAGAAGGCCTCATCTTCCTACATTCTTCTTGGGTTGCTTGACCCAGGAAACTCCTGGTTTAACATCTGCCAGGGTCTGGCTTTCTAAGTCACAAAAGCCAGGACTTGGCCGCTTGGGACTTTCTCCTTAGTGAGGCCCAATTCTTTAAAACAACCAGACAGATCCCAAGGTCAGCCATCACTTCATGATCCAGAGGCACACTTCCTATGGGTGCATTGGGGGCCTGTCCATAGACTATTGCTCAGGAGAGAGAGAAGAACAAGGCAGGCAGCCCTATGCATACCACAGGACTCACCTCCAGGGGAGACATCTACAAAACAAGTCTATGATGTCCCGCGGGGTCACTTGGCCAAAGACAGGTGTGAACTCAGGTCGTCCAAGAGACTGAGACACTCATTTTTTCAATCAGCTACAAGCATTCTTCAAGGATCTTTTAAATCCCAGGTTTCTGAGGGAGGATGAAGAGATGGTTCTCTGACTCCTGGAGACTCCTTTTACTTTGGCTACTGGGGAGCTCAGATATGAATTTAATCCTTAGTCAAAACGATGATCTATGTCATCCTCTATGCTTGGCATATTTGTGTCTTTCTCTTCTTAAAATATTGTTAGTATTATTTGTTGTTAGTAGCAGCATTATATGCATGTATTTTATTGAAAGCTACCTCATGCCTTCTCTGGAGGTAAGCAGAGTGTGAATTAAAAAAATCAAATAGTGGAATTCAGAAGAACTCACGGACTATCAAGTGGGACTTACAGAAACATTCCACATCTTACCCTCTTGATAACAGGGGGTTTAAAAAGTGAATTTTCTGGGGCTTGAAGACCCAGAAATGAATTATAGCTGCAGCCTCTGGTTGGGGTGAGAATGAGTAGCAGGACTTTGGCCTAAACTGTGGTTCTCTGTGAAAAGAAACTAGCTTGGATTTAGGGCCACAAGCCCTGACTTTTGGCCCCAGCTCCACCTCTGTCTGACAGTGGGACCCTGGGCAGATTATCCTACCCCAGTAAGCCTCCCTTTATTTGGGAGATAATGAGTATGATGAGGGGCCTGACCTTGGCTTTCATGGGGTTCTCCTGAGCCTCCCCTGAGACGATGGGTGGATTTTAATAATTTCTCTAATCAGGGCTGGATTATAGATTGTTGTTGTTGCTCAAAGCTGAAACTGTGAGGGTTTGCTCAGACTACAGGCCTGGAAGGCTCCCTACACCCAGCTCCTAGAAGAGGAATCCATGGGTTATAAGAATGACAGCTCCCTGGCCCCAGAGAGACACATTCCTGACTTGAGGTTCAGTGCCTCTGGCCACTGCCTCCCCCAGTGGCCCGAGTCCCTCCACGTCACACTTTCAGCATCCCAGAGTAACCAAGCACATATATTAAAGCTGGCCTGACTCTCTTAGAACAGGAGCCTACTTCTCAGTGTGAGAGTGCACTCCTTAGGCTCTAGGCAGGAGAAGCCTGCTGAGTGAGCCAAGAAGAGCTTCCAGGAGTATCTCCTGACCTGGAAATGGGCTCAGTGGGCCCCGACACACCTTTCTCCCAGTGATGCTGTGCAGATGGCATCATGAGTACAGTCAACATTTGCTGAGCACATATTTTGTGCCACCTGCTGAGCTAAACACTTTATTTAATCCACACAATAGCCCCATGAGTCAGGTACCATTATTAGCTTACTTTTACAAATAGGGAAACTGAGGCAAAAAAGTTGTGTGACACAGTTAGAAAATGGTAAATTATCAAAGTTCTCTTAATCATTACAATCTATGGAGTTTCATTCATTCATTCATTCATTCATTCATTCATTCCATAAGTGTTTATCAAGTGGGGACCACACGCCAGGTGTTAAGGATCCATTAGTGAATGAAACAGACTAAAAGCTCTGCCCACCTGGAACTGACATTCCAGAGGAAGAAGAAAGACAATAAACAGTACACGCAGTAGACCAGTAAATTATATAGTATGCTAGAAGGTAATAAGTGGTATGAGAAAAGAAATAAAGGCACACAAAGTGGACTGGGGATGCTGGAGAGAGGGGAGGCCTGCAATTTAAGTGGGATGGCCAAGGAAGCCTTCATTTTAGCAAAGACTTGAAGGAGACAAGGGAGGGAGCCATATAGTTACCTGGCAGAAAGATGGCGCATAGTCCCTGAAAGGTGAGCTACCTGGCATGTGTAAAGACAGCAAGGAGGTGAGTGTGGCTGGAGGGAGCCTGAAGGCATGAGGACCATGAAGAGGGAATGGGCGACAGAGTGCATCGGGCCCTGGAGGCCGTTGTAAGGCTTTTTCTCCTCCCTCCCAAACTGAGTTGGTTTGATTATCTGAATAGGAGGGTGACAGCATCATCAGGACTTTGGCTTCTACTTTGAGACCAATGGGCAAGTTTCGCAGAGTTCTCAACACTGGAGGTATCTCATCTGACTTTATGTTTACAAAGGATGCTCTGACATCAGTGAGGAGGCCAAGGTCAGAGCTCGCACAATAGTCCAGGGGAGACAATGGGGTCTGGATAGTGAGGAACGAGAATTGCAGTGAGAAACAGTGGGGTTCTAGATCTATTTTGAAGGTGGAGCCAAATGATTTGCCACTGGATTAGATATGAGGTGAGAGAGAATAAAAAGAGTAAAAGTTTGTAGTCTGAACAACTGGAAGGATGGGTTACCATTGATCGTGATCCGGGGTGGAGAAAGTTCTTTTTGGTGTTTGGGAGACGATCAGAGTTCAGTCTTGGGTGCGCTAAGTTTGAGCTGCTTCTTGTGCATCCCAGGCAGAGCCGTCGAGCCAGCAGCTGGAAATATGGATCTGGAGTGCAGGGAAAGGTACAGTCGGAGGACTAGCTCTGTGTGTCCCTCTGTCAGAGCAGGATGGGCCCCTCGGGTGGCTGAGAAAAAGTTGTAAGTAAAAGACCTCGCGGTAAGTGAGTGGCAGGACTGGGATTGCCTCTTCTGCTGTTCCCTAGGAGAGGACCTCCTGTGTCCTCTGCCTTCCAGTGACAGCCAGGACAGGAAGGGGCTGGGGCTGGCAGAGTCCACCATACCCTCTAACAGAGAGGGAACTGAGGCCCATGTGACTTGCCTGGGCCAGTGAGGACACGTGGCAGAGCTAGAACCCCAGCCTCCTGACATTGTGTTCAGAGAGATCTGTGCATGACAAGATAGCACTAGTGGAAGCGCCCTGACAGGTCTGGAATGTGGGAGTGAGTGCGGTGGTTATTGGGCCCCATTGGCTGGCCGGGGGCGTATTTCAGCAGGATTGCCCTCCAGTGAGCTCTGGGGACCAGCTCACGCTTTTCCTGCTGAGAGAGGCCAGGCCCCTGGGTGGGGGCCCCAAACTCAGTCCCTGCCTTCCTGATTCATTTTAGCTCTCCTGGCGGCCTGAGTCACTTTCTTTCCAGGTGAGAGTCCTGTTTTGCAAATTCCTGGATCCTAGGGAGAGGAATGGGAACTTGAGCCCAGGGTTGGACCTGTGCATAGGTGAGGCAGAAAACCACCCACACCTGCCCCAGATCCCTGCCCTGGCTTGGAATTTACTCACTTATCTATCTATCCATCCTGCCAGCAATTCCTGAGTAACCATCTCCATTCAAATGCCCAGTATTGTGCCATCTACAAACTACTTTTAAAAGTCCTATTTTGTAGATGAGAGCACCAAGGCTCAGGGAACAGAAAAGGCTGGTTCAGAAGTAGACAGGAGTACCCAGCCAGGAAACAGAGAGCCAAATGCAGACTCAGCTTGTCTGACTCCAAGAGCTTGTCCATATCCTGTCTCTGCTGTCCCTAAGCCTGGCTGCCATTTTCCGACTCTTGGCTCCAATTCTCCACTGTAAGGAAGCAAGCTGTGACCTTGGGGAAATTTGTCAATTAGCCTTGTACTTTGGGTGATGGGAGAAGGAGGAGACATGGGATAACAGTGAACAGCCTCACGGGTGACTCTGCAGTAGGGCCTGGACAGTAGCTGTGGGAGGAATCTCAGGGGGTGGGTGCTTAGGAGCAGCTCCATGGAAGCAATCAGAATATCAGAGAATGAGCAAGTAGGGGAGAAGGCATTCTGGGCAGAGAAATAGCCAGAGGAAAAAAATGAAATTTTATTTAGAGCCAGGATCAGAGGGTGTGGATATAGGGTGGAGGGTCAGATTGCAGAAATTTCTAAATGCCTGTGGAATGTTCTGGGTAGTGCTGGTGAGGGGCTGAGGTACCTCTTCTCCTAGGAAGTCTTCCAGTTCTAACTCTGCTGGTTCCTCAGCCCCAGCCGGCTCTCCTTCCTTCCCTGGTATAGCCTGTACTTCAGAAGGAAGGCACGAGACTTCCTGGGTCATGCCCTCTTTCCCAGGGAACAGGGGTTGGGGCTGCTCACAGGATATCCACACTGCTGATAGAGTGTGGGATATCAGGAAGCCCAGAGACTTTCCCAAGAAGGATCAAGCCTCAGAAGGAGGGCTGACCCCACAGACTGGAGGGCTATATTTTACTCAAGCTGTGTCCAGAAGTTTTCTCTCAAAATAGTGCCAACCAATTGTTTTTGGTGCCTGGTATCGGAGCAGTAGAGATTCACCCTTATGGACTAAGGCACATCCCCTTATTATAGGCAGATTTCCATGAGAGAGGTATCACTTTCCCATCACTGTGAATGCTATGTCTAATGCTTTCTTCCATGGGTAAGTGGTGGGGATAAGATGGGGGAACAGAGAAGAGAGAGGCCTGAGAACCTTAAGAGAAGGCCAAGTAGCAGAAGCACTTTGGGCCAAACCACTTGGCACCTGTACTGTGTCTGAAGGCTTCACAGTGATCCATCCCCGCATTTCACCAAGTGCCTCAATAGTCAGGTCAACACTTGCTCTCTTTCAATGAGACTCCTGGTAGGTCTTGTGCTTCCTCATACAGGGGGTATAAGAGCTGATCTAGGGGTTCTATGAAGGAGGGGTCTTGGAGCTCAGTTACCTTTAGCAGGAAGAATCTAATTCAAGGAAAGCAAACCTGGGCACCTGTCAGGTAATCAGTCTGCACAGAAGATCAAGCTGGAAAATAGTGCCACTTAACTCAAGTTTCCACCTGTGATCTCATCTGTAACTGACCAAGTGCCAATTAGCTCCATTGCCACTGAAATAGACAGTGCCCTAGAGTAGAATCAAGAAAACATTATGCCAACCTATCTCAATCTTGTATTTCTGCAATAAACATGCACATGTTGCATGACATAGTTACACATCACACCTCTCATCTGTGACACAGTCAGAGCTGCAATCAACCCAAATCCCATAACCAAATAATGCATGGTGCTACAGCACTGTTTATTGGGGAGGAGGGGTTGCTTTTATTATCGAAGGCTTAAAGTCTTTGACATAACCCTCAAAAACAGGTCCAGTTTAGAAAAAGGAAGACTGAGAACTTGAAGAAGATGTCCAGTTGATGAATACGAACCAAAATAAAAATAATCTTTAAATATATTGTGAATAAGACTCAGTAATAAAATATATGTAAGTTAGAGGGCATGGCTAATAGTGGCCAGTTATAATAATGGGAAGATTGTGAAATAAAGACAATTCCAAGTAAATTAAAATCTACTACATTTACTGTAAGCAGTCAATTCCTTATTTTGAACATGAATGAAAAAATTATGTAACATATTAATTGAAAATCTGTTTCTCCATTTTCACTAAATAAAAGCTGAACACACACAAAATTTTAATAGTTTATTGGGACACTAAATTATTAGCTTTCTTGTGTTGACCCGGTGTCTTGTTCTTCCTGATGAGAATGGCTGGAGGCATAGAAGCTGCTTGTGGGAAATTGGAAAGCCATCAGCTGAGAATGACGCAGCTCCAGATTTGTGATATAATAACATATGTGCTTCTTACTAGTGCTTTAAATAACAAGATCTAGCAGTAGGTGTAATAATTATTGCACTTCCTGTGTAGTGATGAGCATTTATGATATTTCTGGCCCCTCTGTACCCAGCCCAGCCACCTTTCACTTCCTGGCTCATACCTTGTGCCCATTCACTCGAATTTGACACTAGCTGTTCCCTCTGCCTGGGGTGCTTCTTGCTCAGCTTAATATCTTGTGATGCCCCTAGCTGCTGCTCAGACATGACTTTCTCCAGGAATATTTCCTGCTCTAGGCAGCACTCCGTTCCACACTTGCTGCTCTGTTTAGTGCTAGTTTACTGTCCTATACGTTTTACCTGGGCAGAGGTCCTTCATGAGACAAAGAGGGGTGCTGTGAGCATCCTGCCACCTGAGACGATTGAGTGGCACTTAAGAGAGCTCTGACTTGAGGCTTGTGCTGACTTCAGGAGTGAGTGCTGGGACCCAGCCCATAGACCTAGACTGTATGGCAGATGCAGGCTGTCCTCCCGTGTGGGATGAGTGATGCTTGTGTAACCTCTCCTGGCACAATGAACCTTTGTCTGAAGTCCCTAACGCAGTTGCAGTTTTACTCTTCTTTGCTCTTCCAATCTAGACTATAAGTTCTGAGGAAGCGCAGGTGGTGTCCGTGCCCAGTGCCTCGCGTGCGCCTGGCACGCAGCCAGAGTTCAACAGTTGCTTTGGATGGAATGTGAGATCTCGCTCAGGGAGAGCCTATGTCCACTCTCCTTGTCTCCCCAGCCTCGTGACAATCTATACACCCTCAGGTGGGCTCTAGTGGGTAATTCCTCCCTCACTGGCTAAGCTTCGCAGGAGGGTTGCCAGTGACTCACACTTGGTATGTCTGGGCCTGGCTCTGCGGGAGCTCCCCAGGGACTGAGTAGGTGTTCGACAAATGTGTGCAGAGTTGAAAGTCAGCCAAGTCTGGAGGCAGAGGGGCAGACAGGATGACCTTGTTGGAAGAGGGTGGGCCCTTAAAGGAGGGAACAAACAGGCCAGGTGCCCGAGGTCAGGGTTCAATTTGGGGTCAGACACTGGGGCCCAGGTTCAGGGGGAGGTGCCGGGGAGTCCTGGGGGTTCCACACCCTGTGATCTAGGCTGGGTTCTCCAGATAGGATCCCGGCACACCCCCAGCGGCCTGCCCCACCTGCTTCTCGGGCGGGGGCAGCAGGTGGGGCCCACTTATCGCCAATCAGGCCAGAGGGTGGAGCTGGCCCAACTTGGAGAGATGGCAATCGTGAAGGCACTCCTCAGTGGAAAATCACTTTATCACACGGTCCCTTCCTGGGAATGGGAACGAAAAGAGCCTGGGAGACATGAGGCCAAAGGGCTGCCTCCAGGTGTCTGTGTCTGAGGACGGTCCCTAGGCTCTCCTCAACTTGGCGGCAGGTGGGTATCCTCTCTGGGAGACCTGCCTGTGGGCAGTGCTCAGACTGGGTCAGGATGAGCCGAAGATCGGTCCTGGGCCCTGTAAGTTGTGGACTTTCAGGGCCTTGAGAAACAATTGCAGCCTCATTCTAGACCCTTGGGGGTGTCAAAAACGCCTCTAATTAGACCTGGTGGGCTTGTACTAGCTTCAGTCATTGTCCCCTGAAGTCTGCTGAGCTCTCAACGTGGATGTGACAGTGTCCTTGGCCTGGGCCAGCTTGGGGCTGAGCGCTCTGGATACTTTTTTATGGAGGTCGTGGCTACTGGTACCTTGTAGTCAGAGTGTGCAGGCTGAGAACTGTTCATACCATTTGCTAATTAATTTGCTTACACACAAAGACTTGTATATAAGATATGTGCACAAACTCAGAGCATCCCCTGGCATATACTTTCCCACCCATGTCCACAAATGAAGACTTTCCCTTGCATGACCACCTATATAACCAGGCTCCCGTGTGCCAGTGCGCAGAGACCTCCATGCAAAGGTAGGTGCACGTGCTTTAGACGTGGATCAGACTCCAACTGCCGGCTCGGCAACCCAGTCCTGCCCAGAAAAGTGGGCAGCTGTGCAGATTTTCTTCCAGTCTCTTTTTGATGCACTTAAAAACACACTTGCAGTTGAGCTGTTTGTACAATTTTGTATCTCATGTCATGAAATACTTTTTGTAAACATCATTTGAAATCATTGCATAATCTACTGTCATATAGGTGAACCATAATTTATTAAACCAGTCCTCTATTATTGAGTATGTAAGTTGTTTTCAGTTTTTCACAGGACTGTGCATAAATCTTCATTCACCTAGCAGATTATTTCCTTGGGCTGAATTCCCAGAAATCACAATACTGTCAAAAGGTAAGACTTCTCCCCCACCTCAATTAATATTGAGATACAATTGACATATAAAAGGGTAAGACTTTTTAAAAGGCCTTTGATACATATTGCTAAATTTCCCGAGATGATTAATTTATATGCCCACAAATAGTTACCTTGCCAAGCCTAGATACTCTTATGTAAAGCTATTAATTTCATGTACAAAGTTTTTTTTTTTTTTTTGTCATTTTTTAGTTTGCATTTGTGGACTATTAGTGACTGCAAATATTTCCACATGTTTGTTAGCCATTTATATTGCCACTTTTGTTTTTCTGTTTGAGTCTTTTTACTACTTATCTATTGGGTCCTACCTTATTAAAGATATTGATTTGTAAGAACTCTTTGTATATTAAGGACATTAACTCCCTTTACTGACTGTATTTGTTTTATATATTTTTCCATGTTTCCTATTTGATTTTATATTTTGTTTACGTCGCGGTTTTTTTTTTTTTTTTTGACATAGAGAAGACTTACATTCTAAGCAGTTAGATTTAAAATGTTTTCCTGCAGAACTACTCCATTCAATTTTTTTCCTCATTTACTTTTAAGAATGTTCTTGCCTATTCTAGATGTTAAATGTTACTTCTGTTTTCTCTTGCTCTCCCTCCACCGGCTGTGTGTGTATGTATGTGTGAGAGGAGTCTTCATTTTATGTTCAGATCTGTAATCATCTGGAAAATAAGGAAGAAAAGACATTATCCCCGCCTTCAAGGAGCTTACGGGGAATAGAGCAGAGAGAGTACAGTGCCTGTGTTATCATAGCTTTCACTGTGTGCCAGAAATAAAATATGCTGATAGGAGCTCAGTGAAAAGAAAAGGAAACCATGTGAAGGAGATGGGATTTTCTGCTGCTCAGGGTTGCAGGGGGCTGAGAGAGGCTTTGTTTACTTATCAAACGTATGTAGGCTCATTATGTGCTAAGCATTGTTTTAGTGCTTTATAAATATTGACTGATTCAGTCCTCATAACAACTTCTTGAATTATTATCCCCATTTACAGGTAAAGAAGCTGAGGCGCAAGAGTATAAATAACTTACCGAAGATGGTAGATGGAAGGGCCAGGATTTCAATTCAAGAAGTTTGGTTGGGTTGGTGGGAAGCAAGCGTGCTTATGGCTAAGGGACTTGAATGTTCAAAGGAAGGATTTAGACTGGTAGTAGGCAAATTTTTCATCTAAAGAGCTAAATAGTAAATATTGTAGACTTTGCAGTCCAGGAGGAAAACTCGAAGATTTCATAGGTACTTACATAACTAGAGAGAAAACAAATTTCCACAAAGTTTTATTGATGATATTTAAAATATAATAATAATAAGAGAGTACATATGCACATATATAAAATATAGGTCTAAAATATAGGTCTATATGTTAAAAATGGAATTTTTTGGAGGGATATAACATTTTGCTTAATTGGGGTTTAAAGTTAATAGCCCTATCATCTGAGTGTGAATAGTCATCTGTAAAAACCACTCTTAGCTATAGGGCCTCAGGAGCATGGGTGGTGGGCTGGATTTGGCCTGTGGCCACCCACACGTAGTCTGCCCACCCCAGGTTTAGATCTCTAGTTGCAGGGTAGAGCTGCAGCAGGAACGATGCCTCCAAGGAGGTGTGCACTGATTGGGGAAGAGGTAGAAAGCTACCACCGAAGTCCAGGGAGGCATGCAGCCACCTCGGGGCCAGGGCAGTGTGATAGAAGGACAGATTTGCTAGACTTCTGAAGTGGGCTCTCAGGGCTGATGATCAGCTGTGTGGAGAGAGAGAGTGCTCCACCAACAGTGTGGGTGATGGACATGAGCTAGCACATGGAAGCACAGTTCTGCCCACCGAGTTAGCAGTGCCCTAAGCGCCTGCCTTCTCTCAGCTCAGGAAGAGCCCACTCAGAAGATTTGCCTGAGGCCGAATCACTAAAGAAAAAAAAGACGTGCTCCTGCCATAGTTTGATGGGGCTTTGTTTCTACCAAACACCAGGAAGACCCTGTAGTCAGAAATTGTCTCCACATTTGCTGGCCACGGGGCCAGTGATCCCGCCAGCAGATGGTCCTCTCTTGGGCTTAAGCACTGCCCCTTCAGGAGCCTTTCACAGGGTAGCAGGACATCCAGACCTTCCCTTTTAGGGCAAATGAAGGGAGAGCCTGCACAGTGGATGGGGAGAATATTGCTGAAATTCGGGAAGGAATGTAGATAGGGATGGAGGCAGTCTGAGAAAATGTCACCACCGTGGTCATAGTTTCAACTGAGGCTGATCATGCTGTTGGGAAAGTCTCCTTGATTTCTCTCCCTGATAGCTCCTAGTGGAGTAGAAACCTGCCCCTTCCTCTGTCCCATGTGGGGACGGGAGGTGGCCACTGCTGCGACTGGGCTCTGTAATTAAGTCTGTAGCAATGGGCGGGGGATTGGACAGATCTTGTCCCAAAGCTGTTCTTGCTGTCAATGGGCTTAAATGCAGGCAGGCAGCTTACGAAATGCTCCTGAGAAATCGTCCTGGGTGAGCCCGAGGTGTGCCAGATGCAAATGGGTCTGAGGGACAAATGCAGTACATCTCTGCTATGGGTGTGGTCACCCCACCTGTCCACAGGTCCAGAGTTAGAAGACCATGGGCCAGACCAGGTAAGGGATGACCCCCTGTGCACATAAGTCAGCACTGGGCTGAAGGAGTATCATGCCTATTCACAGGCCAGTCCCTTAAACCTGACCTTGCAGTGACCCCGTTCTAGCCTTGGCCCTGGCCTCAGACAGAATTTTTATTTCCCCCAACCCTAGGCTGACCTTTGATTTTTACCCACCATCTTATAAATTAAGCATTTTTCATTCCAAAGGAGATTGAGCACAGCAGTGTGGGCAGCTCCATGTGGGTCCAGAGGGCCCCAGACCACAGCCTGAGCCTCAGTGCCTGGAGGGTGAGCCATGGAAGGGCTGTGGACAGTCGCTGGTCCTTCCTTTCCCCCCAGCTCCCACTCAGCTGGATGACTCTGGGCAACTGTCTTAACAAAAGCGGAAGTTGAGATACTCAGAGAGATTTACTCATCTGTCCAATAGGTATAATAATACCCAAGTACCTACCCTTGCCATCTCTTGAAGTAGGTACCAGGGTTCAATGTGGAGGAGTGGAAGTGATGTGGGAACTGTACAGCACTAGGATACAAACCTGCAGTATGAAAATGAGAAGGCTCACTTGCATGGATAACACTTCCAAATGCTGCTGCATATGGTAACTTGGTTATACTTTCCTCTTCCCTAGAACTTTCTGCTCTCTTCTTTCCTTTCCTTTCCTTTCCTTTCCTTTCCTTTCCTTTCCTTTCCTTTCCTTTCCTTTCCTTTCCTTTCCTTTCCTTTCCTTTCCTTTCCTTTCCTTTCCTTTCCCTTTCTTTCTTTCTTTCTTTCTTTCTTTCTTTCTTTCTTTCTTTCTTTCTTTCTTTCTTTCTTTCTTTCTTTCTTTTTCTTTCTTTCTTTCTACTATTCATTGAGAAAAATTTCAAACACTCAAAAGGAGGGAGAATAGTTTATTGAACTATTTATGTGGCACTCAAGAGAACATGCTTTGCAGACCTCCTACTGCAGCAAACCTAATGGACCTGGGGCCCAGCTGCCGGGTCTCGTGGTGCTGAGGTTGCACCTCCACAGAGCTGAACCCTGCCAAAGTGGCAGGAATACTAAGGCAAGCCCGGCCGTGTGGCTTTCACTCAAGGACCACCCTATTTGGGCGCACTGTCCTTAGACTCCAAGACAGCACTGCAGTCTCAGATGTGTCTACCCAAACTTCCCTGCCTCCCTCCTTCATTTAGAATGATGCTCTCTCAGCCCATCTGGCACCTTCTCTATTTCCTCCCTCATAGATTTTCCACTAATAAAACAAAACCTTTAATCTCGTCTTCGTGTCAGTTTCTTGGAGGACTTAGACTAACAAACCCCATATCCCATACACCCATCTTCCAGTCAACAGTTATCAATATTCCCCTATAATTGCTTCATCTATCTTTTTCTCGTCCTTAGCCCCCGTCCTGCCGCCTACCCGCCCCCCCCCACAACTGAAGCAAATCCTAGACACTGTGCCATTTCACTCTTAAAACAATTGATTCTCATTATTTACGGGTTCTGTACTTGAGAATTCGCATACTGCTAAAATTTAATTGTAATGCCAAAGTCAACACTTGTGGTGCTTTTGTGGACATTCACAGACATGCATAGAGCAGTGAAAAATTTGAGTCACCCTATGCAAAGATTCTCAGCTGAGGTCAAACAAGCCAGTGTTCTGCTTTTTTTTTTCCAGCTTTATTGAGATGTAATTGACATATACCATTGTGTAAGTTTAAGGTGTACGAGGTGTTAATTTGATGCACTTACATGTTGCCAAACAAGTACCACTGTCATGTTAGCTAACACCTCTATCGTGTCACATAGTTACCATTTCCTTTTTTTGGGAACATTTAAGATCTCCCTTAACAACTTTGTTCTGCCTTTTTCTTTCAAGCTCTCAGACCATCACAAGCATCCTTTTCGCAGTCTACCTAGTGCCACATTTTTTGGTGCTTTTTGTTGGTAATTTTTCTGTTTAAAATGGCTCCAAGTAATTTTCTGGACCAATCCCACTATTGAACTGTATAAAAATGTAATAAAATGACATTTGTGATGCTAAAAAATAAAAATTAAAAAATTAAAATATAATAATAAAATAAAATAAAAATAAATAAATAAAATGGCCCCAAGTATAGTGCTGAAGTGCCGTCTAGTATTCCTGTGCTGGAGAAGGCTGTGATGTGCCTTATAGAGAAAATATATGTGTTAGATAAACTTAATTCAGGTTTACATGAATTATTCACTTTCATGAATTATAGTGTTATAGGCCAAAGTCAGCATTAATGGATTAACAATATATGTATATACTAAGGTGTCTTTAAACAGTAACACACATAAAACAAGTTTATGTGCTGATCAGTTGATGAAAATGTGATCAGAAGCTCATAGGAACCTTACCCTGTATTTCCCCTGGGAACAATATTTCAATATTTGATAATTCAGTGTTTTGGTGACTTTATATAACATAACTTCTAAAATAACAAAAATCAACTGTGCATTACTATAATGAACATTTTCTAACAGAACTGCAATGTCATCATCATGCCTAAAAAAACTAAGACTGATGCTTTGGTATTATCTAATACTTAGCACATTATCAAACTACCTCAACTGTCTCAAAAATAACTTTTTATGGTTATTCAAACTGGGCAGGATCCAAACAAAAGCCGTATTTCACATTTTGTTGTAATTCTTAAATTTCTGAATCTAGAGCATTTCTTCCTCCCCTTTAATTTTTCTTTTTCATGACATTGACTTATTGCAGAAACCAGGTCAGTTGCCTGTGAAAAGTCCCACATCTTGGTTTTGTCTGTTTGCCTCCTTCTGATATCACTTACTTTGTTTCTTTGTCACCTATATTTTGTACAATGAAATTTGTCTTTAAAGGATTCTATTACTGTTGGGGTCAGGGTATAAAGGGTTAATGGAGGTGAGATTTGGGGATGGAGTTAGGATTATACTGAAGAGGGTGGCATTAGGGTTGAGTTGGAGTTTGAATTCAAGGAAGAGCTGTATTTGTCAGGATGATCTAGTGGTTAAGAGCAAAGACTCAGGGTCCAGGATTTCTAGGTTCATATTGTGGTTCTACCACTTATTAGCTATTGACCTTGACAAATTTTGTAACCTCTTTGTGTCTTAAGGGTTTCTAAAGTGAGGACAACAAGAATCTTCACCTCACAGGATTGTCCTGGGGTTTAAATAAGTTAATATGTATAAAGCACTTGAACTGGTGCCTGTCACATGGCGATTGCTACGTAAGTGTTCGCTATTCTTTTGTTATTAGGGTTAGATTAGGTTTGAGGCTGTGTTAGTTGCAGGGTAAGGATGATTCCAGTTCATGATTCTACCCATAATAGGGGTTCCACCTCATGGTCAGAAGGGTTGGGAGTGGGAGTGCCAAGATCGCCCCTCCCTTGGGATAACCTTCCTTTACTTCCTCTCTGGAAACCAGGTCAGGACTAGTTTGGGGGCAGGTGGGTCTTGGTCTCACTTTCCTTTGGAAGCCTTGCCATTCCTTAATCAGTTCTGACTCTGATACTTCTCCTTTCTTGCCCATGGAAGTTCCTAAGTGGGATTTTAGAAGGGCATGTGTGTTGGGGGAATAGGCCTTGGCCTCCAACTCACTTTTGAGAAGGAAATTTTGCAGAGTGAGGACACCTACGTAGACATCTGGATCCGTTGCGTGGAACTAAAATGGAGAAGGGCCGATAAGATTCCAACCCAAGAATAAGGCAAATCCCACAGTGGCCATTAGGGGTGCTGGTGGATGTGGATGTAGTATTTAACCAACCATCCATACGCCATCCATCCATCCATTCATCCATCCATCCATGTGCTTATTTGTCTATTCATTCATCCATTACCACAACAAGTACTGGGCACCCACTCTGAGTCAGGCACACTGTCCCTATGCTCGAGTAGCTCATTGTCTAGTGAAGAAGGTACATATTTAATGACTACACACTGTGCTACTAGAGAAATGTATAATATGCGAAGAGAGTTCTGGAGAGGGGCCAGGGTTTAGAAAGGAAGCCTCTTCCTTCTTTCCTTGGGTGTGACTCTTCTGCCCTGGTGGCAACCCTTTTCTAGGCCTGGGTCCAGTGGCAGGCTGATTCTTCATTTTCCTGGTTCTAAATCACTGGGTACAACTTGAGAAGAGATCTATTCCTTCTGGGAAGGAATTCTGGAGTTACCAAATCACTCTACCACGCCTGGCTGGGCACCCTGAAGTCATAGTCAAGTTCTCTGGAAATAGACCCTCTTCCTCCTGAAGATTCCCTTGGAGAGATGTGGCCACTAAGTGTCCAGGTCACCTCCATCCACTGGAGTGGCAAGAGCATGGATACAGTATGTCTGTCCCCAATTTGGAGTTACCTCCACTGCCTTGTACTTGGAGCAGTAGACAGTGGGCCAGAGGCCCTCTTGTACCCATCTCCTCTGTCATCCCTCACCCCTAGCCCACCTCTTCGCCCTTGATTTAGGTCTTTTAGTCATGGCTCTCAAGCTTGGGTGTCCCAAAGGGGAACATGCTGCCTCTAACTAATTGTAGGCTCAAAGAGTCAGAGTGTAGGAAATGTGATTCCCCAAATAAGACAAGGTTCCACAAAACTGTTGTATGGTGGGAACTCTTTGTCTCTGTCCTGGGGGTCAGATGGCAGGAGTTGTGGCTGCTCTAACATCCTAGGGCAGGGCCTGGGGCCTCACCCTGTGTCTCTCTAGCTCCAGAGCAGAAACAAGCCCGGGGAGCCTCACAGACTAGCCTGTTTATGGAGAGAACCTGGCCAGGGCCTGAGGTGGTTTCAGCATACTCTCCCTCCCTCCATCTGTCTGACTAATGTTCCCATCGCAAGCCCAGGTGAGAGATGTCAGCTTCTCCTGCTGCTGCCCCAATGAGCGGCTGTGTTTGCGGTGTAACTGCTTGATGGTATCTCGGAAGGTGGTTTGGGTGAGCTGTCTCATGGGAGTGTCTGCCTGTTGTTTGCCTCAGTTCCCACCTGGCCCCCACCCCAGCCCCTGCCTGAGCTCATTGCATTATTCATAGAATGATAGGACCAGCACCCTACCCCCAGCACTGTGAGAGACACCCGCCTGGCTGATACTGGCGTATGTGTGTGTGTGAATATGTGAGAGAGTGTGTGTGCGTTTCAGGGAAGGGGGGCCTCTCTGTGCCTCCGCTTGAAGAAGCCCCCAGGATTGCTCCTCTGACATGTTCCTAAGGGGAAGCTATGAAAACATCATTGCTGCCATGGTGTCTCCAGAGATGGGGTGCCTTGTTTCCATCTTCTGGCTCACAAAGAATCCCAGCAGTGAGCCCTGAGGTCTGTGCTGCCCCTTCCTGAACAGCCCCTCAATACCTTCTTCTGCACCAATGGGTTTCCACCTCTTTATGCGAGATTTCCTCTCTGCTCCCTTCAGCTGAAGAGGGCTTCTTCCTGGCCCCAAGTCCCTCCTATGATAAGAAAAGATGAGAGACAATGCCATTGACAGAACCTGGGCCCAGCCTGGCACAACCTCTACCACTAGCTGTGTGACCCACCACCAACTCATTCCTCTCTACTAACCTGCAAAATGGGATAATAGTGTGAAGAGTCCTGTGGCATTAAATGAGATCATGCACACAAAAGTGCTGGGACACAGGATTCCAATGTCTTAACATTCTTCCTGTTCCTGGCTCTGTCCCCTCAAACCTATATCCCTCAAGGACCGTCTCGTGGGCAACAATCAGGTACAGAGTGTATCGGAAGAGAAAAGACACGAGAAGTAAAGGAGGGAGAAGCCCTTCCCTTCAGGATCCTCTGAGCTAATGGGAGAAATACATTCTTGCTGTGTGTGTGTGTGTGTGTGTGTGTGTGTGTGTGTGTGTGTGTGTGTCTGTGTGTCTGTGTGTGTCTGTGTGTGTGTGGAGGTGGGAGAATTGCACGAGCAGGGGAGAGGAGCCCAGATGTGTATATCCAAGCAAGACCTTGACTACTGTAATATCTTTTTAGCAGGCAAGAGCAATCAACAAATTCATTAAGTTCCTGTTTACACATCTATTGTCAAAGCTAATAAGTTGATTTAACTAAGCTGATTACCTTCATTAAAAACCATTAGTTCCCATAAGCAAATGTTCCTGTGTTTGCATTTTCATAATTATGTTGGCATTTCACAACTTGAATTTCAAGAGAGGCCTGTGTTCAAAACAGCCTGGTCCACCCAGATCACAGGGCTCTCTCTTCACTGACTTCTTCAGCCTGGGGGCTTTGCTAAATGTTGGGGGACAGTGGGAACCAAGATAGGCCTAGTCATCCTTTGCCTGCAGCCCACACTTTGCTGCCTCTGGTGTCCACAGGCTGTCTGTGGGTAGGACCAAGGCCAGCCTTACAGTGATCTCAGGCACCTCTGGATGCCTGGTTACCTAACAGAGTGTCTTCGTGTGGGATAGCCTCTTGAGGGTATCATTGATTGACACACCCAGCATTAACTGGGAAAAGACAGGCTCCCAGGGTCTCCCCTCAGGGAAGAGAAAGAACCAGCGTTTGCCCAGTACCCACAGCTGCCAGGTGCTGGCACTGTGGTTCCCTCTTTAATCCTTCCAGGAATGTATTGGCATCTTCATTTTACAGATGATGAAACTAAGACTCAGAGAAGTTAAGTGGCTTACCCAGTTTACATGGCCAGGAAGAGGATCGATACGGTGTCTGCACCCTGAGCCTTTGCCCCTTCCAGCATATCGTGCCTTCCTTCCCAGGAGACAGGTGTACAGGACTCTGAGCCAGGGACTGTCTGCTCCTGGTTCACTGGAGTCTGCCTGTAGGCTACTCTTGTCTCCATCAGGAATGGGACTGGACCGTATTGCTCCTTGATGAAGGTGGGTCTCAAGGACACTAGCATTCCTCCACTGCCCTGTGATTTTCCCCTGTGATTTTCTAGGTCCTGGCCTGGCCCCAGGTGGCACATGAGTTCCAAAGAGTCTTCTGATATGTGCCTTTTGGGATCTAGGCAGAAGAGTGTTGACCCTTCCTTCTCCCCTGTGGCCTATATTCCTGGACACTCCTGAAGCCTGGGCTGAGACCCCATGAGCAGGTGTGCATAGGACAGCCGGAGCCAACCATTTGCCCTTCATCCTCTCTGGCCGGTGCCCAGGTGGGTTTTCCTGGATGTCATCCCCCTGGAGCAAGAGCCAGGGTCAGACAAGGCTGGGCCCTGGGAAGTGTGGAGATGGCACACTCTGGGAGGGCTCCAAGCAAGGCAGGGGATCTTGGGCTTGGTAATAGCAACAACTGTAAGTGACATTGATTGAGCCCAGGCTGTGTGCCCAGGCCCTGTTCTAAGCACTTTGGCCCTGACAGGCAGGAAGATGTGCCTCTTGGACTCTCAGTCTCCTCATCCATAAAATGGGTAGAAAAATCCACGTTGGAGAAGTGTGCCTAGTGTACCTAGTGGAACTAGGGGGATGAACTGACACAAAGAGCTTTGCACTCAGATTTCTTGGCATGGTGAAAACACCCTCCCTTCCTTCTGGACTGTGTTGGGAGCAGGAGCTGTGTCTGCCAGGATCTCTCATACTGGCCCTGGAGGAAGCCTGGGCCTGGAGGAAGGGAGCACCCACTCGTGAAGGTGATATGAGGGTATCCACAGAGCCCCAGGGGCCAGCCCAGAGAGGGAGTCTTCTCTCAGCCTGATGTGGCCTCTCCTGCTGGTCCCTTCTTCCCTTCCTCTTGCACCCCTGCTTCCTTCTCCTCTTATGCCCTGTGGCTTCCTGTTGGGGCTGTCTCACCATCTCTGTCTCTCTTCATCCACTCTCTAACTTGCTTTTCCCAGGCCTCACTCAGGGGTTCCCTGCCAAGGTGCTGTTCCCAGGGATAGCCTTAAAAGCTTCAGGGCACAGGTAACCAGGCCCAGGAAACATGGCCTGCATAGCACCTTCCCTTCCTGGGATCCTATGGCCCTCCGCATCCCCTGCTCTTTCCTTTGCCTCTCTGCCTTTACCTTCCCTCTCTTCTCTTCCCCTTTCTTGCTTCCTATCCCTATATACTGTCTTCCTGGTTGTGAATAATTCCCACCCCTGTTCTGTGTATTCTCCCATCTCGTAGTCCTATCTCTCACTACTTCTCTCCCCTTCCTTTTCTGGCCCGCCCCTGGACCCCCACTGCACCTCTACCTCTAGACTTGAGACAGAAGCAGCCTCTGCACATGCAGGAAACAGAAGCTTCTGGACTCTGCATGGGAGGAAGCGGAGGGCCTACATGGAGTAGTCAGCAGCTGCTGCTCTTGGCCATTTGGAGGACCCAGATGAGCCCAGCATTATAGAAACGCATTGCTCAGAAACCCAAGAAAGCCTGTGGTATTGTCTTTCACATGCATTCCTTAGGTAAATCTCCTGCCTCTTTTTGAGGACAGGACTGACCTTAAAAAGGAAGCCTATGCTTTTGTGTCAGTTCAGTTCTGCTCCATGAGCATCACGATGTACAAAAGGCCTTGTCAGGCTCTGGGAGAGTCGAGAGCCACAGCCAGCCCTGCTTGTCCTTCAGGGCTCATGCGTAGAGACCCAGGTACCTGAGAGCTGCTCAGAGTGCTTCTGGGTATGAGGAAGACTACTCAGTTTCCACCAGGGGACTGAGATGTGGAAAGCCTTGAGAATGTTGTTTGCCACCAGGATGTGAAGAACTGGGAGGCACAGTGCCAAGGTGCAGGGAGCAGGCCTGGGGCCCACTGGGTTTGAGTTCCAGCTCCCCCATTTTCTCACTGTGTAACCTTGAACGAGTGATTCTCTGGGGCTTGGTTTTCTCATCTTTAAAATGGGAATAATGTTCAACAATGTTCATACAGTGTTTACATGAGGCTTAACGCCTCAATCCCAAAGAGCGTGACACAATGTGGTTTAAAAGAGGGCATTTTGAAAACGTGTCTCATTTCAAAAACATTTTTAAATGAAGCGTAAACAGCCTCCTGAGCAATTATACAGGAGTGTGGTCGTCCTTTGGCTTCCTTGAGTAGAAACGCTGTATTCTGCTTCGTCCCTGCCACTGGCCTGCTATGTGCCCATGTGTAAGATAAAGAGGCTGTAATTGGTGTTTCTAAGTTCTTGCAGGTTTGATATTATTTCCTCAAACATCCAGTCACTGCTTTTTGTTGTTGGCCCACTGCAGTGGGGACAGTTAAGTGGGGCTGGGCAGTTGGGAGAAAGCCTCCTTCTCCCAAGAGCCTGGATCCAGGACAAAGAGACCCAGCTAGAACTTTGATCTTGAGTCAACCTCTAGAAGGAAATAGGGTCTTTGCATGCCCTGGAGCCCCAAACCCAAATATTTGGAAGCTTCTGCACTGGGGTATGGTAAAGGTGAATCACTCAGTGGGGAAAAAAAATTAGAAAACATCCCCCTGCTCTTCTCCCTTCCCCATGAGCCGGGAGCGTGTGTAGGATCAAAGCCATGTACACTTCCTGAGAGGAGATGTTGGCATGTTTAGTCACCTGGGCGAGCTTGGTAGGACATAACAATGAGAGCACACATATGCTTCCTCCCTGCCAGTTTGCAGTGGCTTTAATGAGCCCCTTGCAAAGCTATGGCCCTTTAAACAGATCACGTTCATCCACGTCAGAAAGAAGGAAAGAGCATTATTAATATGTTGCCCTGGGCATCCGGTAATGATTATGAGGGGCTGTGAGCCAGGGTACACGAGGGCACTGCAACCTGAAAGCGAACATTTCCCAAAGGGAGGCGATAGGTCTTGATAATTGTTATAATAACAGCTCAGCAGGCCTAGGTTGGTTCCTTTCATCCTGTGAGGTCATAAATGACTTTCTCCACCGGAGAAAGGACAGGGCCTCCACCCACCGCAAACACCCTCTCACCCCCATTCACCCAGCTGGGGATTTGCCCAGCTGTTATTTCTGAGCTGGGGAGATGTTGGGATTGTTAAAACAAGGTGAGCTAATGCCTGTGTGTGCCATTCTCCCAGGATGGGAGTGGAAATTCCACTTGTCAAGTAGGTTCTCGTGTCCTCTGCCAGGAAGCCTGTTCCATTATATTGGTCTAGTTTCCCCTCGTTGTCTCACATGCATACACATAATGTGCAGTGTAGTTAACGCTTCGTTTGCTGTGTGAGTGACCCCAAATGCATGGCTGATTTGCTTACCTCATCTCCTCCAGTCTGTTTATACTTGAAAAGTTGACAGTTGTGTCCTGAGGATAGAAGAGTTAACACAACCCTGACTTATCTCTTTTTTGGGCTCAGGGCATCTCTTCGGAGCTCTAGCAGGGAGACCTGATGGAGCCAGCAGCCTAAGGGTGGGGCTGGCAGTCAGAGCACCAACAACAGGTCTTGTGGGCGTCATCCAGATGATGCATTTGTTTAAGGCTCTTTGTCCTCTGCCTATCTGCTTTCTTTGATGTTGGTCATAGATGGCAAAATCATGGGAGCTGTGTGCCAACCTGAGACCCTGGTACTGTGATCCCCAACCCCCATTTGCCTCATTCATTCTCCTACAAAGGAGGTGGCCACACTCAAGGTCACCTGGTTTGGAAGACAATGGTGTTCCTCTCCATTTTGCTCCTGCCTCTGTTCTGGTTCAAAGCTGCCAGCCCTACACTCAGCATCCTCCCGGCCTGAGGGGCTAGCTGGACCCCCTTTCCAGCCTTCCACAAAGGCCCTCTAGGGTCTTCAGCCCCAAGGTCGCTGGCCTTGCTGAGGAGTGATGGCCTTCCCAATGAGCCTTGTGGAAACCACACAGCCCTGGTTTCCTCTAAATCTTGGTTCAAAATTCAAGCCTTTATTACATGTTGGGTCCACATTTAGAATTTGCAAAAAAAAGACCCCTTGATTTTATTTCACCCAAACTTCATCACACATGTAGACTCGATTTTTTCATGTTCTCTTCTGTCATCAGACTGCACAGACCTGGGCACAGAAAATGCTGCTGAGACCCAAGGACTTGAAGGATTTGAAGACCCAAGGATTTGAAGATGGGTGGGTTTGTATAGAGTTTAAGAACATGTGTTCAAATTCCAACCCTGTTGCATGCACTCTGGGGAGAGTTATTTGCTCTTGCAGCTTAGTTTCTTCAAATGAAGAATGGGGCTAATAATGTACCCATAGGGTTGTGCAAAGATGAAACAAGTTAATGCATGAAGAACATTTGAAACAGTGCCTGGTACATGGAATGCCAGCTGCTGTCATAATAATTATTATTTTTATTATTGTGGAAGTGGAGGAGGGGCTAAACTCTGACCTGTCCAAGTCCTGTTCCCCAGAAACTGGGAGCCATGAATCGCAGGTGTGGAGTGGAGTGGGATACCAGCAGCTAGCAGACAAGGATCTTGGTAAAAGATTTCTAAGACATGAGCTTCAAACTTTCTCCATTAGGATGTTCCTCTTTAGGTCAGACCTCTAACCTGTATGCTGCAGCCAGATCACATTTCTGTGTTTCCCTTGTGTTTAATGCAGAGAAAGAGGATGGCCTGGTTTCCCAGGCTCTGTGGTATCCTTGTGACTCAGAAGATAAGATGATGCCAGGGCATCCCCTGGGCATGCACAGCCCGATACCTGTGGTCCCAGTTCCTTGGGTGCAGTCCTTGGAACAAGAACAGCCACTCGAAAATCCAAATGGAATGCCCATAAAGGCTTACTGTATCCACTCCACCCCAGAGCAGCCTCTGACTGCAAGGGCCACGCCGACGTTCTCCTGCCACGGCTTTCATCCTATCACCTGTGGTTCAAGGAGTGCATCTTCTCCCAACCACCAATTCATCACCAATGCCAGTACCACTGCAAAGGGTGTCCTCCTAGCTCTGTGCTAACTCCTATGTATACTTCATGGCTTTACCTGTCACCTCCACCAGGAAGCTTTCAGTCTACACTGTGTTTTCCCTCTCTGAACTTCTCTGGCCCTTGGAATTAATATGAAGTAGGCCAAAGTTTTGTTAGGGTCTATCCCATCCTCCCACCCTATTCCCCTGTGATGACTGAAATCTGTGGCCAGGTGAGGTGACAGAGCATGACGAAGTTTCTTTAGAGGCCAAGGTACAAACCTGCTTTTCTGCCCTTGGAGAACTGGGGCTTCACCTGCACAAGGCTGTGATGGAGCCCTGACCACACTTGCTTCTGGAGTCATTGGACCAGGCTTTGAGCTTGCTATGGGATGCTTACAGGATTCAAAGTTAAAGGCTGGGACAGGAAAGAACAGGTAGGCCTTTCTCAGTGTTGGATTTGGAGGTCGAGTTAGGAGAGGAAACTGCTTGGGAAACACCAGTGTCTCAGTAAAGACTGCTCTGAAGCTGCTACATGCCCACCCGTCTCTCTAATTCTCTTCGGATCCCTCTCTGCCCTACTTCTGTCTCCAAATCTCTGTGTCACTGTTTCTCTGCTTTCCATTTAAGGCAGGCTCACAAAGGTGCCTGGATTGACAATTCTTCCACATCAGCCAGGAGTATGTGCAGACCCAGCCTTGGCACAAAGAGCATCTGCCACCTCTTGCCACCAGAGTCCCATCTAAGTCTGCATCAGCACACTGCCAGGGCAAGCGATTGGCCAGCTGACTCCCAGGTATTTGTTTTCCAGGCTGACACTGGCAAATTCCTTTCAGTGTCAGCCATAACCTGATCTTGAAATGCCAACCTGCCACCATTCCCCCAGAGCCTGGATTACGTTGTAATGAAGCATCTGTGGCTCAGAGCTTTTTGTTTGTTTGTTTGTTTGGTATTATCTACATCATAAAATAAAAAGAGAAAATAACTGTATCCCAGAAGAGGGAAATCAGGAGGTGCAGGACAGGAAATGACTGTGACCCAGTGTCAGCCTAAGGTGTGGCCAAGACCATCCAGGGGTGTCCTCTGTCCCCTGCCTCTCCAGACAAGGCTCTGACTGGGCAAGCAGCCACACGGAGTAAGGGAACTATGTTAGACAACCAGGCAGGGTGGTGGGACAGTGGGCAGAAAGGGGCGACTCAATGGCTTCTCCCTCTCCCAGGGTCCTCTGGGGCCCTGATCATCTAAAACCTGAGGGTCAAAGGTCAGGGGAGGTGTGTCTGGGACAGGACCTACACAGCTGACGGAGGACTTGTTCCCAGATCCAGGCTTCCCAGTCTTTGTTTCCTTGCTGGACACACCTTGCTCTCTCTCTGGGGATTGTCCTTCTGCCCCAGGAGTTTTTGAACACAATGGTTGGCAGACTTTGGCATTTATTTTCATCACTGTTTTTAGGCTGAATGGCATTTGTCACATTCCTTCCTGGCTGGCTTTGATGTGGGGCGATTTCCCACTCCCTAATGACAGGTGAGGAGCTGGCCAGCTAACACCCATCACCTCTGGGCGGCCTCGCTATCCTGGCCAGATCTGGTTCCCACAGCGGCTGCTTGTTCTCAGTATCTATTTCGCGGACCTTAATTAAGATCCTCTTTAATGATGGAGAGGAACTTCTCCAGCGATTACCTCCTTACTTTTACAGCTCTCTCAGGCTCTTACTCTCTCCCTCCTCCTCAGCTCCCACAGTTTCCACTCTTCACCCTGATAGAGAAGACTGAGGGTGCAGCTTTTCGGCAGGGCTTTGGGATACGGGGGGAGAACTCTCTCCAGACATTTCATTGGTGCTCAAGTGCACCATAATAAGAACATGTAAGACTGTTTTAAAGCCTGTGCCCTAAACAAACGGTAAAACTACAGTGTAGCACAGTGTCTGGCACACAAAAGGGACGAGTGAAATGAATAAAAAGGTTAGTATATAAGTGAGTCTAGTACTGAACACAAAATATTGATGTTCCGGGCGGGGCACTCCTGATTTTCTGAGTGGAAGGGGTCTTAGTGTCCAAGGCTCTCTTCCAGAGTGAAGTATTTGTATTCATCAGTTCAGAGTCACAGGCCTCTGGTCATGAGGTGGGGTATGTTGGGGCCAAGGGCCACACAGTGAGGAGAGAGCTAGTCCCTGTTTCCATCAAAGTTTGACACTGACCTCACTTTTCTGGGCTCAGTTTTCTTGTCTGCACATTGGGGATCCCAAACCCAATTGCACAGGTAGATCGTGAAGCAATGATGAGATGCTTCATGTAAAAATGTCCAGCAAGAGCCATTCCAGGTCAATTCAAGTTAAAAGTAGGCCTCAGCTTTTGCATCTCGAGGGAGAAGGGGCTGGACATTCCAGGACTCTGGTGCCTTGAGCTGGGCTGCAGCCTCATGAAGTCCCAAACGGGCTTTGATCTGCTCACTGTCTTCTCCCAGGCCGGGAGTCCTGCTCATTTTCCTCCTCAGCGCCTGGCCACCTCTTGCCTTCATCAGGGCAGAGTCTTGCCCCTACCTCCTACCACAATCCACACTTACCCCTGTCTGTTCTGTTCATGGTGTCCCACCTCATTTAGCCGCATCATCTCTCTGCAAGGATGACTATCTCTCCTACTTTCTTGAAGGAAATACTGGAATCCTAGAATGAACATTGAGGCCAGATAGACCCAGGACTCATTCAGGTCAACTTCTTTATGGCGAAGGCTGAGAACAGGCTCTCGAATGCTAAAGAACAGGCCCAAGGCCACCCAGATGGTGAGCTGTCAACTGGGACGGAAAGGAGGAGCTGCTTCTGCCCTACTCCATTCTCTTTCCAGAAGACTCAGTGGCCAGGACTCGTAGGGAGTGGCTTAGACGTACAGGAAGTGGAGGGTGAGATGTGTGCATGTGTGTGGGGGTGAGAATCATTCCCTGATGCCGAGAAGTGAATTAGGAGATATGGAGGTAACAGCGTTCCAAAGAACCCCACTACCCTGGCCTCTTGCCTCCCTCACACACACCTGTCCACTGTGTGCTCCGCTTGTCCTTTGACAAAGCTGACCTGTCCTGATAAGGTGGCTGGTTTTGGAGATGGGATGGGTGTGGTGACTGTCCAGTCAGGGAGGCTGGAGTTTTGAGTTCTGCTCTCCATCTGGACATTCACTGTGGCCTGGCTGTGGGAAAATCCTGGACTGATTCTGAGCCTGATTATTTGTGAAAGTGAGACAACAATCAGCTTCCAAACTCCCACCTGCTTGTGGTTGTGGAACAGATCTGAGGAGATCTCCTGCCCTGCTAACATGAGGGGTTATTATGACTAACCCCAAAAAGGCAGCAAGAGGGTGAGAAGGTGCAAAGAGTGCAGTCAGGTCAAAGCCTTAGAGGAGGCTGGGGGGTGTAGTGAGAGGAGGTAGGGCTGAGTCTCCATAGGGGATGATTCTGCAGAGCTAGCCTTGAGAAAAACCAGGCACAAGGAGTTGAGGAGGGGAGTTGAAGGTTGAGAAGTGGCTTCAGCACAGCCAGGAAGCTGGTGGCCCTGAGTGAGTCTGAGGGCTTCTTAGGCTCTAGATGCTCTAGACTTTGGTCACTGAATGTGAATTTAACAGGATGTTTTTCATCTATGTCAGAAAAAATTTAGAGAAGATACCCAGGACCACCAGCATATTTCTTTGACTCAGTCACGGAGCTGAGAGCCTAGTTTTCGGGAGCTGGATCTCTGAGGGGTGTGGAGGGGCTGGCCAACCTGGAGCCTGCCTTGTCTTGCAATTCAGGTCTTCCCAGAGCCCTTCTTCACCCAGGCCCCGCTTCTTATTTGCTTAGAGCCTTCCTTCCCAGGAATGCAGAGGAGGGGCACTTTGTTATCTCAGAGACTTTCAACACCCAGGAGAGGCAGGGAGGGGACTGGGATCCTTATCAGGGGCGTGACATGGGGCTGGGGGTGGGGGGTACCCCATCTCTGCTCTGTCTCCCATCAGCCTGTCATCCCATAGTCTAGATTTTCTGGGGCAGCTTGATTTTAACATGTGGGCCCAGGAGATAGTTGGCCCTGTTACCTAATTATTGCCAGAAAGAAAGACTTCAGATCAAATACTCTTGTCAGCACAGTCATTATTTTTGGTAGCTGTCCCTTGGCCTTTAACAGCAGTGAATCATCTCATACAGGTCTCCTCACAGCTACCTTGGGTTTCATTTCACAAATGGTTTATCTTGGAAGGTATAGCAGGAAGGAGAACTACTCAAAGCTGGCATCCCAGGAGACTTCATTGACACTTTTTTCAAAAGTGAGTTGATGTTTGGTTGGCTCTGCTTTAAAATGTTCCCAGGCTCAAGACATTCTCAGTGTATTGCATTGGGTCTGTCACTATTTTCCAAGAAGAATCTTGGTCCTTGTTAGGCCTCTCTGATTTTCAAAAAGGATGTCCAACCTTTCCTCAGCATGACATCTGGCAGGTCATTGGGTGTCATGGAAACTTTTAGCACCAAGAAGAACTTCCATCAAGGCACCAGTCACCAGATCCTATAGCCCCCACCATCTGCCTGAACCTGGCCTAGAGACACTCTCTTTCAAAAGCACTACTTGAGGGATCAGCATATGACACCCTCCACCATTTGCTCTAACATCAACCCCTGGATAAAGTCAGACCATCAGGCACTTATGTAGCTGCATTGAATCTCATGCCCGGAGACACCATCTAACTGCATGTCACACGAGGAAGATTCTTCTAAGCCTTACTGTTCAATGTATGGAACAGAACTCATAGCAGTGCCTGCTGCAGAGATGTCTCTGGGCACTTCGCTCATTGTCTTGTCCTCTATGAGAGAGGAGTTAGGAGACATTTCTGTCTGTTCTCTGGGACATTGGGAATGCTGGTGTTTCTCTTAGGCAAGTGGTTTGCTTTCATCTGGAGGATCCTGGGAACTGTGCAGCTGATCATGTTTCATTTTGGCACTGGCTGTTAGAAGTTTTAGAGCCAAGTTTGTGGCCCACCCTCTCGCAAATGGATCAAAGTTTATAGTATGTTTATTTTGTATTAGTCTCATCCTTGGCTCCGTTTTATGGCTTTACCCTTGCTTTTACATTTTTTTCTTTCTCACCTGCTTCTAATTTATGTCATCTTGCTGAATTTTCTGCATCTTTGTAAACTGCCTTAAAGCCCTTAGTGAAAAAAAGAGGTGTATACACAAACAGGCAAACAAACAAATGCGTATTTTTTCTCATCACTAGACAATGTATCATAATTTTTGGCATGGGAAATCAGGTCTGTATAGCTCCTCTTGTCCCCAGGGCTGCCATTCATCTGCCAGATAAGCCAAACAGATAAACTGTGAACGAAGCCAAGCATCTACTCTCCAAGGAGTAGGGAGACAATAAAAGTAAATACATGACTACACAAAAAGTCAGGTAATGTTAAGGGCTGTGATGAAGATAAAGCAGGGTAGGGGAGAATAAGGCACTGAGAGCCTGGCCAGAGGTGATCTTACTGAGAAGGGATATCCGAGCAGAGCCCAAGGAAGAGAGGGAAGTAGTTGGGGCATCCATGTAGAGGAGCATTCCAGGCAGAGGGAGGGACTGTTTGGCAAGCTGAGAATGTTAGAGGAACTCGAGTAGACCAGCACAGCTGGAGCAGAGTGAGGAGGAGGTGGTAGGAGATGGGGAGAGTGGTAGGCACTTGATCCCGAAGGGCCTCCTAGGCCACAGTAATGACCTGATGGTCTTCTGAGATGAGAAGCCTTTGATAGGTCTGGGCAGAGGTGTGACATGATCTGACTTAAGTTTCATCATAATCACCGTGACCATCAGGGGCAAGGATGAAGCAGGGAGATGAGTTAGGAGGACACTAAGGTTATTCAGACAAGAGGTGATGAGGGTTTGAACTATAACAGTGTCAATAGAAGAGGTAAGAAGGGGGAAGATTCTGAATCTTTCTCCATACTGTATCACTAAAATAGAAGTCTATTTTGTCTACTTTTGTTCTCCACAAGTCCCTGTCTTTTTCATAGCTCAGATGGTACAGTCTGGCTGCTGCCCTCATCCTCTCACAGCTTGTCAATAAATTCTCTGTGAGTTATCGGCATGGTGCTCCATGCCTCACCTCTACTGCAATCTTCCTACCTGGCACAGGGCTCCACTGCAGCCTTACAAGGCTTCTTTTGCACCGCACTCTTTTCAGGTTGGTCCTTCTGAGCATTTGACTTTGCCCTTCATACACTCAGAAACTGCCACTTAATTTGCAGGGCCCAGTGCAAAATAAAAATGTGGGGCAACTTGTTTAAAAATTATTGAGAAATTCAAGATCGTGACAAGAGAATATTAAGCCAACCATGGGGCTTTTCTGAGTATAGAGCCCTGTGTGCTCATGAATCCATGAAGCCAGCCTTGCTCCTTGTGCATGGTCCCAAAACAATCTCGTCCATGTTGACATTAACTACCACATACACTGATGCATCTTCTTTCTTGAGCCCCAGACCCAATTTTTGACCCAACCTATTAACATCAACACTTTATCATTTTGCAAGCAACTTAAAAGAAATAAGTTCAAGGCTGAACTTATTATCTTCCCCCCAAACCTGCTTCTCTTCCTGTACTCTCTATCTTGATGAATAGCAGCTTAATCCTCTGAGTTGCCCAAACCAGAAACCTCTGAGTCATCCTTGACTCTGCCCTCTGCCTTACCCCCTATATCCTTGACCTTCAGGGTCAAGTGATTATAGTTCCCTATTATCTCTGGCTCCATCTCCTCCTCTCAGTGTCCTGGGCCATGGCCCTTGTTCAGGCGCCCAGCAGCTCCCGCTTCCTCTGCTGCAGTTGTCTCCTTTTCTTAGCACTCATCCACCCTCCTCCACCCTGTCACCACAGTGATATTTCTAAAAGACAAAATCCAATTACTTCACTGCTATTTCTACAACTGTCAGAGTCTGCAGAATGAAGTTCAATCTTTTTGGCATCGTATGCTGACTCTTCATGATCTGGCCCTTGCCTACCAGCATCTCCTGACCCTGCTCCAGGCTACATCCCTCCAACCTGCAAATAATGTCATGTCCAGCAATTGCTATCACCATTGACAGGCCATGCACTTTCATACTGCTTGCCTCTGCATACCCTAATCTCCCAGCCTAGTGCCCACTCTGTAGTTCCCTGTGACAACCAGACTCCTTCTGGACCTTCATGATGAAGCTCCAGGATGGCAAGTTGAGTTTTCTATCTCTCAAAGATTTGATGAAATAATTAAAGAGAACAGTAGTTAGAAAAATTCCATAATAGTATTGACAAACAGAGAAGGCTGGCATGAGAAGAAAAGGCATTTGCAGGAATTTCTGGAAGAAGTGAAGCAGATATGGTCAGGCTGAAGGGTCAGCTGATCAATACACAGGTGTGCATGCACTATAGGTGAAGAGGATACCCAGAAAGTGAAGGCAGGGGCCTTGCCTACAAAACTTTAAGGACCCAATGCCTGCAGCAACGGGGACAGTGAGCAGGGCTGTGTGGTGGGACAGTCTCAGCTGGAAAATTGATAGGATGTGAACTAGAAACTGGGTCACTTCCCTACGGTGAGAGTGGTGGGTTTAATTTGTATGCGCTCCTTACCAAATCTCAGCATGGACTGAAGAATGAAGTGAGGTGTGTCAGGGCCCTAGCTCACTCTGAGCGGTACCATAAATATAATTAAAAGAAATCTGAAGGGTGGTAAATCCCTTAAGGCCCTCAACACCCACGGCGGTAACTTCTTTCATTCTTCCTGTTGACATCGCCTTTTATGACATCAACGACTTTGCTAGAGACACACGTATACCAAAGGTCTCTGAGTAGGGAACAGGGAGTCATCAGCAGGGAGCAATGTGATGGCCCTCTAGGGCTCTCCCAGAGTGCCTCACCCCAGCTGTTGTCCAAGGCAGACTTCAGCCCCAGGGCTACCACTAGGACCAGGCTACACACCATTTGGGGATGAAAGCTGGGATCCCTTACAGCCACAAGTCTTTTACTGAGAACACTGGGCTGCTGCTCTGTTCTTAGTCCGCCTACCCTGAAAGAAAGATCCCATCAGTGTGGTCTATCTCAGTCCCCACCCCAGACAGGCCTCATCTCTGGAGCCTGTCAGACATCACTTGCCTACCTTTTCTAGGGGAAATGATGGTGACCTAAAAATCTATACCCGCCCAATGGATGTTCATATGTGAGAGAGAAAGCCATTTCTAGATCACAGAAGTCCAAATACCTGTAGGCCTTTTCTGAAAAGAGTTATGGAGAAACAAAACAGAAAATGAATCCAGAGGAAAATAAATCCAGATAAAAGGAAGATACAAGATATAAGAAATAGTTTAATCCAAATAAATGTGTTAGTAATGGGATTTGAAATTTTAATGCAAGTATTACGGAAAAATTATAAAAAGAAAAAAAACAAATGTAAAAATCTGGGAAGTAGACATGAGAAGAAGACTATCAAAAAAGCAAATTGAAATTCTCATTTTGTTTTTTGAGATAGTGTTTATTGATATGCATATTTTATTCATTTTATTCAGATTTTTTTTGCTAAAATTTACAGATAACTAATAGTAGATTAGAAACAGGATATTGGAGTTTGAAACTACTGAAGAATAAAAGGAACCAACAATTTATCCAGTAAAACTTAGGAAAGGAAAATTAATAAATATTAATAAATACAAATCAGAAGATTAAATGTCAGGGATAAGATCAAATATAAAAGTGATAACAATAAGTGTGACTAAGTTAAATTCTCTATTTAAAAAAGAAAACATCTCAGATTGGCTATAAAAACCAAAATATTGTGCTGTCTCTAAGAGAAACATGGAAACTAAATTGATACAAATTAAAAAAATAATGGTATAAACAAATATATTGGGAAATGTGTGTGCCTGAGAGAGAGAGAGAAAGAGAGAGAGAGAAAGAGAGAGAGGGAATATTAGGGAAAGAAATAAAAGTGAGGATGGAAATAATATTAGAGTAAGCAGAACTCAGTAAAAAAAATTAGATTAGAAAAAATGGAATAATTTAGATTTTAAAAAGTTATAATCAATGAAAATACACGATACTAATAAAACGTTATACATCGAAAGTTAGGCATAGAAAAGTATAAACTGCTAGAAATGTAAGAATTTAATGAAACTCAGTTATATGGAAGGTTCTAGCACACCTCTGTCAGAATTGGATGGAAACTCAAAAGGATTTAGATACATAATTGTTAAGTTTGATCTAAAGTATGCAGTAGAACTTTATACCTAATACATACAAACACATCTTTCAGATACCTGCGACTCATTTATAAAAATTGACCATGTATAAATACATAAACAAATTTTCAATAAATTCCCAAAACTGACAACAGTGCATTCAAACTAGGCATAATAAACAAAACAAAAAGTTTCCTAAAAATGAAATCACTTAGAAATAGTTTGGAAAAAAAAATTCTACCTAAAAAATAATAACAAAGAAAACAGAATATATCAAAACTTATGAGGTGAAGCCAAAGATGCACTCAGAGTATAATTCATTGTTTTAATTATTTTATTTAAAAAAAAAAGATTGAAAGGGCTGGCTGATAGTTTTGTTTCAGGAACTAGAAAAGAAACAACAAAATATCAAAAGAAAGTAGAAGAAATAAATTTATGCATAAGAAGGAAAAAACAAGATTCTATTGTAAATGTTTATTGCATGGTGAATATGTGCCAGGTACTGCAAAAAGCCATTAGGTATACTGAGATCACAGCAGATGTGATTACTGTTCACGTGGAGTTTTTTTGAAAGTGTTTAAAAAAATAGACATGCCTCTTTCAAGATTGGCAAGAAAAAAAGAAAGGAGTGAAAAAGAAGACAAATACACACAACATTATAAATAAGAAAGTGAATATAATTACATATATGGAGGAAAATTTTAAAATATTAATATCATGTATAGATTTGTGTCTGTAAATTTGAAATTCTAGATGAAATGAGTACTTTTCGGGACAAATATAAATAGCAAAATTGGTTCAAGAAGAAGCAGAAGACCTAAAGATGTCAAGATAGAGTCTTGCAGACTAATTTTATGAGATTTATTTAGCTCTGATATTAAAATATGACAAAGATACCACTATAATCTGAACAAATTTATGAAAGTGTAAAAATCCTAAATAAATCATTGAAATTATAATATAGAAATATAACTTTTAGAAATTCAAGGCTGTATTTAGAAATTCAATACTGAATTTAGAAATTCAGTATTAGATAATTTATTAATTTATATTAATAGAGAAAAGAAAAAATTATAATCATTTCAGTAGACACCAGAATGTAATTTGACAAATCCTAAATCTAAATCCTGGCCTTGATAAAAACTCCTAGTAAGCCAGGAAAAATAAATTTATTAACTTGATAAAAATTATTTATCATAAAATGACCATAACCATTGTTCTTACTGAAGAAATATTAAAATCAAGAACAGGACAAAGATACTCATCAGCACTACTGTTCATTATTTATCATTGTTTTGAAGGTTCTAGCCAAAACAATGACATAAGAAAACCAAATAAAGAACTACGTAAATAGAAAGGGACAGCATGTCATTATCATGAATGGTGTAATTGAAATACTCAAGAGAATCAACTGTCAAATATGTAGAGAATAAGCAAGTTCTATGAGGCAGCCAGATTAAATCTATGTAAAAAAAACCCCAATGGGCTATAGGTATCTTAAATATCAACAACCTGCTAGAAAATAAAATAAAAAGTCATTCAAAAATCATGCATAACCGTGAAATAATTAGCAACAAATTTAACAAGAAATGTATAGGACATATACAGAAAAATGTTTTTTTAATATAATTTTTTAAAAGGCTATTGAAGAATATTTGAATTAATAAATGGAGAGACACAACAAGTTCTTGGATGGGTAGATTTAATTGTGTAAAAATGGTAGTTCTTCCCAAATTGCTTTGTTAATTTAGCTTAATTCCAACAAAAAGCCCAATGAGATTTTAACATTTGAACGTGGCAAAACAATGATAATTCTGTAAAAGAATAATAATAAAAGGGAATTTGTTTAAAGAGCTATCAAAAAGTATTATAAAAATACAGTAATGAAAATTGTATAACAGATACAGAAAAAGTGATTAATAGAAGAGAATAGCGAGTGTAAAAATAGATGAAAGTTCATACATATATAAAAAGAACTAAGTATATAAAATATGCAAAAAAGTTGCAATCATATTGACAGGGGAATAATTTTTTTAAATAAATGGATCAGAATATGTGGATATACATTTAAAAATACTGTCTATGGTTTCTTGTCACCATATAGAAAAATAAATTTCAGACTAATTAAGTAATTAAATGTAAAACATCTTACCACAAAAGTGTTGAAGAATACTTGCATAATTTTTCCATTTGAAACATCTTTCTAAGCATAACTTAAAACCTGAAAGTTATAAAACAACATCAGATCTGATTTTATTAATAATTTTGTTCAGCTAAAGAAATAGATTAGGAAGACAAATGCAAAATTGGAAATAATATTTTAATATCCATAAATATCAGAAAATTATTAATGTCCACAACATATAAAGAACTGTTACAAAATATTGATAACTTATAGAAAAATGGTCAAAGATTATGAAAAGCAATTCATAGAAATCAATAAATATAAGAAAAACTGCTCGACCTTACCAATAATCAAAGAAATTCAAATTAAAATACAAACATCAGTTTCATAGAAAAATTAGAGTGTAATTATCCAGTATTGGTGGGGGTGCAAATATAAATTCATGCAAATTTTTCAGGGGAGTAAGTTTGCAATTTCTGTCCTTATTAATCAGCAATTCCATTCCTGGGAACTTAACTTATAACAATATTTATATAAGTGCCCCTAAATTATATATGAGTATTTATTACTGTAGGATCTATAATGAAAAATTAGAAACAACCTGGAGGTTCATCAGCTGGGGATTGATTAAATTAATTATGGTAAATTTAAGCACCGAATTGTGCAAATATGTGCAAGGAGAGTGAGGAATGGAAGGAAAAATCTGGCAGCACCATAGCTGGTTCTGTTTGAACATCACCCTCCTATTTCTGTAGCCCAGAGGCCACACTACACTTGGATACTAAGCAAGAGCCTGGAGATCTAGATTTAACTCTTTCATTTTAGAGATGAGGAATCTGATCCTGACAAATGTTTGTCTATCTTCTATTTGAAGCCCTTGAGTGGAAACCCTGGTACACCCTTCCTTAATAAGTAAATCTAACTCTCTGAAACCTACTTGTCATCAGACAGCAGTTGAGGAAACAGGGAATGATAGATAGAGTCCAAGGAGACAAGAGTCTGTTGTAATGGAAAAAAAACCTATGTAAGACTGATTAAAGGTGCCCTGGCAGGATGACTACTGGGAAGCACCATAGAAAGAATGTAGACGTTATTTGTGGAAGTTAATTAATTGACAATCAAGGTCACTTCCAGCCCTGAGATCGCGTAATTCTACAGTTTCACTCACTGGACTCTAATTTTGTCCTTTGGAGAAACACAGACTCAGCTTGATCTCTCTCCCCTTAACACCCTTCAAGTTTTTGTAGGGAATTCTCTAGTTCGTGTCTAGTATTTTCTTCTTCACGCTCCATATCTCTAGTTCTTTTTTAAAAACCACTGTCATATATTATGAATTCTTGACTTTTTCTTCTGTTCAACTTCCTGTGGTCACTTTTTATCTTAAACTATGGAGCCGGGAATTTAACCAAGAATTCCAGTCGTGGTCTGACTAATATAGAATATGGTTAGATTTTTCATTTTCCTTTCTTGGAACATACAGTTCCTGTTTGTAAAGTCTTAAGCTTCTTCTTTAATTATGATTTTACATAGCTGGATCATATTAGACTCACAGAAAAGATGTTCTAAATATTGTGAGGTTATGTATTGCACAACTCTAGGGGGCTCTATTTACAACATACTGCAGACTTATATATTTCTTATAATAATTTTCCAGTAGATGGCAGTAAAGTGTCTTGTGGAAGGGGGTGCCTTTTCTAATTCAAACAAAGATCTTCTATGGGCTATAGTCAATCAAAGAAATGGATATTTTAAATCTGAGTTTACTGTCTTTATGGTGGATTCTTCAACATTGTCTCTTCTCTTCTTCCTTATTGACAAATCCCAGTTATGTTCAAATATACACCCCCTCCCCCATGTGACTTTGGGGAAGGTAATCCCTTAACCTCTTGGGGTAGATCTGAATTGCTCTCAGTCACGGTTTCTTAGTACTATTGACATTTGGGCCAGATGACTCTTTGTTTTGGAGGCTATCCTATACTTTGTTGGATGTTTAATAGCATCCCTGACCTCTCTTTGCCCACCGAATGCCAGCAGCATATCCCCTTTCCCCAGTTGTGACAACCAAAAATTTCTCCAGACATTGCCAAATATTCCCCTTGGGGGAAATTACTCCCCACGCTCTATGGTTGAGCACCACTAGCCAGAGTGTCTAAGAAAAGTAAAACTTTCACATTTGCAGCTACTTTTCCTCTGTTTTTGTTTTTGTTTGTTGTTATAGGAGATGATAAATTACCTTATCCATCTTGAATCAGGTATTTTTGTTACTTGCAGCCAAAAGCATTCCCATCTAATATATTACTGGTAACTCACATCTACTCTTTCTGTGCTTATATTATTGCTTTTTTTGGTACTTGAATGAAAAACTTCTTGCTGCCTCCATTCACTTTGTTATTGCTAAAGTTAGCCCAAGTTCCGGTTTATCAAGACACTTTGGAATCCCAATTTTGTCATCCAAATTATTACTTATCCCTCCCAGTTGGCATTGTTTGCAGATCTGATAAGTATGTCATAAATACTCTTGTCTCAGTTGCTGATTAAAAGTATTTTACTAACATCCTTTAGGTATAGTTGTTTAGCCAGTTGCAAATATAGCAGCCAACTCACATTTATTTATCTCATACTAAGCTTTCCAGACAGGTTTTGTCAAACGGCTCACTAAATCCAGGAGGAGACATTGCCACAGTGGTCCCTGACCCAAAAGTCAAACAACCAAGTGGAAGTGAATTAGGTTATCGTGTGTGAGCCAGTCATTCCTTGAGAACACATGTTAATGCAGAGTGGTTTAGGGTGCAGAAGCTGTCTGCTTGTTTGTCCATTCTAGTGTTTTGCTGTTAAGAGGTGTCACACTCATCAGTTTGCAATTCCACATGCCATCCATTTTACCTACATGAAAACTATTTGACATCTGTCAGTATCCTGGTTTGTGGTCCTTCTCTAGTTCTCCATGAACTCTTAAACATGATCAATAATGGTTTAGGAATCATATTTGCAATATTTGGTGCTCTGAGACTTAATTTATCCAAGACATTAATTCATTTAAAGTTACCTCTTGTGTTAAAGAAATTAAATAAATTTACTCAACCAAATTCCAAGGATGCAGAGAAGTGTCTGCTAAACACAGTGCTGATGGGCTAGATTAAGAAACACTATAAAGTAGTGTCAGAGTCCACCTTTGCATCCAAAACAAATAACCAGGATGTTTGGTAAGCTAAGGGGAGAAGGGAACCTATGAAGAGTCCCATAGGCATGAGAAGAGACTCTGCTGAAAAGGAAAATAGAGAAAAATGAGTTAAGCTTGCTACTTTCACTAAGTAGGATAGAGTTTCTTTCTTCCTTCTCCCTGACCAATCCCTTCCCCCAACTTACTCCAGCAGACTCCAGTCAGAGAGACATTGTTGATAGGGAACCGCACTGACAACAGGGCCCACTTAAGTGTCAGGAGTGAGCATTGCAGCAGATGCCAACCCTGGGGGATGAGCCTGCTCTAGCAGGAATAACAATGTCAAGAGGATGAAAGGGACCACACACAGTGGCTTTCCTTGACAATGGGGAAAGGGAGGTCACATCACAGAGCTGGAAGTATGCAGTATGGAAGGGTACTAACTTCTCAGTCTGCACCAGGAGAATGTCCTGGTACACAGAATTGTTGTGGAGGAGGAACGAATCTGCAGGGGCTCTCCTCCCCAGGCTGGGCTCTCATTTTCCACCTGTTGGGTCACAGTTAAGAGGGCTAGAGCCACAACAATTGAGTTCAAATGATGGTGTCCCAGTTATTAGCTATAGAACCTTGAGCAAACCACTTAACCTCTCTGAGTTTTATTCTCCTTTTTAGAAAATGAGAGAATGCTTGGTGTGGTGCCTGGCACACAGCACATTGATGCTAGCGACTGTCACTTTTACACTATCTGTTCTGGAAACTTTCTCCTTAAAGAGGCTGTTGAGAAGAGAAGGCTAAGACATATGAGCTTGATCCACAAAACAAGAATTGGTCTTGGGTTAATATAGTCCTGCTAAAGAGGGTCGAAACTGGAATAGAAGGTTTGAGTGATTTTCTTTGTTACTAGAGGTAGGCTCTTGGATTCATTTTTGAGTAATGGCCCTTCCGATTAAGCAAAGCAAAAGCAATGTATTTCCAAAGACTTATGTTTCTCTGCATAACAATGTTAACAGGTTACCCAGAATGAGAGTTATGAAGGTGGAGAGGGGTGGACAGGGTTGCACTCCTGCAGAAATACTTAACTTCCTTTAAAGAAATGCCTCTTTCACAACCACTGGATTAGGCTGTCTTTCTTGGTATAATACTGTTTGTTCTCGTAGGCGTTTCTATCTTACTCTTCAAGCATTTGGTCACAGATCTTAGAGGAGACCCTTAAGATGTCAGAAAGGCTATGCAGGTCTGGTTAACACTGTTACTGGATGAAAGAGGAAAAAGGAATGGTTTTGGCGTGGCTTGGACTGTCGATAGCTCACAGAAGGTATTTTCATGGCAAAATAAGCTAGAGTTTGGGAAATATTTTGATTTGTAACTTTGGGTTGGATATATTTTAAGAAACAAAGGGCATGACCGTATTCCTATGGGTGGGGTTGTTTTCTTAAAGGGAACCAATTTCTCATTGTCACTCATGCTTGCAAAAGGTTAATCATAAGACTGGAAAATAAGAACTTGGAAGGTGGGCCCTAGAATTAAGTGAGGAAAAACTGCCTCCTGTCTGTAGGTCTTGGGATATGACTCAACTGGATCTTGGGAAGGGCTGTCATGCTCAAAGACCCTTCCTTTGGGGTAGACCTAATGTCATGTATCACACTGAAGCAAGGTAGGGAGGTCAGCCTCTACCTAAGTGAAGTGGGCCAGAATCAAGAGAAAGAGGAGTGCAGGAGTTGGTCCCTGTAAAGGGGCCTGGGCTTGTGGACGCAAGGCAGCCATTGGTAATATTCAGTGCAAACCCTTTGTGTGCTAATCTTTCCTGTCATAGCCTATCCTTCAGCATGTATTAAGTTCTTCATCAGCAGAGGAATGGCAGGTGGATGCTATTCCCTACTTGGGGAAGAGCTGGTTCAAGGAGAGCAGGAGCATCTCAAAGGAAGCTGATCTTGAGCCTACAGAGGCGACATTCAGAAGAGCAAGCAGAGCCAGATGATGCCCTGAGGTAAGGAGAACACAGAAGGCATTTGGTGAACACATCAATATCCCCCAGGAAGTCCAGATATAGCTGGAAAGGAACAAGAGCTCAGATTTCTATGAATCAGGGAGTAAGGTGAAGTGCGATTTCCTAAACTGGTAAAGCCTGAGATGTCAGGGTATATAAACTGGGTCACCTTCTGGCTACACGACTTTGTGCAAGTTATTTATCCTTCTAAGTCTCGGTTTCCCCACACAGGAAATGGGGATAATAATAGTGATTACCTCATAGATTCCTGTGAAAATTAAATGAGCCATGGCAATAATCCAATTCATAGTAACTATTGATATTATCATTACTAACCCCAGGAGTGCTGAGAAAGGGGAATTAGTGTAATGGCCAGGAGAATTCACACAGGGCATCAGTAGAATGGCTGTATAAAGAAGAGGAGTTGTTAGGCTTTTACTAACTCAGGGATGAGAAACAATCCTGACTTGGGAATCTGATGGTCCCCGGAAGTTCTCAGGCTGCCTTTTCCTCTGCAAACCAACAGAACTGGGTCCAGAACCACCATCACAAGTTCTTGGGTCTCACCTTCCCTAAGCAGAGTCATGTTGGTAGAAATCCACTTGCAGAAGCCCAGAGATACTTTAAAGAAGAGTGCTAACCCAGCAAACTCCACCAGAAATGATCGTTGAGGATTTAGCACCAATCTGCCATTCTCCTCAAGCTTGACTAGAGGCAATAAAACAAGAATTTTACTATATAATTCTATCTGTATCCCCTACTGGACAGTCATGCTTGTACCAGGGAGACTTGATACTGAGCCTCATGCTACCCAGAAGCCCTTCCTAGACTTTCCTTGCCTGCCCCCTCCAACTCCTTCTAGCCAGGCTTTCTGTGGTATTCCCATGGGCACCCTGGCTCCTGACATAGGGTGGTACTTGCTGCCCCCAGAGCTGTTCCCTCCCCAGCTTCAGTGCCTTCCTTCTCAGAGTTACTGCTTTCTGGAAGCTTCTGTACACTTGCACCCCCAAATAGGTTGAGTTAGGAGTGAAATGCCTGTCCTCAGCACACTATCAGTAAATCATTCTTACCTCTTTCATAGTGTGTTCTGTGTAATCACTGACTTTTCTCACGCTGGAGCATATGTTGTTTTGGGGAGAATGGCCATATTATTTTTCCTTTGTTCCTATTTCTAGCTCAGTATATATTCCTATTTCTAGAACAGTAAGCATTCTTTAAATGTGTGCTAAGTAAATTTATGAGTAAGTGAAATGAACTCAAGTATAGAGAAGTTAAAACGGAAAAGGTATTCATTCATAAATCCATTCATTGATGGAGAACCTACTGTCTGCCAGACACCCCTCCCTGCACTGGAGACAGCGGTAGACAAAAGACCCAGGCCTGCCTCAGTGCGTGCACATTCCAGTGTGACAGACAGGACATAGATGAGCAGATGGTGTACTTTCAGTAGGCAATGCATTTTATGAAATAAATAAATAAATAAAGCAAAGAAGAGTAGGGCAAGCCATAATTATTGTACTGAGCAATTTGAAGACATTTTTTTAGACAAAAATTTTAAGTTAAAATGTTGTGAGTATTAAATAAGAATATGAAAGGAAAAACAGCTCCATTATATTTTGGAAGCAAATCATGGAATTCATAACCCTAGGTTAAATTCTTAAATGTCTGACATTTAAAAAAAATGACCAGAAAGACACAAAATAACTAATTTATTAAAGATTTCATAAAATGACCACAAAGTTATGATTTGGTTTTTGTCTTTTAGAATTACTTAATTTCTCTGTGTACATACACAGAAAGGCATCATTGTGTTGCTTTTGTTTTCCTTTCTTTGTTTGACATCCCTTTTCCCTTCTCATCTCTCTTCCTTCTCTTATAGCACCCTGATTCATATTAGTGAACTACTTACTATGTAAACCTCTATATTTTCTCTGTGCTAATGTGATCATTTACATATGCATGCCCACACGCAGACACTCATATACCTAGTAAGAGTTTTTTTATTTCTGTCATTTTTTTGATAAAAATATAAAGAGCAGATATTATTTGCCCTTTCCACATCTTGCTCAATAAAACCCCATGTAAATCCCTCTAGGGAAAAGTATATTACTAGTCCCTTTTTTAAAAACAGCTGTATAATATTCCATGAAATGGTCAAACCATATTTTCTCAACCTTCTCCCTATTTATATATTTAATTTTGCTTCCAGTTTTTTCCCCCACAATAATTATGCTACAATAAATGTCTTGAATCTATAAGCTTATGTACTAGTGCTCTTAATGTTATGACTAAATTTCCAGCAATGAAATTACTAGGTTATATGTGTATATATAGTTCAATTTTATAGGTATTTGCAGGTTGCTTTTTGTAATAGCTGTAACATTTCACATTGCCATCAATAATATCTTAGAGTTCCTTTTCCTCCACATGTCTTCTAGAATAGATGTAGTGAAGTGACGTTTTATTATTTAGTCTGTATTTTCTAAAAGTGGGTTAGACTTTGTATTTGAGTTTCAGTAATTTGATGACTATAACTTTTTAGTAAACTTTTTATAGAAGTATAACTTATATGCACAAATCCTATGCGTCCAGTTCCATGAACAAATTCCCATAACCAGCATCCAGATAAGAAAAAGCTGAACATCATCAGCTTTCCAGAAGTCCCTTCATGACCCCTACCAGTCACTAACCCCTCCGCCCTCCCCAAGGGAAATCATTATTCTGACTTCTATTACCATAGATTAGTTTTGCCTATTTAAAAAAAATTATATAAGTGAATCACACTGTCTGTATTCTTTTAATACTGTTTTGTGAGATTCATCCATATTGTTGCATGAAGCAGTAATTCTTTTATTCTCTTTGCTAGAAAGATAAACCATCATTTATTTACCTATTCAAGTGTTGATGAACACTTGGGTTGTTTCCAGTTTTGACTATATGAATAGTGCTGCTATGGGCATTTTGGTACATGTCATTCCTGTTGAGTATATATCTAGCAATCAAATTGCTGGACCAAAAAGTATCCATGTGTTCACTCTCCATAAATACTGGTAAGGACCTATCGCCAAAACTACTGCCCAAAGCGACAATTACCACTCTACACCATGCCAGTGGAGTTTGAGAGTTCTAGTTCCTCTACATCCTTGCAAGCATTTTTGTCTTTATAATTTTAGCTTGTTGGTGTATTTTTAATTTGCATATGTAATGACTAATGATACAACACACCTTTTCATATGTTTATTGACCATTTAGATATCCCTTTTTTTTTTTTTTTAGGCAAGGCAATCCTTGGTTGACCTCACAGAGTGCAAGGGCCTTGTCAGCTTACAACCCCTTATTATTATTATTTTTTAATTTTTTACACCTACAGCACCTGGTCTTCCTAGGTGGTCTCCCATCCAAGTACTAACCAGGACCGACCCTGCTTAGCTTCCGAGATCAGGATTGTTCAGGGTAACATGGCCATAGACTAGATATTCCCTTTTGTAACATGCCTATTTAAATCTTTTGTCCATTTTTCTAGTGGTTTATCTACCTTTCATGATTTACAAGAGTTCTGTAGTATATATTCTGGACATATGCTCTTTTTCACCTGTGTTAGATATATGTATTTTAAACATCTTCTCCCACTTTACTGCTTGTCTTTTCCTTCTCTTAATGGTGTTTTTTGATGAATAGAGGTTCTTAATGTTAATGTAGTCTGATCAACAATTTGTTTCCCAATATGCTTTGTGCTTTTCATGTTCTGTTAAGGAAATCTTTGCCTACTCAAGGTCATGGAGATGTTCTTCTGTGCTATCCTCTAGAATAATATTTCTCAACCTTTTTTTCATTATCACCGTGATGGACAGATGCTAAGATGGTCCACATCATCTCCACTTCCTGGTATTTATGTCCTTGTGTAAGCCCCTCCACTTGAGTTCAGAAGGGATCTGTGACTTGCTCCTAGCCAACAGAGTACAACAAAGGTGATGAGCTATCACTTATATCATTATGTTACCTAAGATTGTAAAAGCTGCCTTGCTAAGAGACACTTTCCTTTGCTTGTTTTAAAGAAGCAAGCTTCCATATTGTGAGTTTCCCAATGAGGAGAGCCATATGGCAAGGAACCAAGGGTAACCTTTGAATGACAACCAGAAGAAACTGAAGTCCTCAGTCTCAAAGCCTGCAAGGAGCTGAAAGTTGCCAATGACCATGTGAACTTGGAAGTGGATCCTTCCCCAGGGAACTTTTTGGATAATCAAGCCCTGACCAATGCCTGGATTACATCTTCCAGGGGACCCAGATAAGATGTGCCCAGAATCCTGGTCCACAGAAATTGTGTCATAATAGATGTGTTGTAAGCCACAAAGTTTTTGGTAATATTATTATGCAGCAATAGATAACTAAAGTAACACACTCCTAAAAGAGATTTCTTTGATGCTTTTTCCCTAATCACTACCCTTCCCCACTGTGCATCTTTCATACTACATATCTACCATATATCTGTTTATGTACTATATGTATATCTGTGCTTTATACATAAAAAGAATAAGAATTTTTTCACCTCTCCCCCAAGAACCATTTTTCTCCCTGGGGGCAATATCACTTTTGTTGAGAATGCATATGATGGCATTGGCCAATTAAAACTGACCACCTGTTTTTGTAAATAAAGTTTTATTGGAATGTAGCCATGTTTGTGCTGCAATAGTAGAGTGGAATAGTTGCAATGAGACTATATAGCCAGTAAAGCATAAAGTATTCATCTGATCCTTTACAGAAAATATTTGTCAATCACTACTCTAGAACTTTTATAGTTCTATCTTTCATATTTAGATCTATGATCCACCTGGAATTTGATTTTTGTCTATGATGTTAGGTAAAGGTCAAGACTCTTTATTTTCCATGGGGATTTCCAACTTGCCCAGCATTATTTACTGAAAAGGCCTTCCTTATCCCACTGCATGGTACTGTCACCTTTGTCTAAATCATATGATTGTATATGTGTGGGACATAGTGTGGAGACAACTGATATTTGCAATATTGAGTTATCTAATTCTTTACATAATATATACTCCTATTTATTTAAGTCTTTCAAAATCTCTCAATGACATTTGTGTTTCTTGTTTGGAGGTCTTATACCTCTACATTATTAAGACCTTGGTATTTGATTTTTTTGATAGATCGTAAGAAGTATCATATAAAAATTTCTATTCTTTAATTGTATGCTGTTATTACATAGAGGTATAATTGATTTTCTGACATTAATTTTGTTTCTAGTGACTTTGTTAAATCTATTATCAATTGTAACAATTAACCTGAAAATTGTTCTAGATTTTCTATGAGCACAATCATGTAAAAATAATGATATTTTTATTTCTTCTTTTTTAATTCATTTTTATTTTCTTGACTTAACACATTGACTAAAATCTTTAATAAACATTGAATGGAATAGCTGAAAACTTTCTCTTATTCCTGATCTCAGGGGTAAGTTTTCAATACTTTATTATTAATCATGATGTTTGCTGTTTTTCATAGATACTATTTATCAGATTAAGAATGTTTCCTTCTACTCCTAGTTGCTAATAGTTTTACAAATTTTATTTTCCTAGGAATATGTATTGAGTTTTACAATTTTTTTCTGTATCTACTGATAATCATTTGATTTTTTCTTCTCAATTATAATTAATGCAGTGAATTACGTTGATTGAGTTTTTGAATGTTAAACTAACCTTTCACCTTGCATTCTTGGAATAGACCCAACTTGGTTTTTTATATATTACTGGTTTCACTTTGCTTGTAATTTGTTTATTTTTGCATCTATCTTTATAAAACAAATGGGGAAGTATTTACTCTTTTTTCATTCTTTGGAACAGTTTATATAACATTGGTGTTTTTTCTTCCTTAAATGTTTGGCGAACACTTCTGAATTAGAGCTGTCTTTGTGGGAGGGTTTCAAATTACAGATTCAGTGTTTAAAATATACATATAGTACTATTCAGATGTTCTTTTTCTTTTTATGTCCACTTTGGTAAGTTAATTTTTTTCTAGTAAGTTGTTTGTTTAATTGAAATTAAAAATTTTTGGCATAAAGTTGTTCTTAATTCCTTTGTCCATATTCTTACATTCTTTTTAATACCCTTAGAAGCTGTAAGAAAGTACCCTTTTAGTTACAGAATCAGTAATTTGTATTCCTCATTTTTATAAATAAGTTCTGCTAAAGATTTATCTATTTCTATTAGACTTTTCAAAGAATAAACATTTCTTTTCTCTATTGTATGTTTGCTTTCTCTTTCACTGATTTCTTCTGTCATCTTTATATTTATTTTCTTTTACTATTTGTATTTAATTTTCTTTTCTTTTTCTAAATGTTTGAGATGGGTACTTAGTTATTAATTTTCAGCCTGTCTTCTTTTTAAATATATGCATTAAAACTATCAATTTCCATTGAAGCACAATTTTAGTTACATTTCACAAAATTTAATGTGTTATATTTTCATTATAGTTAATTTTTAAATTTTCTTTATTGATCCATGAGTTATTTAGAGGCATATAACTTGATTTTCTAACATTTGAGGGTTTTCTACTTCTCTTTTTATTATTGATTTTAATTTAACTCCAGATAGTCAAGAACCTACTCAGTTTTATTCCATTTTTTTTTTTTTAAATTGTCAAGGCCTGCTTTATGGCTCAGCATCTTAAGAAAATATTCCATATTATCTTTAGAAAATGTATATTCTGAAACTCATCGGTATGGTAAACTCCATTTATCAATTAGATCATGTTTGTTAATCATATTATTCAAATTTTAAAAATTGATTTTTATCTGCTTGTTATATTGGTTACTGGAAGAGATGTGTTAAAATGTCCAAGTTAAAATTTTACATTGTTCATTTCTCGTTCTGGTTTGCCAATTTCTGCCTTATATATTTTGAGGCTAATTATTAGATGTTTACAGATTTAGAATTGTTATCTTGTTGCCATATTGACACTTCCATTATTATGAAATGTTTATCTAGTAGTGGTTTTGGTCTTACGGTCTATTTATTGTTATTGTTATTGTTGTTGTTGTTGTTATTCATAAAGTTATGTGACAGCCTGCTGAAATGTGATAAGGACAAAAGCTAATTAAAAACTGGAACTAGACAAAGGAAGGCAATACCTTAAGCCTAGTTCTTGGAATCCTTCACCACATTCTATTAATCATGAAACTTATAACAATGAGCTCATACGCTAACTGCCGATTTTAGCTTGTGTAAACCTGCTTGCTTGCGTAGCATTAGAAACGATCGATTATGTATAAGCTGGAAATTACTGTTTGACTATCGCCATAGGAACATAGGCTACTAACTATGGAAACATAACATTCTAATAATGAGCTTTCTGCTTCTGTACCATGCTTGCACACCTGACCTATAGGTTGCTAGAGCAACCCTTTGTGTTCAGACAGAATGAAGAATGGGATTTGGGGATTAAAAACCCTGTACCTCTGCATTTCGGGGCTGCTCCTGGCAAGGACAGCCGCTGGCTAATAAACAGCCTTAAGAGAGCATACTTGGTTTGGTCTATTCTATACTGGCCACAACAGTTACATCAACTTTCTTTTGGTTAACTTGTATGGTATATCATTTTCTATACAAGTATATCATAGAAAATATCACTTAGATATTCCTTTGTCCTTATACTTAAGTTTTGTCTCTTGTAAAAGAAAACATATTGTTTTTGTTATTGCTGCTGCTTTGTTTTAATTTGATCTTATAATCTTTGATTTTTGATTAGAGCTTTTAGTCCATTTACATTTAACCTAATTACCTATATATTGCAGTATATGTCTATCACGTTATTTGTTTTATATTCATACATATTCTTCTGCTCTTGTTTACTCAACTTTGTCTTCTTTTGCATTAAACAAGTATTTAAAATTTTTTGTTCTCTATTATTGGATATGCACTCTTTTAACATTTTTTAACAGACATAAAATCAACAAGGTTATATTACCACCAGAGGTTACTATACAAATTATCGATGTATTTCAGGCAATGTAAGAACCCCAAAGACCTCTCTTTCAGGCCTTTGTCTTATTGCTCCAAAGTATTCTATTTTTGTATATGTTTTATATATCAAGAGACGTTATTATTACTGTAATGTAGAGTTAAGATTCATTTAGATTAATCTCCATATTTACTCTTTTGAAGGTAATGTGTCTTTTTATTTGGAAGTTTTTAAGACTTTTTCTTGATTTTTATTCTCAGCATTTTTACTATGATGTGTATAGGTGGGGTTTTTTGTTTGTTTGTTTGTTTTTTGTTTTTTGTAGTTATCATTCTTGGAGCTCATAGTGATACTTGACTTCTTTGTATCATCAATTTCTTTCAAACCATGCTTCTGCTCCATTCTTTTTCCTTTCCTTCTGGGTCTTTAATTACATGCATGTTGTATTGTTTCACTAGATTCCGCATGTCCCTTATCTTCTTTTCAGTATTTTTTATACTTTTTTTCTCTTCATGATTTAATCTAGACTTTTGTACTCATATATCTTTCAGTGTACTAATCCTCTTTTGAGCTTGGCTCAATCTACTTGTTAACACAGCTATTAAATTTCTAATTTCAGTTATTGTATTTTCTCATTCTAGGGGTATTTTAAGGTATGTAGATATAACAATAAGATACTAGAACACAAAGAGGGAAGGGTAAAGGGACCTATTTGATGGTCATAATTCTACCTATCACTTGAAATAGTAAAATATTTATTCTAAGAAAACTGTGAAAAATTAAGCATGTTTATTGTATCCTTACAGGATCTATGTAAGAAATAATACAAAAAGATATATTCGAAGCACAATAGATACATTAAAATGGAGTACTGGAAAAATGTTCAAATAACTCGAAAGAAAGCAGGAAAAGGACAAAGTGGAATAAAAAGTGAGGGAATAAACAGAAAATGAAGCATAAACGTTAAATCCAAATATAATAATTACATGTAAATGTAATTAAATTAAATAATGAAGTGTAAATAATGCTAATACACTAATTGAAACAGAAATTATAAAAATGGATTAAAAAGTGTTGTGTACAAATTATTTATTTTGAATATAATATAAAAGTATAAATAATGTAGCATAATGATAAATAAATAATAAATAATATATAAATATATATTTATAGCATATATTTATGTGATAAATACACACAATATATTTATATGATATATGATAAACATTTATATAACAAATGATTAATAAATAATGAATAAATAAATAAAAAGTATAATAATATAGGTTAAAAGTAGGAAGATAGAAAAGATCATTAATGCAAACACCAGTGAAAGAAAAAGTTGAAGTGGCTTTAATAATATCAGATGAAATAGACTTCAGAACAAAAAAGTTACCAGAGATTAAAAGCAACATTATATAATAGTAAGAGGATCAATTCATCAAAAAGTTATACCAGTCCTACATACATTTGTACTTAACAACAAAGCTACAAGTTACAGAAAGTAAAAACTAATGGAATTAAAGGCAGAAATAGATAAATTCAAAATTATAGTTTAGAGATTTCGACACTGTGTAACTGATGGAACTGTGAGTTAAAAAATCAGCATAGAACTGAACAACATGATTAACTGGATTTAACTAGCATTATAGAACATTCCATTGAAAAGTAGCAGAGTTCACATTCTTTTCAAGTGCTTATCAAGCATTCACCAAGATAGATCTATCCTGGGTCATATAATAAGTCTAAAAATTTAAAAGAATTGAGATCACATGAAGTATGCTTTCTAACAAAAACAGCATTTTCTAGAAATTAATAAAAGAAAGATAATAAGAAAATATCCAAATACACAAGAAGTAAACATTATACTTCTAAGTAATACATGGGTCAAAAAAAAAAGTCTCAGGGGGTATTAGAAAATATTTTGAAAGAAAAAAATTAAAACATAATCTAATAAGTGGTAGACCGCAGCTAAAGTAGTGTTTAGAGGAAATTCATTGTATTATATGCTTATATTAGGGAAAAAAAAAGAAAATTCTTCAATCAATAACCTAAGCCTCCACATTTGAGAAACTAGGAAAAAAGTACAGCAAAATAAGTCTAATGAAAGCAGAAACAAAGACATAATAAAGAAAAAAGAAGATATCAGTGAAACTTAGAAGAGAAAAAATCATTCAAACCAAAAGCTGATTTTTAAAAGATCAATAAAATTGATAAACTTAATACAACTATCAGCAAGACTTATGAAGAAAAAGAGATGACACAAATTACTGATAACAGTGATAAAAAATATAATACTACAAAATTTGCAGTCATTATAAGATAATAAAGAAATAAATAACTCTAAACACACACATCCTATTACTTTAATGAAATACAACTTTCAAAAACCAAAAACAGACAAAATTCAATCAAGATTAAATAATCTAAAGAGTTCTGTAACTATTAAATAAATTGAATTTTAGCTTAAACCTCCTGAAAAAGAAAATCTCCAGACCCAAATAATTTCATAGTAAATTTTACTAAACATTTGAAGAAGAAATAACAGCAATTTTAAGTAATCAATTACAGAAAATAGAAGAGGGAACATTTCCCAATTTATTTTATATATTGGCATTAACAAACCAAAATAAGTAACAAGAAAGAAAGAGAGAAAGAAAGAGAGAAAGAGAGAAAGAGAGAAAGAGAGAAAGAGAGAAAGAGAGAAAGAGAGAAAGAGAGAAAGAGAGAAAGAAAGAAAGAAAGAAAGAAAGAAAGAAAGAAAGAAAGAAAGAAAGAAAGAAAGAAAGAAAGAAAGAAAAGAGGGAGAGAGGGAGGGAGGGAAGGAGAGGGAGGGAGGAAGGGAGAGAAGGAAGGAAGGAAGGAAGGAAGGAAGGAAGGAAGGAAGGAAGGAAGGAAGGAAGGAAGGAAGGAAGAAGAAAGAAAACTATAGATTAATATTTTTTCATGAACTTAGAAGCAAAAATCTTTAACAAAATGTTAGCAAATTGAACTTAGCAATGTATAAAAAGAATAACACAGTATAGCAAAATTAGGTTTATCCCAGGTAATGCAGATTGGTTCAACATTTGAAAATCAATCAGATCACTGACTGCTGGTGGAAATGTAAAATGGTACAGCCACTTTGGAAAACAATTTGGCAGTTCCTCAATAAGTTAAACATAAAGTTCCATATGACCTCATAATTCCACTCATATATATACCCAAGAGAAATGAAAATATATGTATAAACAAAAACTTGCACACAAATTTTATAGCAGCATTATTTATAATAGCCAAAATGTGCAAACAACAATGTGTCCATTAAAAAATGAATGGATAAACAGTGGTATAGCCATACAATGTTATATGACTCAGCCATCGAAAGGAATAAAGTACTGATACATGCTCCAGCACCTATGAACTATGAATGCTAAGTGAAAAATGCCAGTCACAAAAAACCACGTATTATATGATTTCATTCATATGAAAGTTCAAAACAAGGAAGTCTACAGAGAGAAAGTAGGTAAGTGGTTGCTTAGGTCTGGCAGTATGGAGATGATAGATAAAAGTAAGAGATTTCTTTTTGAGGTTATAAAAATGTTTTAAAATTGACCATGATGATGGTTGCACATATATGTGAATATACTAAAACCCATTAAATTGTATGCTTTAAATCGGTGAATTTTAGTGGTAAGGGAATTGTATTTCAATAAAACTGTTAAAAATTTATATGAAAAGCAAAGGAACTAGAATAGCCAAAACAAATTTGAAAAAGAATAAAATTGGAGGAATCACACTAATTTAAACATGTACTGTAAAGCTACAGTAATCAAAAATGTGATATGCATAAAAAGATGGACACATAAATCAATGTCACAATGGAGAGTCCACAAAGAGACCCACACAAATGTGACTAATTGCTTTTTTTGTTGTTGGTATGGTAAAATATACATAACATAAAATTTGCCATTTTAATTATTTTAAAGAATACAATTCATTGGTATTTAATACATATACAATGTTGCGCAACCATAGCGAATATCTAGATCCAGAAAAATTTCAGCACCTCAAAAGAAAACACTGTCCGCATTAAGCACTCCCTCTGCTCACAGCTCCTCGCAATCTCTAATCTTCTGTCTCTGTGGATTTGCCTATTCAGCATATATCTTATAAATGGAATCATACAATATATAGCTTTTTGTATCTGGCTTCTTTTACTTAGAAAAACGTTTCCAAAGTGTATCCATACTGGAGCACATATCAGATCGTTTCATTTTATGCCTGAATAATATAGCATTGTATGGATATGCCACATTTTGTTTATTCATTCATCAGTTAATGGACTTTTGGGTCATTTCCACCTTTGGGCTATTGTGAATAGTATTGTTATGAACCATTGTGTATAAATTTTTGTTTGAACATGTTTTTAAATCTTTTGGATATATAAAAAAAATCTTTTGGATACATACCTAGAAATGGAATCGCTGGGTCACATGGTAATTCTATGTTTAATTTATTGAAGAATAGCCAAACTGTTTTATATAGCTGCTGTGCCATCTTACATTTCCACCAGCAATGTATGAGGATTCTAATTTCTCTACATCCTCACAACACTTGTCATTTTCGGGTTTTGTTTTGTTTTAGTATGGACATCCTAGTGGGTTTGAAGTGGTATCTCATTGTGGTTTTGATTTGCTTTTCCCAAACGACTAGTGATACTGAGCATCTTTTCATGTGTTCAAATCATTTATTTGTCTGTTCAGACCTCTTGCCCATTTTTAAATTGAGTTGTCTTTTTATTACTGAGTTGTGTGAGGTTTTTGAAAAAATGTATTCTGGGTACTATACCTTATCAGCTATATGATTTGCATTGTTTTCCATTTTATAGGTTGTTCTTTCACTTTCTTGATAATGTCCTATGATGCACAAAGTTCTGAATTTTATTACAGTCCAATTTATCTATTTTTTTCTATTATTTATGTTTTTGTTGTCATATCTATAAAACCAAGGTCATAGAAACTTAAACCCATCTTCTAAGAATTCTATTTTTAGTTCTTATATTTATCTTTAGGTCTTTGGTTCATTTTGAGTTATTTTTTGTATATGGTGTGAAGTTGGTATATTGATTTTTGACAAAAGTGCAGTGAAGAAAGGATAATCTTTTCAACTAATGGTCTTGTAACAGTTGAACATTCATATGCAAAAAAATGAATGACTTACACCTCATACCTATACCTTAGAACAGAGAAATTTATAAATTAGTTTAAAGAGGAACTTGGAGAGAACACCAGCATCAGGAGTTGTTTAGAGGTCAAATGGCAAATCGATGGAGAAGGGGTCGTTCTATCCTTTTTTCCATAGAACCCACAAAGCTTTGTTACCCTCAAGGACTGACTGAATCTTCCAGCAATGCACAGGATATGCACTTTCACATGGATAATGGGGGGTCATGTTAGACAATAACAGTGACAACTTGACATTTAAACATTGGCTAACTTCTCACTACACCCCAAAGTAGCCATCAGAGACAGAGCCCAAGAAAGTACAAATGTGGAGCCCAGTAATGACAACTCAATGATATTCAGGAACTGGACACATTTCTTAACCCAATTCATTTCCTTACTATCTTTGAGAAGTATAAAAATGATCCAAAGCTTCCATGATTCTTTTCTCCCATTTCCTGCCATCAGTATGGAAAGAAGAAAATGAAAAATGTCATTTTCTCCAAATTGAGACAGTTGTAAGGATGGTGCTGGTAATGGCATGTGAGTCACGAATGTTGACTTTCTGTATGATATATATCAGTCTTCTGAGACTTCTCCCTCTGACAGTGGGAGACTGAGTTCTTGTATTTCTTATTCCTCAGAGCTGAAGAATGAATTCTGGTTGTAAACAATAGCTGCTAAGATGACAAGGTGTTAAGGTTTATCTATGTGTTTCCCAAAAGCACACTGGTTCTAGGGGATATTAGGTGATTAAGGCCTGTACATAAGTTTGCTCTTGGCCCAGTTAAGAGTCTTTTTTTCTGTTCATTCATCTTCAGAAGATTGACATGAAGAGAACCTTGGCCTTGGAACCAGATAAATATACCCTGCTTCAAACTCTGATCTAGTCAGGGTTTTAGCTGTGTGACCATGAGCAAGTTTCTTAAGCTAACCTAGCTTGTCTCCTCATGAGTTACAATGGGCATAATAGCTCTAATTTTGTAGGATTATTGGGAGGATTAAATACATTAATATAGGTGAAAACATATAGTAGATGCTCAGAAAAATGTTAATCTCTATTCTCTTTTCTTCTTTAAATGGATGACTGAAATTCTGTTCTTTGATATCTGTAATGCATAGTTAAGAATTAAGGCTTGGTGTAACTCCCCAAACAATAGCAATTCAAATTTAAGAGAAGTTTATGTATTTCCCATCTGGTGTCTGGAATAAGCAAGCTTGGTTATCCAGGCAGGTCCATTCTTCCAGCATACCTATGGTTCAGGACACCCTACCAATTCATGCTCCATGCAGTAAGGTGGAGGAATGAGAAAGAAGGCTCATGGTCTTTCCTTTAGGGAAATAACCAGTATCGACTACATCACATTTCTGCACATCCTATTGGCCAGATCTTACTCCCATGACCATTTTAGCTACAGGAAAAGCTGGGAAATGTAGTCTTTATTCTGAACAGCCATGTGTCCAAGTGATAACTGAGGGTTCTGTTACTATAGAGAAGAGAGGGAAATAGATATTAGGGGACAGGTTATAGTCTCTGTCCAGTGTCTATGCATTTTCCCCTTACTCTTAGTTCATAGTTGAAATTTTCAAACATAAGTGTAAGCTAAGTACATAATAAATAAAATCAATCTGACACCATTAGAAAATGTGTAAACTAAATTACATTGAGGAAACATGTAAACAAGAAATCAGATAAAGGAGAATTAAAGACAAAGAGGATCACAGAAGTTCAGTTTCTATTGTTTAGAGTTAGCATGCCTAAGGACTTTTTAATCGTAAAGAATCTGTATTCTGGAGACCTTCTGTTTTCTCTCCCTCCATCTCCTCACTGCTCTGGGCCCCAGCAGGCTATCCTATAGGGACCACATTGACATCTCCCGTTCCCTCTGCTTGCACTTGGGTTTGGCCAATGGAGAGCACCAGTAGGAGGTTGAGGGGGAGTTGGAGAGTGGGGCTAAGGTGCTTAGTTCCCTAGCAGTCTTCCTGCAAGAGTGCCATAGGTTGGTTCTGTTTCTCTTCTGAGGTCACAGCTCCCATAGGCCCTTCCTGCTTCCAGATTCCTGTCTGCTCTCACCCTTGCCCCTTACAGCCTATGGAAGTTGATGATCCCCTGCTGTTTCTAGCCCTTGGGTACTGTACTACCACTGCAGTTTCACCTCCCCAGAACCACCCTTTGCACATCGTCCCTTTATGATAGATACCCTCCCCAAATGACCCACCTCCAGGAGGCCATCTTTTTCCTTTTTGAACAGGATCAATGCTTAATTCTACAAACATTAGAGCATCAAAAGGCACAAAACAAAACCTATTAGAACTGTAGAAAGAGATTTACAAAAGCAAACTTTCTTGAGACATTTGTAACCAACCACTATTCCTCTAAATAGTTTAAATAGTAATATAAAATTTGCATCCTAATAAAAAGAATATGTACTATTTTCCAATGCCCATGGACAATTTAGAACATTGAACAATATCTCTAATATCTCCAACAAATATGGCAAAAGATAGTATTATTAAAATACAAAGGGCTTTGAAATAAAGTTATGAAAGATTAATAAATACATTAAATAGTTTTTAAGTATGGCTAATAATCAAAATATGCAAATTAAAATGAGATGTCTTTTTTAGACTAGCAAATTAACAAAAATTGAAAAAATATAGTACTAGTGCTTGCAAGAGTGTGATATGACACTGTTAATTCACAGCTGGTGGGAGTATGAACTGATAAAAATTTTCTGGAAAGAAATTTGTTCTTTCCAGACATCAAGACTCAAATATTTGGAACCATCAAGAGCCTTATAAAGATTTATACTCTTTCAACCGGTAATTCCACTTTTAGGAATTTCTTATGAAGAAATAAAAAATATAATGCAGATGCATTTAAGGATTCTTAGCACACATTATTTATAAGAGCAAAATGGGAATAGTCTAGATGATTGATAATACTTGATGTTTAGATTATGGTATATCTATGGAAAAATACACAGGTATTAAAATAAGGATTTCAAAAAAGAAGTGAAACAGGACAGTATTCCTAAAATAATATTAACTTATTATAACAGGATATAAAACTATTTTCCTTCCCTTGTATGTCATCCTTTGCAGACAGATCTCTCCTCTGGTTCCCAGACTCTCAACTTACAAATCATCTGAATTGTGCCCTGAACCTTCTGCCATTTATCTCTCTCATGTTGCTCGTCCCTTGATGCTCAGGCTTTCTGGTCTCTGTTTAAAACCTTTGTGAGGGACTGTTGGTTCTTTCTTTCCAACATTCCTCCCTGCTGCCCCCCAGTTCAATGAGGAACAATTTCCTGGTCATACCCATGAGATATCTTGTGGGCTACAGCATTTCGGCCAGGTATGAGGATGTGATGCAAGCTGGCCAATCAAAGCCCCTTCCTGGGCAAGCCTTTTTTCCTCTCAAGCCAAAAGCTATAAGAAGAAGAGTCTGAAATATCCCCGTGGCCATGCCTCCTATCATACGTGAAAGCCAGTCTCAGAGAATAAAGCTCATACACAGAGAAGAGAGATACAATCCAGACAGTATTTGGTCCCTTGATTCAGTTGTCCATGAAGGCCAGGTCTCTTGCTATTTTCACTATGAGTTGGCTACGTGAATTTCTCCTTTAATACTTTGAGTTTGTTTGAAATGAATTTCTATCACTTCCAACCAAGAGTTCTAATGTAAGTAGTTTCATATAAAGCTCCTAAGAGAATTCTCTCATGAACACAGCTAAAATAAGATATAAACATATCTTGGAGAGTGGTGTATCTAGAGATCAGATTTCAGAATACACTCAGGCTTGAAAAAAAATGCAAAAAGTCAACTCAAGTATTAGTCCCTAGAAGGAGAACCAGGCGCCTACCTGCTTTTCTCTTCCCTTTTCCCTCCTGTATTGAGGACACTTAGTGTGAAAATTGGTCCACAGTGCCAGAGGTGTGGATTGATTTCTCTCCTGGATTCAGTGGTTACTTACTTTCACTGGGCTAATAATTTGATGTTCCCACTGCTAGGGCAAGCCTCCCAGATCACTGCTGCTCTGTGTCCTAGGGCCAACACATTTTTCACTGCACAGCGTACCCTCCTCTTCTTCCTGATCAAGGGTGCTCAGGATTGCCCTTCCTAACATGGTGAGAGCAGCAGGATCTGAGACTGGGCTCACCTGGAGAGGAGAAGGTCACCCAGCATGGCCAATGGAGACCTGGTTCAGCTCTGCATTGGGGTTTATGGCAAATTCCCCACTGGGAACAAAGGGTTATTTTGCTTTATTTTGTCTTCTGTGTGTATATTCCCTTCAGGGATTCTGGGTGAAGCTTATTGTTGAAAGCCAATTATGGGAGCCACACCTGGGACACTTATGTCTTTATATATATCCATCAGTACCTTGTTCTGACACAACTATCAAAACCCTCATGATTACTTTCTGTCATACAAAACAGGAAAAATAAAGAAGGAATAGGAACATGTTTTCTGGCAGATGGTATCTGGGAGCAGATGACAGAGAGAAGACAGGTCAGTCAACTCCCACTGAAAGAAAAAATCTGGCTTTCTCTGTCTGAGATGGAGATCTCCATTCTTGGAAGTATAGAACAAATGTGGTTAGGAAGGAATGTGAATATAAAAATAGAAGTAGGTGGTAAGAGAGCAATTTATTGCTTTTGAAAAATATTTAATGGCAATTTTTTAAACTTTAAAGAACAGTTTGAAACTGAAATGTAGAAGAAAATTCGCTCATTTACCAACCAGAGATAAATCTTTATTAACAATTATATCTCATTCTTCCATTCCTTTTTAAACTCTGCATACATTTTTATTGCATTTATTTTACAAATTGCAGTCTTAGCATATACAAAATTTTGTATCCTGCTTTCACAAGAACATTACAGAATAATCATTTTTATGTTTTATTTTACACTTCTTATAAACCTGTGTTAATTCAACAAGTACTCATCAAATACTTACAATGCCCAGGCATGTGCTGGTCATAGCAAGGCCTCTTCCCTCATGGCATTCATAAGCAAGTGAGGCACCAGGACACCTGAGCATGAGACCAGGGCAAAGAGAGGATCTAATAGAGGATCTCGGGGAGCATGTAGGAAGAGCCCAGATGTCTATGAGGTGGGTGTCATGCAAGCTTCCTAGAGGAGGAAGTACCCAAGCTGAGTCCAGCAGGGTGAGTAAAAACTGGCAAGGAAAAGAATGTGAGGGGAAAAAAAGAGTGTCCTGGGTTATAGAAGAGAGTGAGAGCATGACGAACTAAAGAAAGTTCTTTCTAGTGAGGATCTGGAGAGCTGGGGTGAGCGTGGGATGTGGGCAGTCTCTACAAGATGAAGAAGCGAGAGAGAAAGGCCAATGTGGTAGGCAGGGCCTTGATGAGCCCTGTCAGCCTTCTGATGAGTCCAAACACTATCTGGAAGGTAATGGGGAGCAGGAAGCATTTTAAGAAATACAGCTGAGGGCTGCATTTCAGAAAGACTGTTTAGGCTGTAGTATGAAGGATACATTGGAGTGAGATAAGAATAGTGTCAGGGAGACTGATTAGCAAATAGCAGTAATCCAGGTGAAAGCTAATGGCTCTCTGAATATTCTTCTCTACTCCCAGTCCTGCTCACCACCAGGTTTAGAGAAAACAGACTTCTCCATCAACTCTTTTCAGGGCCCACTCTTGGCTGCACATGCCTGGCCTCAGGGGGCTGGTTTGTGACTTTTTCTGATCTTCCATTTTCCACTTTAGAACCTCTGCTTCCAAAGCTTTTCCCACAATTTTGCAATGTCTTATTCTTATAATATATTCCCCATTTCTTAATATTCACCATGTCTCTGCTTCCTGAGTTAACCTTGGTAAATGCAGTCCCCTTGGCCCCTAGTCACACCGGCCCATTACTGTGTTTGTACTTTTCCTGCATGCAATGATCTTGTTTTCTTCTACAGTGTTTGTCTCTACTACATTGTAAAGCCCCACAAGAGCAGAGGCTTGATCCGCTTTGTTCCTGAGAATAGTGCTTGGCACATGGCAACATGATAGGTACCCAATCTGTTGAGCAAGTGAATGCAAGAATAAATGAATGAATGAATGAATGAATGAACAAAGGAATGAATGAATATATATGTTCAAACATTAGGGGAGAGTTCTGGGTTATAGATAAAGATTCTAGTCGCTAGAGCCGTGGAAGTGGATGAGATCACCTGGGAAGAGTGTGGGGTGAGAAAGAAAAAGGAGAGTCAAATCAGAATTCAGAAGAGGGCCCGTGATGGAGAATGAGAAGTTGCAGCTGGAGGGTAGGAGCCAGCTCAGGTGTGCTGCACTGAGAAAGGCAAGGAAAAGGAGCATTTCAAGATGGAGAGATAGGGCCATGTGCTGCCAAAACTTGGATTTAGCAACAAGGAGGACTTTGGGGTACCTGGAGAGGGCTCTTTCAAAAAAGCGGTGAGAAATCACACTGCTATGGATTGAGGAGAAAGTAAGGGTGAGGAAGGAAAGACAGCAAGTGTGTGTCCTTCTGGGAGGCTGGCTTTGAATGAGAGAAGGGGGAGAGGGCAGGAGCTGGAGCTGTGTAGTTTTAACATGGCAGACGCTTAAGCATCATAAACGCTGATGGGAGGGAAAAATAGAGAGAGCAAGAGATTAATCATGGGAGGGCTAATCATGGGAGGGAGGGGGTGCTAATCATAAGAGGGATATCCTTGAGAAGGAAGAGGAGATGTCTGTGTGACTCATAGGGGATGGAGCCCTCGGGGTGGTGAAGGTTGGAGTGGACAGACAGTTCTCCGTGGTAACCAGAGGGAGGGACTAAGGGCAGGAATCCCTGTATGTCTGGGTACAGGAGATCCAAAGACTTCCATCCTACTGCTCTCCATCGCTGGCAGGTGGAGGCCAGGACATCTGCTCAGAGGGCTGGGGAGCGGAGGGACAAATGGCTTGGCCAATGTCAATCCCTTTGGTGCACTGAATTTCTACTGAAGAGAGCATTGCCTGGGGCCAGAACTCTGCTGGTCCCTCCGCTGGGCTCTGAAAGCGTTAATGCCCATCTGTAGTCTTTGGCTAGGAGGAGTTTCCCTCTCTTTAGGAAAAGACTATTTCTTAAGCTCTTCTGAACCTCCTCCCCACCCTTCCTCTGGGAGCAGCTGAGGGGCCTGGCGCCTGCCCTTCCCTGCCCGGCTTGGTCCCTGAAGAGGGCAGTATTTTCACAGGTGGGCTCTGCTCTAAGGAGCCCCATTATAAGAAGACTCTGGCTTTTTAAACTGGGGCCAATAAAAGAATTTGCCAAGAGGGTCTTTGAAGTAATGACCTCCCTGGTTAGTGCCATGAAACATATTTTCACATCTTGGAGGAGAGATTATGAGCTGGGGGGCCCGAGAGCTGTGGGAGGCGAAAGACCCGGAGGGTGGCAGTCCTGGCTCCTGTCCAGAGGCCCCGCCAGGGGAGCAGATGCTGCTGCTTGGGGAGGGGCCTGGTTCCTGGGGAAATCAGATTCACAGAATTCTACGTGTCTAAGCCCAGTTCCTGGGCAAAGCGAGGCCCATCTGGATTAGAGCTGTTTATTCTACACGAGTCCGGGCCCAGCCAGACTCAGTGTGAGGTCTGGGGCAGCTGAAGCTGTGTGGAGAGGCCCCTTCCCCTGTGTCCAGTAGGGATGAGCGGTATGCGGGCAGAGGGTGATGAGGGCTGAGGGCAGGAGTGTAGAAGTGCTTATGGGGAGATGAGCCCAGAAAGTGGTTGGCCATGTGGCGCTAAGGATGTCCTGCATGATTAAAAAGTTATCTCATCTCTCTCATTCATTCATTTATTCACTCATTCATTCATTCCCCAAATCTTTATTGAGAACCTACTAGATAAAGCCAGCCTTATTGCTGGGATTAAATAGTGAGTGAAATAGGTCTATTTCCAGCCCTATGAATCTTACATTCTGGTAGGGGAGACAGACATTAAACAAATAAGCGTGCCAATGTGTAATTACAAACTGTGAAAGAGCTACAGGCAGAAAGGACTGTGAGGCATGAAAGCATATAATGATGACCCTGAAATGTGGAGGGGTGCAGTGGTTAGGCTCTGGGGAAGCCTCCTTTGAGCTGAGACCTGAAGCATAGGGGGGCATAAGCCAGGGTTGTGTAGTGTTGGAGGCCAAGGAAACAGCAAGAGCAAGGGCCCTCGGGAGGAGGGAGCCAGTCATTCCAGGAAGCAGAAGCCCATCAGGATAGCGGCACATGGAGAGTGAGTGTGGGGTGTGGAGGGGCATGAGGTGAGAAAGGTTCACACAGGGTCTTATGGGTGGCAGTAAAGGGTTCAGAATAAACAGTTCTAAACAGGAAGCTCTTGGCTGTGATTCAGTGGAAGACAGCTTAGGTGTGGAGGCCTCGTGGAAACACTGTTATGGGACAGTCTGATAGGAGTAAGGGGCAGAGGCAGCAACGAGGGCATCCTTTTGGCCCAGGTTGGGTTTGTGCAAAGGGAGAAGTAAGAAATCAGAAAAAGTGTATATTGCCAGGCTGAGGAGGTTCGATTTCTTTGGAGAGCCCCAAAGGCCTCTGAGCAGAGGCATGATCCAGGTAAATACTGGGAATCTTGTTTGGTGTGGGAGTACAGGATGAGTTGGAGGGAGCGGAGAGCTAGGAGGCAGGGCCAGCAGTTGTGAGGCTGCTGTGGTCCCGGAGAAAAAACAGTCAGGTGTGACTATTGGGGAGGCAGAAAGGTTGAGGCAGGAGTAGATACTGGAGAATTGCTAGCAGAGACCCCTGTGGGACTTATTGAGAGATGAACTCTATGAGCCTGTGCTTGAGCATGTGTGTGTGTGCATGAAGGTGGTGGTGATCCCAAAGGATTCCAAGGCCATGGCCTTGCAGTTGAATTACCATGACATTCAGTGCCAGGTTGGGGTGCAGGGTGTATATCACTTCGGCCAGGCCAAGGCTGAAGTGCTGAGTGCACCCTCTGTTGGAGAATCCAAGTAGAGTATTGGGAAGTTTAGTGTGGAACTCAGAAGGAAGGGGCTCTGGGGTTAACTAGCTTCTAATGCGAATTAATCACCAGTTAACTGATTGATTATTCCATAAGCAAAATGCCACCTCTTTGAATTCCCACTTTCCAAACTCTACAACCTCAGTCACTGAATTCTGACCACTCATTCCTGAGGTCAAACCCACCCTTGGCTATCAATATGACAACATTAGTTTATCCTTCATTCTCTATATGCTCTATCCCCTACTCTTGGCCAGCTCTGGGTGGAAACATACAGAGAAACTCTCTTCTCAATTCCCATCTAACTTATCTCCTGAGCTTCCTAAGCTTCCCTTGCCACCCTCAGGAAAGTTGCATGGCCCAGTCCTTTTGTGCTCTCCCCAATGTTTTTGCTCTGTGTTTTGCCCCCATGCTAGTGCTCCCGCTGGAATGCCTACACTTCTTGCCTATCTCAGCTTTCCCAGGTAGGAAGCCAAAAATTCTTGTAGATTGGAAACCACAAGCCTATGCAAACCTTGCCCATTTTCCAAGGCCCATCCCTAGTTTCACCTCTTCCAGGAGCTGTCCCATGATTATGCTTCAGCCAGCTCCCCCTACAAAGCCAGCAAGGTATTGACTCTGTATTACATGGGTTACATATTGGATTGCAAATGGCATCTGCCTGTTTTTGCTGCTCCTTGTTCATTTCATGCAAGTAGGCTGTGCTGGTTGGGGTAGGCTGGGCTCTGGGGGAGCAACAGCTCCACTCTGGAATTTCACATAATGCAAGTTTATTTCTAGCTCGTACTACATGTTCACTGTGTGTTGGTGGGAGGTCCTGTTCCTTTCTTGCCCTGAAGGCCTGGGCTGACAGTGACCTGACATCTCATGGTTTTATTACCTGGAATATTGTTGTCCCACAGAACTTTCTGCAATGATGGAAGTGTCCTGTGTGTGCTGTGCAATGCAATCTCCACTAGTTACATGTGGCTATCAAGAACTTGAAAGGTTGCTAGTGTGACTAAGAAACAGAATTTTAAATTTCATTTAATGCTAACTAATTTAAATTGCCACATGTAGCTAGTTGCTACCACCTTTGGCGGTTCAGATTTGTATATGAAGTTTCTGTGTTCATCTCCCAGGTGGCAGGATGAGAGTGTGTGGAGAATCTTGCCTGCTTTTCTATGCTGAACCAAGAAGTAATCATCCATTAGAGCTGTAAGAGGTGTAACTGTAAGAGGTAGAGAATGTGAGAAAGCCCATGAATATTCAGAGAGTAAGACATAGCCTTGCCACTAACTTTGCTAAGTGAGGTCAAACCTTCCTGAGGCTAAGATGCATGGGGATTGGTGGGGGCAAGTTGAGCTGAAATGAATGGAGAGAAAGAGCAGAGATGGCTCGAGCTAGAGCAGAGGGACTATAGTTTAGAGATGCAGAGATAGGCCCAGAGAGGGCAAGGAGTGCAACTGCCACCACATAGCCAGGCAGGGCCTAGAGTCCTGAGGTCCTGGCTCAGAGAAAGGAGGAAAGGGAAGCAGATTGCTATACCTGCCCTGGGGGAATAGCAGCCCTGGCTGGGACATATCTAGCCTTTCATTCTGGGTCCTTGGGATGGGAAGAGCTAAGAGCTGCCAAAGGCCTATTCTTGGAGCCCTTGGAAGGGAAAGGCCCCACAGAGCTTTCGGTTTTCAAATGGCCTTGGCTCTTCCCTGCTGAGGTGAGTCACTGAGGGATGAACAGCAGGGCCAAGAACCCAGCATGAAGTCATCTGGGCCACTCTTCCCGCTTGACCTCAGCTCTGAGGCCAAGTTCAGGGAATTTCCCAAGGCCAGTGAGGAAGGGGGTCATGCCCGACTGTTGCAGAGCTCCAGCCATTGTGACAGGGGTTAGGGGGTGCCATTGGGGTCAGAGCCCAAGAACTGTGGAATGGACTCAGAAGTGACTGAGCCAGGGGAGGAAACAGGCCCAGAGAAGAGATCCCATGACCACTCAGGGAGTTAGCGGCTGAACCATGACCAGTGCCCAGGGCTCTTGCACGAGGCCCTTTGCATTCCCACAGGGGGTGCCCAAGGCAACCTTGCCCCTATTTCATCCTCACAGTCGCCAGGCTGGGGCCCGCTCCAGCTGTTTTTATTTTTCCTAGAGACCCACAGAGCTGAGGCTGTGTCCGCTCCTGATTTAAATCTTGCTGCTACGAGACCCATTTCTTTTCCTCTCATTCCCCCAGCACAGAGAACAACACTCCAGATGGCAGAGAAAGGTCCATGTGAGTAAAGGAAATGTTTTATCTGATTCGGGATTCTGGGAAGGGAGCCTCTGCTTCCTCCAACCAGGTTGACAAAAATCTATATTTTCAAAAAAAAACTCAAGTGGAAGGAATTCCTAACTCTAGAAACTACTTTTTATCTTAGAGAAGACATTACCGTAGGATTTCATGAAGGTGTATTTCATAAGGAATTTGATTCCCAAAACTTCTAATTTCATCAGCCAAATGTTATTAACAATTACCATCTTTAAGGCACCAAAGTTTTTCAAAATATGGCATCCCATCTAAGGTTCCTGTAGGTTCTTCAAGCTTCGGGGACCCTGAAATCAGTATGGACTATACCGGCCTCCAATCTGCCTAGGCTGGGGTAGTTTACCTCAGTTTATAAAGGGACAACTGAAGCTGCAGTAAGAAACTGGAGCCAAGACTTGGGAAACTGTCACCCTCTCTATTGTGCAGGGGAGGAAGTGTTTACAGAGCTTCCACAATCTTGGATCCCCCCATCCCCCTACCTCCTGTGTGTCCTGGGCTTGGGGCTGCCTTGCTAAGCGATTAGCTCCCACTGTGCATTCCAGAAGCAAACTCTCTTGTCCTCTTTCTACTTCTGTTCAGGGACGAACTCCTCACCGCAGCCCAAACCGACCTGTCCTCTGCTGGAATCTGTGACCGATGGTATTTTCCAGAGATTTCCAGGTATCTCCGATACATGAGTGCTATAGTTAGACCATGCCAATCCCCCATTGGGGGGCAGAATCTGATTCCCTTTCCCTTGTTTCTCAGTTGGCACTGATTTCTTGAAGAATAGAGCATAGGGGAAACGAGCTGTGCGACTTCTGAGGTTAGGTCATAGAAGGTGACACAGCTTCTGCCTGTCCCCTGTAACAGCTGTGCTCATGTAAGAAGTCTAGACACTTGGAAGTCGCCATGCTGTGAGGAAGCCAGGCCACACGCAGAGACCCCACATAGGTGCTCTGGCTATCAGTCTTGGCTCTGATGCCAGACACATGAATGAGGAGCCTTCAGACAATTCTAGCTCCCAGCTAGCCAGTCACTCCTGGCCTTTGGGTCTAGCCAGCTGAAGGCCCAGACAGCGTGGAGTATGGAAAAGCCATTCCTACCATGTCCTATCCAATTCCTGACCCACCAGTTCTGTGAGCATAATAAGCAGTTGTTTTAAGCTGTGAAGTTATAGGGTCATTTGCTACATGGCTATAGTAACTGGAACAACACCCTCCTCTGTGGTCTCAGGACACCTGGCGTTCTCCTCTATAACGCTCATCACAGTGATAATGCACTAACTGTTCAGGCAATTCCCTCTTTAATGACTGTCCTTCCCATTCAAGTCTGAGTTCCAGGAAGGATGGGGGTGCTGTCAGGCCCATCACTGTACTCCTAGGGAGTCAGCCAGGGAGGTACTCAGAGGATATTTAATGAGTGACTGATACTAATGCTGTCCTCAGACTGGCCCTTAAACTTGACCTCAGAATGACTCTGGCTGTGAATTCAGACAGACTCTAACCCTGGCTACAGACCAAACCCTGATTCTGGCATCAAGGACCAAACCTTGGCCACAGCCTGAGTGTAGCCTCTGGCTCTAGTGCCTGAGCACTAAGACCAGCTTCAGACTGACCCCTAAACTTGACCTGAGCATAACCCTGACCCTGGCCTCAGGCTGCATCCTGACCTCACCATAGCTGGGGTGATCTGGCCTACCTCTCATAGATCATCTTCCACTCCCCCCAATCTACCTCCATCTTCCCACTATGTTGCCCTTCTTTCAGTGGCTTGAAGGAGCGAAGCTTTTTTGGGTGTGAAGACCTTGGTATACATTTGCCCCTGCCAGGAACACTGATTCGCTACCAACTCCTACTCTTTCATTTAATCTTGCTTACATGTCATTTCAGTAGAGATCAGTTGATTTAAATGAGATTCTGTTATAATTGCTGTTAGCATTTCCATACTGTATAACTATATATGTTTGCTATTATCTGTTTGATGTTTTTCTCTTTTTAGACATTGAAAACTCTTTTTTCGAGTACAAGAACCACGTTTGTTATATTCACACTCTATACAGTATATACAGTGCAGGGCCTGGCACCTACAAGGGGGCTAATAAAAAACTGTGGAATAACTGACCGAACCAATGACCAGGTATCATACCTTCTAGGAAGCCTTCTCTGGGCCCCTCCCTGCCTTATAGAGTTCGTATCTCCCCCTCCTCTCTCTCCAGCCCTGTGAATAGCAAGAGTGGGTGCTCTGCCATGAACTGGGTTCTTTGCAGGCCTCCTGCCTCTTCCACCAGCCTGTGGCCTCCTCCAGCCCTAAGCTTGGCCTCTTCTCTCTGCAGCTCCAGCATGCACGGTTTTAGACAGCTCAATAAATGCTGACTGAACGGTGAACTGAACCCATTTCTTCTCTCCAGCCTCCTCTCTGGCCTCAGCTCTGGACTGATTCACGTGAGGGGCCATCGGGAGCAGTGCTTCAAACAGAGAAGAAACAAATGTAGAAGCGGAGAAATCGGCGGTAGGAGACAGGCAGAGACATCCATCTCCTCCTACCCCCTGTCCTTATTGCCATTCCCCTGAGGGTTGCAGGCAGTCAAAAGTTCAGGCTCCACGTTTTCTGGAAGAGGGAGGGAAATCTGTGTGTGGGGGATAAAAAAAAAGTCCCCAAACTCAAATCACGCACACAGAACAACAAGCCATAAAACGAACACCATTGGGAGAAGATGGGGTCACATGGTGGGAATCTGGATTGCAATGGGAGGGGGGGCGGCACTTGAGAAAACGCAGCCTCCTCAATGGGAACCAGATGGGCTGCGTGCTCTTAAATAGAATCCCAGGCTTGCAGCTCTGGGCGGGAGCTTGGCCCAGCGTGCTCTTCCCTTGGCCCCTCGTGTGTGCAGAGGGGACATGGCGGTGGGGGCAAGGGGTGGAAGGTGGCAGGCCCTGAGGCTGCGACGGAGCGGCTTCCAGACCCCAGCCTCCTGGCTCCGCGTCAGTGTTCCTCTCACTCTGCCACGCCGTCTCCCAGCCCTTTGCCAGGATCTCCAAATTAGAAGCATATCAAGAAGCAATACTGTCATTCCTCCCTTTTCTGTTTTTTTTTTTCTATTTCTTTCTCTTTGCAGTATAATTTTAAAGGTGCCAGGAAGTTTTCCTCGTTCCAAAATCCCCCTCCTAGCCCCCACCCCATCAAAAGATGCACTAGCACACCTGTGATGGGCACTGTGCTAGGTGCTTTGCAGCTATTGGCTTGTGTAACTGTCCCAGTGCCCTGTGAGGGAGATCTCGGTCTGTCAGCTCCGTATCCTATAGGATAGATGTAGGATCTGAAGTGAGGCTGAGGAGGTGGGGGTCAGATACAGTCATTTTGCTTTTTATTGACCACTTAGGATTTAATACCTTAACCAGAAACCCTTGGAGCGGCAAAAGCACAAGATCAAGATGACTCTTAAGGGCATCAGGGGGATCTCTGGAGATGCTGAAATCCAGAGGCCTCCACTTTCCCCAGCCGTGACCACCATCCACCCTGCAGAAAATGTGTGAAAACATGAGCATGGACATGCATTTCATATTCTCACTGATCTCTCCTCCCAGAAAAAGACATCACTGGTCTCTTTCCCAGTTCCCCTGAGAAACAGATTCTAGGGGTGACTTCTGGGGGCTGCTGCATGTGGCCCGGTAGACTGTGCACTAAGTAGCTCCAGGGCACCATTCACAGGGGTGTGATGTGAGTGACAGGCCTGACCTCTCCCTGGGCTTTTCTCATGCCCATTCAGGCAGGAGGCACAGCCTCTGCCCTCCTCAGAGCGCAGTGAGGAATCCCTGCCTGTCTGGGTCTTAGAGGTGTCTGTCTCCTACGAAGAGGGGGTTAAAAAGTAGGCATCTGCTTTCTTTGAAATCTGTCCCCTTCTGGGTTGCCATAGGGCTGGAAATCCTTCCTTTCTACTTCTCCTGAGGTCAGTGTTGACTCTAACAACCAACCACTCAATCATCCAACCAGTGGTGGCCAGCACCTCGCAGTGTGCCCTTGAACTGTAGCTGAACGAGCTGCTGCGTGAAGAGTCATAGGGAAGGCATCCTGACAGAGGATGAGCCAGTACAGAAAGGCCAGAGTGAGGAAGGGCCTCGAGTACATGGGGGCTGATGTGACCACAGTTCAGGGAACGAGGAGGGCAGCAGGAGAATTAGGAGATGTGAGGTTGGAGCAGGGACCAGCTTAGGAGGATCTGGAAGGCCATGGCCACGAGTCTGGATTTTATTTGAATTGTGGTGGGGAAGCTTTTGAAAGGCTTTAGGCAGGGAAATGATGTGACTAATTGACACTTTTGCAATATCACTCCTGCTGGAGTGAATTAGAGGGAACACAAGTGATGCAGAGCATTGAGAGAGGAGGCAATTTCAGGGGTCCAGGTGAGTGAAGGAAGTGTTCTGGACAACAGCAGCATCAATTAGATGGAGAGAAGTGGCGGATGAACTTGAGTATATGTTAGAGGAAGACCACCAGGACTCCTTGCTGGATTGGATATGAAGCAGGGAATGTCCTAAGTTTGGTGCTTGAATAAGCAGGGTAGCTAGAGGGGCTACCACCATTCATTGGGACAGGAAGGTCGACCTCCTTCCCTAACCCCTATCCCTGACTGCCTCAATCCATGACTTCAGTGAGTGAATAACGAGTGCCATGGCCTCTCTCTGCTCCCTTCCTTGCAAAGCAGATGGCGAGGGAAGGAAGAAGGCCAAGCCTCCCGGGCTGGGATTGTACTTTCCACTTTTAACTCAGCAGTTGGGAGCCCATGGCCTTGCCATTTCTTGCCTCCCACTCCTGGTTCTTTTAGCTCTTCTCTAAATCAAATTGAGCTCTGTATTATTTACTAAGCACTTGCTGTGGCCCAGCCACATGAAGGTCACTGTGGACTAAATAAGAGGAGTCTTTGAGGCATGGAGAAAGCCAGGTGCATAGGCAGAGAAAGGCTGGAGCAGCCAGAGAGGTCTTCTTAGAGGAGGTGGGGGTTTGGCTTGGCATGAAGGAAGGATGCCAAGTACATCAGCCCCCATGTGCTTGAGCTGGATGATGGAGAGACCGAGAGGGGAATACCCATGAATTACTTTCACGATACAGAAAAAGAGTCCTAGAAAGCTGTGGACACTTATTTGAGGTCAACGGTTGGAACTGGAGGCAGAGTCAGCAGTCTGACAAACTCCTGAGGCAAGGAAGGCTAACTTCATCTCCCCAACACACACACACACACACACACACACACACGCACGCACGCACACACACACGCACAGACACACACGCGCGTGCGCACATTCTCTGTCTCTCTTTCTCTCTCCATTTCTCTCTCTCTCTCTTACCCGTACTTCCAGTAGGCCACTCCTGATCTCTAACCTCAGCCTTCATGTCTCCCTTTTCCCCAATAAAATGGAAAGAAGCAGGAAGACTGAAAACATTTGTCTACTCCCTGCCTTACCATCCCAGCTAAAAAGTCTATGAAAACAGCCATTTGCTGACCCTCTGTTCTGACCTTCCCAACATAGCAGGTCATCTTGTCCATGCCTCTTGAAAGCTCCAATGGTTCTCAAGGTGTGGACCTCGGACAAGCAGCATCGGTATCACTCAGGAACTAACAGAATGCACATTTTTGGGTCCCACCCAGACCTGCTGAATCAGAAACTCTGAGGGTGTGGGGCTTCAGATTCTGGGTTTTCATGAGCCCCACCCCCCCACCCCAGAGGATTCAGATGCACACTCAAGTTTGAGAACCTCGGCTATTCTGAGACAAAACCTCCCCGCAAAAGGGAGAGGCTTCTCTTTGCTCTCCCTGAGAGGGGTCTCCAGTGGCCCCTCCAGGGCCTGACCCTGCCTCCTCCCCAGAAGTCGTTTCCTCCCATATGGACTCTTTAGCTCTTCAAACTTATTGCCTGCTCCCACTCCACATGGGCCTGTGAGAGTGAAGGCCAGGTGGCTGCATCTGCCTCCATCTCACCCTCCCACCCCACCTCCAGTCTGGTCTGCCACATTCATACAGTCACGAAGAGGAGTCAGAGTCATCCATGGAGAACATTCTAGGCAGTAAAATAAATGGGTTGGCTTGTAATAAGTAAAGGGTGGTACTTAAATGCCCCATCCCAGTTCAGTTCACTTGGCTCCCCTTTCTGCCCCAAAACCCTGGCCCTAGCAGTGCGGAGGAGCAGCACCAAGCTATCTGCATCGCACTTGGCTCCCTTGGGTTAGAGATGAAAGGCTAGTACGCACTACAGACAAAATCAGTTGTCAGCTGGCTGCCTCCTGATGGGAGAGCTTATTTGCCCCCAGGGAGTTCATATGACAATGTTATATCCAACCAGGGGCCCCTGTTTTCTTGAAAATGACAAGCAAGAGCCACCCACTAAACAGATAGATACTCCTTCACAGAGCCCCTGCTTCTTCACGGGGCTCTTGGCAGAGCCCTGTGGGAGGCACTGAGTGGGGTGGGGGTTGCTTCCTGCCAGTTAGGCCCCTCCTCTCTTGTGAGCATTTGGCCATATATCAAACTTTTTCATGTCAGTTTTTTCATTGCCTTTTATCATTTTCTTACTTTAGTCTCCAATGAGTTGTGAAGCTGTGTTCACTTAAACTTTACATACAAGGTGGGGATGGGGTGTTTGCTGCTATGTTGGGTGGGGCCAGAGAGGAAGGAGGCACAATTTAGCCCCCTTGGATGTGAGGGCAGAGGGCCGTATGTGAGCATGTGTGGGCCTAACTGTCCACTGTTGGCAAGGACATAGAGTAGGGGGTTTTGGCCCAAGCTCCTTCACCAATAGACCAAGGAAGTCAGTTAGCCTCTTTGAGCCTCAGTTTACTTGTCTGACAAATGAGAACAAAAGTAGCCCACTTCCCTCCTCGGGACCATTGTAGGTATCAAATGAGCTAGTATCTAAAATAACTCTGAAATACTGATGGTTCCAGAAGCAAGGTGATGTTGCCACAACAGGATCACCTCCTCTTCCTCGAAGGTGGAGAGACTGCAGCTTTCCCATATTTTTCTATTCCCCCAAGCACCTGGTACAAACCAGGACAGGTGGTCAATCAGTACTTGTTGAATAGATGAAATAGAAGACATGGTCCCCGTCTCCATGGAGTTGAAGGTCTAGCTGGGGGGAGGGTATGGGGATGAGAAAAACACAATGAAAGAAACTTAAGAAGAGTAGAGGAAGGCCCTTGTTAGCTCAGACACCTCTAATTTAGAATTTGTGATGCTTTCACAAGGCCAGAGAGGAATTGGACCCTGCTGATGGGGAGACGTACTGAACCAACTCCTAATGGGAACAAGATAATAATAACAGGAGCCCCTCTGAGCATGGGTTGCATTCCAGATGGCAGAGGGAGTGCTGTACACTTTGGCAACACCCGATTTTATAGGAGCAGTTAGCACGCCAATCATAAGCAAACTCTGACCTCATCTCGGAAGCAGCCAGTACCTTTCCTTGACCATACTTTTTTAATGGCCGTTCAGGGTGACTTCATGTATTTAAGGAACATAAAATTTTATTTTGTTAAGACTAGACCATCACTGGCCTCCCTTTGCCTCTTCCCAAACAGCTCAGATCCATTTACAGTCTTTAATACATTTAGTGACAAAGAGGATGAGACCAACTCAATCTCATAGCTCCCAGAGGAGTGGACATGGGCCCTCTCAACAGCAATCAGGGGGGCCCTGGGGCCTAGCAGAGAGCTGCTGGCTGTTGGGGACCCTGGCCAGCCACTGGCCCTTCCTGGGCCATAGTTGTCCCCCGAAATTGAGAGGATTGAGCCAAATGACTGCCATGCTGGACTCTCCTCGTTCTTGGCTGAGGAATGCCTTAGCCAGCCCTGGAGCAGTATAACACTGGATGCTCCCTTTGCTGGGCAGTGCTCTGGCTGTGGGGAGATGTGGGCTCCACAGGCTTGAGACAGAGGTGGCCCAAGTTGTTCTGACCATCCCTTCTGGCCTCAGTTGCTTGAGACTGGCCTTGGGCAGAAGGAGTATTCAGTTAGGCCCTGCCAATAGAGACGGGTAAGAAGAGGGGGCAGGGGCTAAGTGGACAGAGGAGCTGTCATCCAATATCCACATGCTGAGCCCTCAGGAGCTAGCTAAGGACTCTACAGAAGGCCAGGCCAGGCCACCTCACCCCTCTGGGAGAGTGGCCTCTGGGTCCTCTTTCCATGAAGCAGAAATAGGAGCAAGAAGTCGTGGAGAAATGCAAAGGCACAGAATCCCAAGGTGTTTCTGAAGGAAGAGTTGGCTCTTCCTCTGGACATCCCTTCATCTGTAGATCCAGCCTGGGCAGGAACTATGCCTTGGTGAAAGGTGAATGGATGGATTTTGGTTCTTACTCTCCTCCCCACAGGACACCACCATACAGTGAACAGCCTGTAGGCTCTCTAGGGGCCCAGGCTCAGATGGCTTCCCTCATCTGTGGCTGCCTCTGTAGCCTCCTACTCCTCCCCCTCCTTATTTCCATTGTCTTCTTCTCTCTGCAAACCATCCCTTCTTCCACGCTTGGAGGCTTGGGTGGCATGCTGTCCAACCTTGTCCAGGAGGCTGGTGCTGGCCCCAGCCCAGGGGAGCAGAATGGCATGTTGGTGCACAGAGGTAGACTGTAGCCTGGCAGCTTGCTTTCCCTGGCAGACACTCATAGGATATTCCCTGGGGTTTAGGCCTCAGTGTCAAACACCTCTTGAAAAAGGAAGGCATAGGACCTTCCTATAGTCCTGACCCTAACTGAGGGGACAATTCCTGCTAAATAATGAACATGGCCTGAGAGGCACAGGGTGAGGGCATCTGGAGAGCAGCCTGATGACTTGCTTATTCTCTCAAGGGTACTCTCTCAGCAAGGAACATGGAGCCCCCTCATGTGTCCTGTCCCACCCTGAGCTGAGCACTCCCAGGGTAGATTGAAGCTGCAAGAGCATCCAGGTAACCCTCAGCTACATGCCCAACCTGATAGAAAGTCATTAGTCATTAGTGAGCCAAAGCAAAGCAAGGGTGGTAGAGAGGAGAGTTGGGCATCCAGGAATGTGAGGGTAGGGGCTACATGCAGGAGATGGGATTTGCTCAGGCCTCGAAGGGCAAATCGATCTGGCAAGGCCTGAGCTTTCCAGGCACAGGCAAATGCGTGAGCCCAGGTCCCATGCACTGATCTGTAGCCGCTCAAGTGAGGGGCTGGAGCCAGCAACACCTCCAGGTGGGAGACCTGGGAGGACTGATGGCAGCGGTTCAGCCCTGCAAGGGCTTCAGGGAAGAAGGTAGAAAGTCAGAGTTAGAATCCCTCGCAAGGTCAGAATTGCTAACTAGGGGCAGCAAGAGGGGTCCTGGAGAGACCCCTCTGCCCAGCGATATCCCAGATGATTGAGATTCAACAGTCCCCCACCCCAGCCCAAATTCCTACAATGCCCAGGGGACTACATGAGACATCTACATCTAGTTTCCCTATTGAATCCTCAGATAGCCCTGCAACTGAGTGAGGAGACCAAGACTAGAAAAACCATCAATGTGACTGACGTCACACGCTGGGGAGGGTCTGAGGCAGGTTTTGGACCCCTACTCTTTCCATTGCTCCTTGGTGCCGGAAATGGCCCCCCATCTCCAGGCCCAGAGCTCGCACGGGGATCAGGCTCCCAAGGAGGGTGTGGGACACACTGGGCAGATGGTCTTGTTCTGGACCCCACTCCAAGAGGGAAACTGGGCATTATCAGTGGGAGGAGGCAGGTCTGGTCCTAGTAGACACCACTTCTGAGTTTCAGAGTCTGGGTGGCAGAGGAAAGCCAAGTGACACTTCTACCCTAAACACAACTCTGCTTTCTGCTTTTCATATCTTTACTCATACTCTTTCTTCTGCCAGTTCTGCCATTTTCTGGCTGAGGTTCTGGGCAAGTCTCCTATGTATCTTCATACCTCCGTGTCCTTATCAGCAAAGTGGGGCTAATAACACAGCACAGTTGTGAGCAGTTAAATTTGCTGAGTGCCTAGTGTAAGTGGACTGCTTCATTCCAAGGAGCAGTATCTGCAGAGTTCTCTCCATTTCCTCCTATCCACCTGTTAAACATTCCACTCAGCTTTCAAAGCCCAGCATAAACGGCTTCTCGTTCCTCTTGGCAGAATCCATTTCCCTGATTTCTGTCCTGCTAGAAGCTTGGTAACAGATTTATTGCATGATTTATCATGGTCTGGCTGTAATCAGTTGGGGATGTATCTGTCCTACCAGATAGTGAGCCCCTGAGGTAGGAGCTGTGCTCACCTCATTTGTTTGCTCCTCCCTGGCTCAGGAGGGGACAGCCTTGGGACAGCTCTTAGCATCTCCAGACACGTGCCCTCTGGCTATGCCTACCTGGCTCCCTCCTCTTCTCAAAGGAGAGGCTTCTAGTCTCAAAGCTTCTGTTCCTCAAAGCCTCCTCATTCCCCAGCCTCCATGGCCTACTTCCTTGCCTCTTAGAGAGGCCACCTGTGACCCTGATTGCTATTCTTTATTTTATCGACTCTCTCTCTATAGGCCTGAAAATGCAAATCACTCCATTTGCCTACAAATACATTTCTCCCTTTGTGTCACCATTTCCCCAGGCTTTTCCTTCTTTTGTCCTTTCTTTATTCTTCTAGAAAAGTCAGGTATTCATAACATTTCAAGGTGATTCCAATTCAAGGCAGTTCTGAGACAGGTCTCCCCTATGTGGACTTCCCTGTGGCTGTTCTACCAAGTCTAAATGTACTTCTGCTTTGCTGCTTTCAAATGAACAGATTTGAGATGTCATGAAAGCAAACACCACCATATGGCACCAACATCATGGAGTGAAAGACAAAGTCAATGTGTGTTTATATCCGGAGAATGGCAGAAATGGCGGTGTATTCTCCCAACTTCACTTCCTTTGCCTCCTGGGCAAGGAATTTCCCCCATGCTTTGCAGGGACTAAGTCCTGGCCAATGAGTTAGAGCAGAAGTGATGGAGGGTGCTCTGAACCTGGCTCCAAAAACCTCCCCCATAATCTTCCATTCTGGCTGATTGTGGAGAGTCCAGCCGAGACCTCTGGAACCAGGGAGTTAGCAGATTCCAGACTCCCAGAATCATGCTATGAGGAGAGCCATGCCATCAGCAATGCTTGCATTGGATTGATGCGATAGAAAGCAAGAAACTCTTATTTCTAAGCCGTTTCAACTTGGGGGTTGTTTACTACCATAATTACCCTACTCTGATTAATACAACTCCAAGAGTATTTGTGCAGCCCACACAGATGACCCTTGAACGAAACAACACAGGGGTGAAGGAAGCTGACCTCCCATGCAGTCAAAAATCCACACATAACTTTTGACTTCCCCAAAACTTAAGTCATCCCTCAGTATCTGAGGGGGAATTGGTTTCAGGACCCCTGGCAAATACTAAAACCCACAGATACTCGAGTCTCTTATATAAAATGCCTTAGTTGGCCCTCCACATTTGAGGACTCCCAACTATGAATTGAAAACAGCACAGGTATTTATTGGAAAGAATTTGTGTATATTGGACCCATGCAGTCCAAACCTGTGTTGTTCAAAGATAACTGGAGATAGCAAGAATAAAAAAAAAAAGATCCAAAGAAATCAAGTTGGAGGCAAAACAGATTAGGGAGGTAAGATGAAATCAGTCATAAAAGGAAGTTGAGAATTCTTATAAATCTTACAGAAGTCAATAAAAGAAAGACTAATATTCCAATAGACAAAAAGAGACAAAGGCCCTGAACAGGTAATTTGCTGGTGAATTAACCCCAAGGCCAATGAATATATGAAAAGATGCTCCTAAGTAATTAGGGAAAGGCAAATTAAAGAAACAATGAGATGCCACTTCAAACTCCTAGACTTGGCAACAACTAAGCGTAGTGCATGATGATACTCAGTGTTGATGAGGAGAGGAAGAAACAGGAGCACTGTGGGTCACTTGATGGGCATGTAAATAGCTACAACTTCCTTGGACAATAATTTGATAATATCTAGGAAAGGTGAAGATGAGCATTTCCTCCACCCAGCTATTTTACAGAAACTCTCACACTTATATGCCACTAATAAAGATAGGGAGCTGATTTGGCTTTGAGCTTCCTAGAAGCCAAAACAAAGAGGAGCAGAGGATTATTTACAAGATTCTCAATGAGAGAGAGGGGGAGAGAGAGAGAGAGAGAGAGAGAGAGAGAGAGAGAGAGAGAGACCAGTGACTCTGGCTTTCTAGCTATGAGGTCAGAGAGAATTTTCTCTTGTGGATTGCTCCTGGGAGAAATGTGTATTTTAATAGACAAGATCTTAGGCAACATCCCCATAATAAATAGCAAATTACATACAACTTACTAAGTTTCAAAGCACACATACAGTTATATGAAACTTACTATTGATTATAGGGATGAAATCCAAGCTGAGGAGCAAAAGGCAATTCAGTAACAGCAATTATAGGAGAGTTCAAAGCCCTGTGGTCCAAGTATGTGCTCTCTGGTGACAGGAAAGCCTGGCTTGATTAAGGAATGAGATTTTTAATATCACCAGGAACCCTCCCCACAACCACCATGATAACTATTTCTCCAAATCGAGCTTTGAATAGACTGAGTAGCAGAGAGTTCAGGTTACAATTTTGGGCAAGCTACCAGAGTGAAAACATCCTCCACTGTTGATTTAAGGCATGATCATGAACTTTGCTGATGACAGAGGCAAGAAGATTGCTATCTTCGTAGGAGAGTTAAGGAATTCTCATCAGGAACAGTGTCTAGATAGATGGCCCCTAATCCAGAGGTGTGTGGAGGGAGTTTAAGTAAATAAGGGAAAATTATATCAGGAAATGCACATAAATGCAGGCTGTGGTTGCATTTATCTGTATTGTAAAGCATTTTGCCAACATAAAATAGTATTGAAGACAGCTTACTAGAACCACAGAATGTTTATTTTAAAGTACATTTTCTTAAATTCAGTGTCAAAAGCAAATTGGGAAAAAAATGATGTGACTTCATCCTATAAAAAAAAAAATTTTGCAGTCGAAAGGAAACTAGACCATGACCACATGGAGTTCTAGCTTATACTGCTTCTCTTGGGGAGCTCACTGGCTTTCATTTGGAGAAGTCCAGGTCATGGACCAAGAGCACAGCTCTGGTGCTTCTTGAGTAAGGCTTGGAGCCCTTAGGGGCCTGAGTGGTTGTTGTGTCCCGTAGCCCAGTCTTTCTGGTTGTCATGATTAAAGCTGCTCAGATGAACCAAAAGCGTCCAGTCCCAGAGAGCAAGGAAGGGACTAGAAACCGGTTCTCCTTTATCCCATTTCACAAAGGGCCCTTCTCTGTCAGATGGATACTCTGGTGACTCCCAGAATGGTGGTGTGGTCACCGAGGTTCTCAGGACACACATGAGCCATAACGAAGCCACACAATTGGCCCCAAAGTGGTTCCTTCCTAGGAGTCAAAAGCAAGAGAGGAGGATTCATACTGGGATGAATGGTTGGATGGTTCTCAACTACTGCTTCTGTTGGGTGGAATAGTGTGACAGAGATAATGCGGGGGAACATTGCCAACCCAAATCTGAGGCTTACAGAAGAGAGGGCTGCCACCTCTTGCTAAACTTGAAAGCAGTAGGCTGGTAGGTTTGATACTAGGAGCAGAGAAGTTGCCCCTTTAGTGCAGACCAGAGACTCTGCTTCAGGTCCAGCTGGCGGGTACCCATTCAAAAGAGAGAATAAACAATTTGCTGGAATTTGAACCCACTTTTAGGGCAAAAGTTTAAGAGCTCTGGAAACAAAGAGGCTCTTCAAGAGCTTTCCTGAGCTTTAGGAGGCAATCTTTAATCAATGACATCACCAGGTGAAAAGGATACAATTGGGCTCTGCCCAGATGCCCTTTGCAAGTTCTGTGCACCCATCTTCCAGCTCTTGTGAGCTTCTCCACTAAGAGTTTGCACCTATAAAGGCTACTCTTGTGTCTGGATCCACTTCACTCAGACTCCCAGAAATCTGGAAGTGCTGAGAGTTTCTATCCTCTTGGGGCAGATTGAAGCAACTACCTGATTGGTGGAGGCACATGGCAGCTTAGTTTCCTTGTCTTGGGGGTGAAGGGAGGGAGATAAACTCTGTGGTGTAATTTATGTTCCAAAGCTCTCTGCAGGATCAGACAGGAGCTGGGACTACATCCTGAAATCATACCATTACTTAGCTTCCCCTTGTTTCTGTCCTGCTTTTCCCACTCCCTTCACTGGTTTCTCCTGAAAGCATTTTCTTGATAAATAACTTGCACATGAATCCCCTTCTCAGGGTCTGCTCTTGGGAGATAGCAGGTCTACTAAGGGGGCTTTCCGGGGGCTGAGGCAGAATGGAGGAGGAGACTTGGGCTTCCACTGACTTTTCTCCCCACACCCTATTCCTCTCACTATGTCTAGATCGAGGGCAGCAGGATCCTGGGGTCTTCATCCATTGTCAGCCCTTCAAGATGAAGCCAGGGACCTCTTCCAAGATCTGTGACAACCAGTCTTCAGCTATGCTACCCTGAACAAGCCCGATTCCGTCTCATCTTGGAAGCTAAGCAGAGTCGGGCCTGGTTAGTACTTGGATGGGAGACCACCTAGGAAGACCAAGTGCTGTAGGCATAAAAAATAAAAAAATTAGAGATTATAAGCTGACAAGGTCCTTGCAATCTGTGAGGTCAACCAAGGGTTGCCTCACCTAAAAAAAAAATTAAAAATTAAAAAAAAAAGATCTGTGACAACCAGTTGGTGTTTGGGCTCTTTAGAAATGAGTTGCTCATAGAGTGAAACTGAAATGTAACTCATCCTGGCAATAGGGCTTCCTTCACTGTGCTTCTCTGGGCTGCCCTGGTAGGCTTGCCAGGGGAGTTCTGGCTTCCCAGAGAGTCTCATAAAACAAGAATTTTATAGCCAGGGTCCCTGCTGCCCAGATAGAGGAAGTCAGACTGAGATCTAGTGGTCCCCATCAGTGGTGTGTGGCCAGAGAAAAAGCACCACTGGAGAGGTACAAAAGTGACAATCTGTTCACCACTGCCACTCCCCGGCCCCAGCCCCAGCCATAGGAAGGTTCTAACCCTCTCCAGTGTCTTCACAGCTACTCGAGCAGACCTGCCCAAGTCATCCAGAGCTGACCTGAGGCTGCCAACAGGCAGAGGGAGTTTGAAGGTGAGAGGCTCCATGAAGCCTCTAGAAAGCCCAGGTCATAGATACAGCAGTTGTTGCATCATCAAAGATACCAGCCCTTTGGCTGAACTGCGAGCCCATTTCCTGTCAATGTATGCTATGGGCTGCTATTGAGCAATAATGTGTCAGATGGGCCCCTTCAGTCACGATAACTTTTCCAGAGGTGTGGCCGATGGGGGAACAATCTTCTAAGGCAGCTCGCCCACAGATGGGGCCAGCCCGGGCCTTTTCGAGAAAGGCATAGCATTCCCAGCATCCAGGTCACTTCCAATTAGTATGGCCAACTGGGTGTGCTGGCTGGGAAAGCTGGGACCCTGCATCCGAGGAGCCTCCCTTGAGCCAAACAAAGGATAGTAGATGCTGAAACTGGTCCTGTCAGGTTCCATCGGGTGCCAGCGTTCTCCAGGGGCAGGGCAGGCAGCCTGTCACCTTCTTAAACAGCATCCAGCAGAAGCCAGAAATCCAAGGTTCTTACAAAGAGCATCAGCTTGGAAGGAAGTCACGCCTGGGGCTCACCATGCAGCTCCTACCACTTTCTAATCCCCCCTTCCTTATCTTCCCCAGTTGGGCACAGCCCGCCATCTAATGTCCAGAGCCACTTTCCCTCTCATCTCTGAGGAAAAAGTGCCCCACGTGCTATCCAAGCTGCCCTGGCCTTCTCTGGGAACCAGCCCCTGATATCTTCTCTCTCCAAGACCCTGTGCCAGCATTTGGTTTTGTGATCCCATGTCTGTCCTTGTTCAGCTTGTAGGGTTAATTTCATCCTGCCAGGGACATACGGTGCCATGCTCCTGCCTCTATCTGCTAAGGCCTCTGCTCTGTCCCCTCACTCCACCGAAAGGGCTCTCATCAAGGCCATCAGCCTCCTCTCTGCGGTGATAGAGCCATCTCAGTCCTCACTGCATTATCCTCTCACAACGTTGAACGCTGTTGGTATGTCCCCATTCTTGATACCACCTTCCCTGTCCCCAACTTCCTCTGGCTATGCCTTCCCTGATCCTTCTCAGGCCCCTCTTCCTCTGCCCTTGGCCTCGGCCCCTCTCTCCTCACTCCCCTCACTCTCCCTGGACAAACACGCTGGGCTGTGGCCTGGCATTCATGACCATCTCAATGCCAGTGACTCCCAGTTCTCCCTCCTGAATTATGTCTTTACTGGACATCTCCCTGGGAACATGGCAATCTTGGCCAACTCACTTGCCTCAAACTGAACCATCTCAACCCTGCTTTTCCCGCAAACCTGCTCCTTGTTGGATAAACTGATCGTTATACTCCCCTGCCTCAGCCTGGCTCCTTCTCCCTTAGCACTCCCCACTGCAGCAAATAGCATCACTGGTCTGGTAGGTGCTCACACCAGAAACCTAAGAGCTGCCCTCATTTCTTCCCTTTTTACTTCTTCACCCTACACAGTCCTGTGGATTTTTCTTACACCTCCTTTGTCACGTCTGCCCTTCTCCCAATGGTCAAGGCCTGGGCTCCCTTTAGACCTCCCTCACCTTCCAGCTCCTCCCAAAGGGGGTTTTGCCTCTAACCAACACAAGCCTAACTCCTCACCAGGAGAAACTGGGGTAAGGCTGGACCTTAGTTAAGGCTCTACAGTCTGTCTGGAGTAACACAAGCCTTCAGTTGTTGGCTGTGTGTCCAAAAGCCTCTCGCCCAAGCAGACACAGTTTTGGAGGCATCTTTGCTGCCATGGCCACACAAAGCTACATCCTTAGGGACTTGCCTGGTGGGTGGAGGATGGGAATGAAGATTTCCCAGCCATAAACCTCTATGGCTGTGTGCTGCCTACACCAGGCAGCCCCATGGGGTGGAAAGCTCTGCTCTGCCCACCCCACTCACAAGTTTCTTCTTGTGAGCATAACTCTCTCATTGTCCCTGACCCCAGCTCTCTGTATTCTGTCAACTGATGGTTTTAAAAATCCTGAAGCATCTTCATCCAACTACTATATGTTCACTTCCTCGAAAAAGATCATCCCCTCACCTGTGCCCTCACTCTTGAATGAGGGGCGTGGGGGCCTCTGGAGTGAAATGAGACCAGCCTCACCCTGAGAGGGGCTGTCCATGAAACTTCCCTGGTTTATCTCAGAGAAACTGCCTTGCTCAGAAAAAAACCCTCTGACATGGTGTGGAGGCCAGGGCACTCACTGTGGTTCTTCATTTTTTCTGTAGCAAATACCCCTAGAGGATGAGAAGTCCCACCATCTTATTGACTGCCATAATTGACCCTGCAGAGTAAATGGACAGTGGCCTGAGGGGTGAATGAGTGTGTGTGTGTGTGTGTGTGTGTGTGTGTGTCAAGAGGAAAGATGAAAAGACAGTGTGAGTGTCTTCTAGGGGACCTACAGGCTGAGGGACGTGCCATGTAGACACATGGGAGGCACCTGGTAAGTGGGGGCACTGGAGAGAACCCCTGAGGTCTGAAGGGCTTAACCAAGCACGGTGGCCTGGGGGAGGGGTGGGAGGCCAGTGAGAGAGAGGGCTTTCAGACTTTCAGGGAACGTAAATTTTACCCCCAGCTACTTTCTCTGGGATTTATTTCTTGGTGAACTTGAGACTTTGCCTAATTACGTTTGGGTCTCTTTCAAAGCACATAAATTGCATCCAGTTCTTCTGCCTCCTTCTTAGGAATGAATAAATTGTCCCTGTGCAAGCAGGGATCTGGGGGAGAGAGTGAGACTTTATTAATTCGACACAGAACTCTGTTCCCCTGCCCTCCCCTCTGCCCCCCATTGAATAATAAAATAATGAAGATTTGACTTGGACCAGGATGTGTGGATAAATATATTGGTGACATGAATGAAAATGGATTTATTACATAAACAAGAGACTTCATCAATTTAAACCTGGCCTCCTTTCAATGGGCATAAATTACATTTTCTTTTCCTACCAGTTGCTGTTTTTTTTTAGAAACTGGATTTATCGAAATAAAGATTTCACAAATTTATTTCATGGAGCCTTGTGCTTCCTCTTTCTGCCCAACTCATTAAAGACAGGTTTTCTTCCAGTGACCCTTCCTGGGCCTTTCTCCACCTCCATCCTGCTCAGAGCTCTGTGGCCTACTGGGAGGTCCAGGTGAGGGGTGAGATGGAATACAGGCTTTCTCCTTAGATCCTGAGAGATCTTCATGCCTCTACTACCTCTAGAACTGTCCAGCTCACCTTAGGAAGGATGCTACAAGAGGGTGTCCAGCCCTAGAAGCAGAAGATGGTCTGTTTCCAGGACCCTAGGAGGGCCATGGAATGACCCAGAGCAGGGTCTGGTCCCAGGATGGGTGTGCAGGTAAACAGCAGAGAGATTCTGTGAACAGAATTGCAGAAAGAGGTTTCAGGTATGCTTGGTCAGAAGACCCAGGTGAGGTGGGGGTGGGAAGGGTACACGGTGTGCTATAAGGTCCCATCAAAGACCAATGGCAGAACACTCGTGGCACAAAAATTAATTTCTTAGGACTTCAGGGCTCATAGTCCCTCTTTCTCTTCCTCCTTCCTTCTTTTATTTATTTATTTATTTATTATTTATTTATTTATTTTAATGCTTTGTCTTAGCAAAACAAGGATTTACTAAAATGTTTGGTTGGAGCAGGGTAGGTGACTTGACACTTTCTTATAGTAGAAGATGTGGTCTTTGGACTCTGTGACTGCTTTTTCTGTGTCTTTGCTGTCATGTCAAAATTACCCTCAGCCTGGGAATTTATTGTAGGGAGCCTCCTATCTGCCTCTCCCTAGGTATCTCCCCTTGAACTTGGACAGTAATGAAAGCCTTGAATATTCTCACTCATTTAATGTGCTAAGGAGCTCAATATGTTGACACTCCCGGAGATGTGTATGTGCCAAAGAAGTGTGGCTGCCACCTTATTTAGAGAACCTAAAGATTAACACAGAGTGGTGACTGGTGGGGCACCACAAGAAGCAGCTAATGAGAGATTCCCCTTCGCTGAGCCTTCCTGACACCCCTGAGTCTCCCACAGCAATGAGAAGAGCGCTGCTTCAGCGATGCTGGCCCTGTGAGGGCTTAGGGATGAGGGGAGGGGGAAGAAAAGAGACTGCACCCCACCCAAACCCTCACCCCAATCTCCCATCTCACCCGTTTTACCAGCCCCAGGATTGGCAGGGGGGCCAGTGGCAGCTCTGCAAACTGTCATTCACCAGGCTTGCCGTCTTGCGCAGGTGTTTCTAATAAGGGCTCCTTCAGGCTTGCTTCATCCAGGAGGATGTTTATAAGAAGGTCTGATGAGAAATTGTCTCCAAATGCTGTCTTGTAAGCAAGACATAAAGAAGGGGGGGTTAGTGCCTTAGGCTGTAAGCAAGCAGGGCTCCTGGAATGGGGCCTGGCCAGCGCTCCCTTCACCCCCAGTCCTCTTGGCCAGGACTGGCAGGCTGGGGCCTGGGCAGGTCTGGGCCCACTGCCAAGGGTGGCGAGCGCCAGGGGGGTTGGGTTTCAATAAACAAAAGCAATAATGTTGGAAGAACCTTCACGATAAACAGAGACCAGGCCATCCCAACATGGCTACCCAACCCCAAGGCCTTCTCTCTGACCCTGTGATCTTCTGTTAGCCCCTCCTCCAAAGGTTGGGGGACAGGTAAACACAGGTTTTATTATCATCACCATGAGGACAAGTCACACATCATTAATGAGCATCTTTCTGGAGAAGCCCAGAGAAGTAAAGGATGTGTCCTGTATCCAAATCCTTCACACAGAGAATCCTCCAGCAAGATGAAACCCTTTGGGAGAAAGGTAACGTATGCATGGCAGAGGTGGAAAACTTATTCCTGAAGGGCCAGATAGTAAATATTTTTGACTTTGAGCCCTCTACAATTTCTGTCACAACTACTCACCTCTGTCATTGTTGTGTGAAGGCAGCCATAGACAATATGAAAATGAGTGGGCATGGCTGGATTCAATTCACCCGCAGTAGTTTGCTGACCCCTGATTTATAGAATCAAATGAGTCCCAGAAGGGTCAAGCGACCAGCAGAGGTCATGCACCCTATGGGCAGGTGAGCAGGACAATTGCCCAGGTTCCTGATCCCTCTGCCCAGCAGACTGTATAGACTGGCATGACTCAACTCTTTGTAGGTGATTGAGGTGGTTCCCTGGAGACTTGAAATTGGCACAAGGGAATTATATCCTATGGAAGAGGTCAGTGTGTTCAAAGTTGGAGAGGAATTTGAGATTTAGTCAAGTTAAGCATACAAATAAAAAGGGAATATAGCTGGTCATCTCAGTGTTGCTGGGCAAGAGCTTCTGGTGCCTTCTCTGAGGCATGGGGACAGAACATAAAGGAGAGCATCAAGGACCAAGGACTAGGGGCTGCTGCCTGCAGGAGTCTGGCGATGCTCCCTCTTTGAATACCATTCCTTTTGTGCTGGCTTGTATGGGGTCACGGGATCTGTAGAGTCAGGTTGTATAGGAGAATAATGGTGCAGTTGACTTTGGGTGGTCTCTGTGAGGACGAAATTGTAGGTCCCTTCAGGTGTGGGAGAGGTTGGCAGGGACAGAATGAGGCTGGGTTGGAAATGTTTTGGTAGGTTGGTGTGTGTACAGGATTTGAAGGCCCCGTGTAGCCTGTGTTCAGTGTGGCTAAGGGATCAATGAGCAGTGGGTGGGCCTGGGGCTGCCATCAAAGTGTTCTCTCTCTATGTGGAGGGACAATGAGCTTTAGCATGGGGTGTTCAGCTTGTAGTCAGGGTGTGTGGTTTGTGTGGCATTTGGCTTTGGGGTCAGCAAGTCTCTGTTGGGTAGGGTTGGCCTGTTTGAGGGTCAGTGTATGTTCAAGACAGGTCACTCTAAGGTTAAGTTTGGTGGATCGATTTTGTTGGAGCTGAGTTTGAGGTGAAGTATGGAATTAAGGGTGCTGCTTTGTTTGGGGGTCAAAGTTTCATTAGCTAAGATCAAGGTCATTGTTTGGTTGAGGTTCATGAGGTCAGTGAGTTTTCAGCTTGGGGTGTCTATGCCTGTGGCTCTCATTGGGTGGTGGACATCCATGTGAGGCATGAGGTGGGAGTGAAAGACAGTGATTGGGTTTGGGGGTCAACGAGTGGTTGTAAAGCTGACAACTATCACCCCTTGGGCTTGGTGGACCACTGTCTTGTTAAGTTTAGAGGGTTAGTATGTGTGCTGTTTGGATCTGAGGAGCTGGTGTGTATTAGGGGTTGGGGCATCACCATACGTGACTAAGTTCAGAGGTAAATGTGTGGTTGGGCTACCTATTCTAGTGTGGTTGTGTCTGGGGGTCAGTATGTGGCTATGAATGGAACTGAGGTATCAGTGCATTTGGCATTGGGAGGTCAATGTGATTTGGGGTTACTAGTGGTTGAGGATTCAAAATATGGTTGGACTTGCAGGGCGTGGATATTTGCAAGTCATGTTATCAGGTTGGAGGATCAAGGTGAAGCCAGGTGTGGGTGGTCAGTGTGTGCTTGGGGATAAGTTGCTTATCTCAAGATTCAGATGGAGGGGTGACAGCATGGATGAAGTTGGAGATGAGTATGAATGAGTGGTCTCCCGGAGAAGACTCCCAGAGGAAGGGAGCTTCACAAGCAGAGAGTTGAAGGCTGAAATGGAATCAGCCGGTGACTTCGGCCATGGGTTCCACATGTGGTGGAGTTAAAGGTCAGCAGGTCAGCATGTGATGATGCGGGTAAGAAACTGTCACAGGAGTTGGTGGACAGAGGTAATATGGGAGTCAATGCCTTGTTTGGGGTGGAGAGTTCTGGGTGTGGACTTCTCAAATAGGCTTCTTAGAGAATGTAGAAACCAAAGGAGATTTAGGTGTCAAATTTACTTGAGTATTTGGGCAAAAGCACTGTAGCTAATACTACTGTTGCCCTGCCCCTACTCCATGATACTCACTGTTCCTTATCGTTGATAACTTTTTGCTGCAGCACCTGCAACTTTGCCCGGAGATATTGTCTGGCTGCGGGAGCAGGTTCCGACTTCACCAGACACGCCAGAGAGGTCTGGAGTCACTGCCCTCAGTGATAGTCCAACACTCCTGATGGGCAGGAATTAGTGGATAAATTCCACCTTTGGTGCTCAGCAGGACTAAGTCCTTTTCCTACAGTAGTCCCTCAATCATTAACACACCCAACTCACATTCCCACTCCCCTCTGGAGCTTCCCATGATCACATCCCAAAGAAACGTCTTCCCCTCATTACCCTGTCTTGCTTTGCTTCTGGGGAACCTGACCTAAGAGAAACATTTTTATAATAAAGCTAACAAAGATATATTATGGAGCATGAATTCCACATGACATTTTAAGATAAAGCAAAAACCATGATAGAGCGTATGCCTCTGGCGGTGGGGAGTCCCTCTTTTATGTTACTAATAAGGGTCTAATTCTGGAAAATGGCTGGAAGCCAGAGGGCAAGGGAGGCACAGTCCCTACCAGTCAGTCTCCTAGGCACAGATGGCATAGAGAAGGTTGGAATGTGACTCTGTGGTGGTGCGGGAGTCGTGGCAAATGAAAACTGCTGAGTACAGCTGTGCAATTGAGTTTGGGGGGTTGACATGTGGCCAAGGTGAAGTAGTATGCTATTGTGACTTGGGTTCCTCAGGCTTTTTCTTCTCTTCTATTAGGGGGTCAGTGGGGAATTGAGGTGGCTTGGCCTAGGGTTCAGTTCCATTGGGGTGGTCCGTGTCCTAATGACTGTTGGGGATGAATATGCAGTTCCTATGGGGTAGCCAGAGTGGGCCAGTTTGGGTCATTATGTGGCGAGTGAACAATTAAAGCCTGCTTAGGACTGGTGGGGGATCCGCATGTAACCAATGTTAGGAGTCGACTATTGTCATGAATTTCCCTGGTGGGAGGGCTGTATATTTGGTTTGGGGGCACAGTGAGTCATTGGATTTGGGGGTCAATATTTGCAGGAGTCAGGGCAGGGATCAGAATTTATCCAAGAGGGCAATTCATATAGCACCTTTATGTAGGTTTTAAAAAATGCCCCACTCCAGGCAGATGCAGCCCTGCCCCAGGGAACAGGCACGGTAAACAGAGTGCAGGCTGGATTTCAACCCTCACATGTCCTCTCTTCTGAGTGCCTTTGGGCAGTAACCAACACACATAACTCCACACAGCAGCCCTGGGGTTAGTTGGGGTCTCTGCGTGGTGGGTCCTCACTGCCCCAGCATCCTCCAGCCCTTTCTTCAGCCATCTCCTCCAGCCATCCTGTTCTTCCAAGAGAAGGTTGGGCAGGTCTCTCCAGTATGAGCCCCTGCACCCTGTGAGGCTTGGGAGCTGGCTTCCTGGAGTGAGGGTCGGGGTCAGGGTTCGAGTCCTGGCCACGTCGTATATGTGTCAGAATGAGCAATGCCTTTTTAGGTCACATATACTTTGGACTTCAACACTGCTTTATGTAGGCCGTAAAATTAATAGGTGGGAACGAGATTTATGGGCCCCACTGGGCTGTTCTTTGCTTGTTAGGTTAAACACACTGATTTCCTGGTACAAAAGTGCTTGTTAAAATAATCTCCCCCAGCATGTTCAGAGGGGACATATCTGTCTTGTTTGGGAGGTGGGGAGAAGACTGCAGCACCCCATTCCCACCACCCCGGCTGGCCCACCTGTCATGGCCTCCCCCAGGCCCAGCTGTGTGTATGATGGAATGAATGATGATGTTTCTGGGTGGGGGCCGGTCCAGAGAAGGAATGTGCCTCTGTGCAGATAATATCAGAGCCAGACACACACTCCCATTACCCCCGCCCACCCTGAAGAGCCACTAGCCTTTGTTCCTGCCATATCTTGAGAAGGAAGTCTAGAAGCATGATGGGGGGCTGTGGCAAACAGGGGAGGCACAGCGATGTTGGAGCAGAGTGGGAGGACAATCTCACAGCTGCTTCTGAAGACTTGAAAGTCAGAATGGAGGCAGAGAGAAGGGGAGGCAGGCCCTGCTGCCTGAGCACGTCTTACCTCTTCAGCCCTAAGTGCCCTCAGGTGGCACTAAGCTTGCAGGGCTATGGGGCTCAACTCTGCATCTCTCCTTTATTTCCCACAATGCTCTGAGGCATGCACCCTCTAAACGAGTCAATTAGCCCAAGGAGTAGAAACTGTCTTGATATTTCCTCCTCTGGTGGGATAGCTCCTTCTTCCCCTGGAGGTGTGACTGGTAGGGTCATGGGTGGAGTGGATTATGCAGAGCATGTAGAGCACTTCTGACAGAATCAAGTTGCTCGCAGATGTGTTGGGCAGAGCTGAGAGGTGGCCTCAGTGAGGCTTGAGTGGCATGTTCTAGTTGAGGACAAGACGGTTCTGTGAGCAGCTCCAGGGACACATCCACAACACAGGAAGAAAGGCCTGAGTTGAGCCAACTTAAGACTGGTGCTTGGCCTTTAGCAGGCCCGTGAGATGCTTGTTGAAAGACAGCATGATGATTGAGGTGCTCCAAGTCCTCTCCTTTCTTGTTCAAATCTAGCTCACTTTGAAACCCTCTGAAGATCCTATTTCCCTCTAACATAGCAGTCCTCTAACATAGCCCAGAACCCTGGTTCTGTGGGGTGGAGGGGCGCTCACTGAGCTCCTTTCCTCTCCCTGCTTCCTCACGCTTTCTCAGGCATCTCAGGCTGTCAATCCTCCAGGCCTTCTCAACCTTCCTCTCCTGGACTGGAATCCTCATCCTCCAGTCAGCCGACTGCTCACTTGTTGGAAACTCATTTCAACGGCCCTCCTCTGGACTCCTGGTACATTTTGTGTTTGATATTTGTGGTCATTTCAGCAAAGCACATGACCTATTGCATGCTTGATTCCTCTCCCATTTAATCCTCCTGAGGCTGATATTATACTGAATTATAGATAGATGAAAAAAACTGAGGCCCTAAGGCCATCTGGCAGGGAGTGAACGAACCAGACTTGAGCCCAGGTCTGAGGACCTGGCCAGTGCCTGGGCCCTTGGCCTCTTTCCTGCTGCTTGCGAACACCTACCTCCAACATCCTGGGGCATTAGAACCATCAGCTGGTGGAGCTCCTGGAGCAGGGACGTCATTTAGATAGCTTTTGAGTCTCTAGCACCAGCACAATGCTTAACGCAGGGTGGAAATTCAGTATCTGCTTGTGAATTGAAGTATGATGTTATGTCTGTACAGAGTTTAGGTCTGGATGTAGAGTTAGACTGTTTGGGTAAGAATCTTGGTTCTGGTACTTCCTGGGTCTGTGACCTTGAGTTACTAAACCCTTCTTATGTGTAAAACTAGCATAATAATAGTACTTGCTTTGCAGAGTTGTTGTTAAAGTTCAGTGACATGCTCTGTATAAAATGTTGGTGACAGTGCCTGGCAGATAGTAAGAGCTCTGTAACTCCTCTTTTTATCACTGTCCTAATCTATTTGAGTCGCCTTCTTGTTCTGAAATACTGCCACCTGCTGGCAGGTTCTGGGTGCAACCACCAAATACCACTGGTGCCCAGAGCAGCTGAGCACCCAAACTGGCATCCACTTTGATTCCTCCATTTGGACCATCGGCCTCCTCTTTATAATAAGCCATGCTCCCCCTGTCTTTGTAGACTCTACACAACAGCACCTCCTTCTGGGAGCCCCCTTGATTATCAACCTTGCACACTGTGGAGCATAGAGCCATCGCTGGCATTTCCCCCTCTGTCCTCCTATCCACTATTTCCCTGGTTGCATGGGTTTTAGAGCCAGGCAGTTGTGGATTCAGAACCTGGTATCAACACTTAGGAGCTGGTGACGTGGAGTAAATTACTGAAACCTTCTGAGCTTCATGACTGAAGGACCCCCAACGAACAGTCACTACTGTTATTTTTTATCTTCTGCCCCCTTGGCTCAGTCAGTCCCTGATGCCCCAGCAGGGAACAGCTTGCCTTCCGGTTCTCAATTACACACACCTTCGTAGCAGGGTCTGAAGAATTTTCCCTGCTGGTAACCACAGGGAAAGGGAACAACATGAGTGTAGGGGAGTTACCGAAAGGTTAAGGTCCATTATGATGGTCACACAAAATGACCCAGGTCCCCACTCTCTTGGTTCCATTCTTGCTCCCCATGTGTTTCATTGTAGCCTTGTTTGGAGGGGGGCCAGCCTTCTTTGTCTCTACTGACCACACCCCATGTTCTCCCAAAGCAGCGAGCTAGAGGAGCTTGGCTTTTCCAAATCCTCCTGGAGGGGATCTCAAGGAGATTGATGTGCCAATGTGGGGGCTGGACCACAAAGTTCTCCAAGATTTTTTTCTAGCTCTGGTGTGCTTTGTGTCTGAGTCAACCATGTTTTGACATAATGACTTCCAAATGTCTGCTTGGGATAACTCACCTTTGCACCAGGAGTGGACCCTGAGCACCAGCCCACATTGACCCAAGAAAACCTCCAGGGCGCTGAAGATGGAGAACCAGCTCTCCATTCAAATCCAATCCAAGAAGGTGTAAGATTGAGAAATAATGCTGGTTTGGACTCTGGGTAGGAGAGACAGACTTGGGCAACAAGACACGTTACTTGTTCCTCTCATCATTATCTCCAGTTTGCCCTAAAATGTACTCGCTATGTCTGAGATCTCACTCTAAGTTTGCTTCCTTTAGGTTCTCCTTTACAGGCTCCTCTCAAACTCAGCCTTGCCCCAGGAAGGCTGTGTGAGTTTTGCAGACCTTTGCAGGGGGCCTGAGAGCTTCTGAAGAGGCAGAAGGCAGTGGGGAAGGGCTCTCAGGGGGCCGAGGCCAGAGAGCAGATGCCGAGATGTTCAGACAGCCTTCACCATGGTGCAGAGCCTGCCCACAGGCCTGGTGGATTAGAAGGGGTATTTGGTGAGTCTACAACCAGCCCGCAGCGGCAGGGAGCTTTGCTCAGACTTTGTAGACCATCCAATGGCATCTTTCAAAACAGGATTTTGATGAGTTAAGTGTAAATGAATCAGAAACACATGGGTTGGATTTCCCTCCAAATGCAGTGGGGTTTGAATACAACTCAGAGAGGAATGGGTAGTAGTGAGGTGGTCTGGGGAAGAGAGACACAACTTAATCAAACAGGTCTTTTTCTGTTTTCTGTTAACTTTTGCCACCACTGCCCTGAGGCTCCCTGTTTCTACCATCTCAACCACCCCACCCCCAGGAGTGGGAAACCTGGATCTTCACTGCCTATGCTCTGCTGAGGACCCAGGGCCAGCCCTGCCGGCATCAGACTCAAGGGGATCTGGACGCTTCTAGCCTCCTTCCGGCTACTGTCCAAGATATCTGGAAGAAGCTGCTGGAAGGCTTTTCTCTGGAGACAGTGCCTCTCTGCTCATCCTAGACTTCTGAGGTGGAGTGGCTCGGGATAGAGGGCAGAGCCCGGAGGGTGCAGGGCCCTCCTCAGTGTGGCATACTTGGACTTAAAGGGAGTAGACCCCAGTCTTAGAATGTAGTGTCTCATTGAGGAGGCAACTTTTCAGCTTAACATTTTGGTGCAGCTGCTTCCAGGCCCATGTTGCATTTTTTGTTGTTGTTGTTTAAATACAGACTTAGAGTCATACAAGATAAAGTGTAGTGGTTACAGTTTTGAGTCTAGAGTAAAGTAGGTTACCTGGGTTCAAATTCCAGCTCCATCACTTGCTGCACATTACATCAATTTTTCTAAATTTCAGGTTCCAGGTCTCAAATTTATAACAACAGTATATTTGTTGAATGAGATAACATACATATATATAGCACTTGGAGGAGTGCCCAGTGCATAGTAGCCACTCAGTAGCTGTTAACAATTAGTGTTTCTATTTTGTCTCCTGTCTTTTCCTCCTATATTTATAACATCATCTCCCTATATCATTACTATTCTCTATAACATTATTAAATGGCTGCAATTTTGCCATAGGTTATTCATCCAACATTTTTCTTTAAAAGTCTTTTATAAATAATGCTGTAATGCACATCCTTCTGCATTTTAGGAGGGTAAAAGCTTGAGTCTGAGTTTTTCCCATGTCAGTTTCTTTTTGTATAAGTTGATTTGCTTGAAGAGAAAATGTGGAGAATATTTATGCTTCTGAGCTTGTGGGAGAATAGGGGATTCCTATCTCTATAGTTTTGCCATTTCCAGAATGTCAAATAAATGGTCATATAGCATGTTGTGTTTTGTGTCTGGCTTCTTTCAATTTGTCTAATGCTTCTGAGATTCATTAATTTTGCATGTATCAGTACTGCATTCCTTTTTTATTGCTGTGCAGTATTCCATTATATGGATATAACATAATTTTCTTACCCATTACTAGTTGATAAACTTTTAGATTGTTTTCAGCTTAGGCCTAATATGAATAAGGCTCCTAAAAATTTGTATACCAGCCATTGGAAGACATATGTTTTCATTTTTCTTGGGTAAATACCTAGCAATAGAATTATTGAGTCATGTGTATATAGTAAGTAGATTTTTAACTTTACAAAAAAATTGCCACTCTTTTCCTAAGAGGTTATACCATTTTGCATTTCCACCACAGTGTTTGAGAGTTTTGATTAATTATATCCCTCAGCAGAAATTGGTATTATAGCTTTTTAAATTTTAGCCATTCTAATGGGGAGTAGTGGTGTCACATTGTGGTTTTAATTTACATTTTCCTAATAATTAACGATGATGAGCTTCTTTTCATATGCTTATTTGCTATCCATATATTTTCTTTGGTTAAGTGTTTAAATCATTTGTACATTTTTAAATCAAGTTGCCTTCCTATTATTAAGTTATAAGAATTTCTTATATATTCTAGATACAAATTCCTTATTATATATGTGTTTTGTAAGTATTTTCTCCCGATGTATGTTTTGTCTTTTAATTCTTAACTGTGTCTTTCAAATAGGAGATTTTTTTAATTTGATGCAGTCAAATTTATCAATTTTTTTGTTTTATGGATTGTGTTTTTTTAGGGCACAGATTAAAAAAAAACAACAACAACTTGGCTCAACCCAAAGTCACAAAGTTCTTTTCCTAGAAGTTTTATTGTTTTAGAATTTGCATACAGGTCAATGATTTTTTTTAGTTAATTTTTATATAAAGTGAGATATAAATTGATGCTCATTGTTTTGTATGTGGATATCCAATCGTTTCGGCATTATTTGTGGAAAGGACTACCCTTTTTCTAATGAATTATCTTTTATCCTTTATCAAAAATCAATTACCCAAATTTGTGAGGGTCTATTTCTGGTCTCTATTCTGTTCCATTGATCTTAGTGTCTATCTTTTCACCAATACCACCATCTTGATTATTGTAGCTCTATAGTAAGTCTTGAAATCAGATAGCATGAGTCTTTCAACTTTCATTTTTCAAAATTATTTTGGCTATTCTAGTTCTTTTGTTTTTCTTATTTGATATTGTCCTACAGCTTTTGGGTGTTCTTGATTTATAATATTTTTTTTCTCTTTGTGCTTCAGTTTGGAAAATGTCAATTGACCTATTTTAAGTTCAATGATTCTTTTCTCTTCTGCATCTAGTTTGCTGATTAACCCATCAAAGGACTTCTTCCCTATCACTGTTATTTCTATTTGACTTCTTTATATTTTTCATCTCTATGTTGAACTTTTTCATTTGTTTAAGCATGTTGTCCACTTTCCAGCTATATTCTTTAACATATTAATCACAATTATTTTAAGGTTTCTATTTGATCATTCCAACATTTGGGTTATCTCTGGGTCTGTTTCTGTTGACTGCCTTATCTTTTGACAATTTTTATGGGTTTTTTGTGTGTATTTTTTAATTTTTTGTTGAAAGTTGGACATGGTGTGTAGAAAAATAGCAGAGACTGAGATAAATACTACTTTTACCCTGAGATGGGCATGACTATATATGAGACCATTAATATGTATGTGAGGAAGGAGAGTTGGGGGAGGGGTTGTTGAGTTAATTTAGTCAATAGTTGAACTGGGCTTGAATATTGTTATTGCTATAGTTATCTTAACAATATCACATCTTGCAAATTCCTCTGGCAGTGGCTTACGACTACCACACATCTTTTTTTTTTTTTTTTTTTTTTTGAAAAATAAACTTACTTAAAAAATATAATCCAGCTAACAAGGAGATAAACGAAAGAGTTCACAAATGGGGAAGTCATGGTATAAAAGAAACTGGCAATTATTGAAGTAACGTGGATACAGAACTAAGTCAAATTATTGTCGTTATTGTTTTGAAGCAGACTGCTTTCTTACTTGTATTTTTAAAAGATAAAAATATAAAATTAATAATGATTTGAACATTATGAAAACTGAGGTAAAAATATCAAATCATTTTGGTAAAAATTGAGAGAAGTAATTTAGGGGAAGTATGAAGGAAACACATACTATTATTTAAATCTTTCATAGGGATATATTAATAGATACTCTCTTTATTGGGGTACAACTTACTATGACAAAAAACTCATTTTTTGGTGAGTGAACCAATGAGCTTTGACAAACATACACAACAAACCACTACCATAGACAAGATATAGAGCATTTTAATTGCCTTGGAAGGTTCATTTGTGGCCCTTTCCAGTTAACCTCTTCCTTTAAGCCTCATCCTGACCTCAGGAAACCATTAATTTATTTTATCTCTCTAAATTAGTTTTCCTAGAATTCAATGTAAAGAGAATCACATAGTATGTACATTTGGGGCCTGGCTTCTTTTCTTCAGTATAGCATAGTGAGTCTTGAAATCAAGTATTGTAAATCCTCCAACTTTGATCATCTTTTAAAATCATTTTTGGCTATCCTAGTTCCTTTGATTTTTCATATAAATTTTAAAATCATCTTGTCGATTTCCATTCAAAAACCTGCTGAAATTTTGATTGTGTTTCTCTTTGAATCTATAGACTCATTTGGACAGGCTATGCATCTTAATGATTGTGTCTTTCAATTCATAAATATGATCTCTTTCTCTCCATTTACTTAAATTTTCATTAATTTTTCTTAGCAGTGTTTTATCTATTTTAATTTTATCCCTAAATGCGTTATATTTTTGATAGCATTGTAAAAGGTATTTTTAAAAGCTTAATTTTTAGTTGTATGTTGCTAGTACATAAAAATACAATGTATCTTTTTTATTGATGTTTTATTCTATAACTTTTCTAACTTCAGTTATTCATTCTAGTAATATTGTTTGTAGACTGTGTTCTAATAATATCCCTGAATCTAACTGTGTAATCTGTGAATAGGGTTATATTAATACTTATTGAAACTATATTCCTTTTGTTCATTTTTCGTGCCTTATTGTACTTGATAGGATCTTCAGTAAAACGTTTAATAGAAGAGGTAAGTGTGAATAGCTTATTTCCACTTTAGGAGAAGTATTATTTGTCATTGTTAAGTATTAATGTAAAGTATAATTTTTCCCCTCATGTTTTTAAGTTAAGATTTTATTTTCTAGAGAAGTTTTAAGTTCACAGCACAGTTAAGAGGAAGGTGATATACACTCTGCCTCCACAGATGTACAGCCTACCTGTTATCAACATACCCCCAGCAGAATGGTACATTTGTTACAATTGGTAAACCTACATTGACCCATCATAATTACCCAAAGTTCATAACTTACATTAGGGTTCACTCTTGGTGATATACATTCTATAGGTTTGGACAAATGTATAATGACATATGTTCATCATTATGCCATCATACAGAATATTTTCATTGCCTTAAAAAACCCTCTGTGCTCTACCTATTCATCTCCCACCTCACCCTATGGCAACCATTAATTTTTGATTGTGTCCATAGTTTTGCCTTTTCTAGAATGTCATGTAATATACACTATGTAGCCTTTTCGGATTGGCTTCTTTCACTTAGCAATATGCATTTAAGATACCCCATGTCTTTTCATGGTTTGATTGCTCATTTCTTTTTAGTATTGTATAATATTCCACTGCCTAGATGTACCACTGTTTGCTTATCCGTTCACCCACTGAAGGACATCTTGGTAGCTTCCAAGTTTTGGCAATTATGAATAAAGCTTTTCTGAACATTTATATGCAGGTTTTTGTGTAGACATAAGTTTTCAACTCATTTGGATGAATACCAGGAAGTACAAGCTGGGATACATGGTTTATTTTATGTTTGTTTTTGTAAGGAACTGCTAAGCTGTCTTCCAGAGTGGCTGTACCATTTTGCATTCCCACCAGCAATATAAATGGGAGTTCCTGTTGTTCCACACCCTTGGCAGCATTTGGTGCAATCAGTGTTCTGGATTTTGGCCATTCTATTAGGTGTGTACTAGTATCTCATTGTTGTTTTAATTTGCATTCCCCTGATGACATATGATGTGGAACATCTTTTTATATGCTTATTTGTCATCTGTACATCTTCTTGGTTGAGGCATCTGTTATCCATTTTTAAAATCAAGTTGTTTATTTTATTATTTTTGAGTTATAAGATTCTCTGTATATTTTGGATAACAGTCCTTTATCAAATATGTCTTTTGCAAATATTTTCTCCCAGTTGTGGCTTGTCTTCATTTTCTTGACAGTCTCTGTCTCAGAGAAGAAGTTTTTAACTTAAGTGAAATTCAGCTTATCAATTATATTTTTCATGGGTCATGCCTTCATTGTGTAGCTAAGAAGTCATCACCAAACTTAAGTCATCTAAGTTTTGCTTTATTGTGTTTCCATTTTTGTTTCTTCAGATATTTTTTATTTCCCTTTTGATTTCTTCATTGACCCTTTGGTTGTTCAGAGTGTGTTAATCTCCACATATTTGTAAATTTTCCAGTTTTCCTCCTATTATTGATTTCTAGTTTTATACCATTGTGGTCAGAAAAGATACTTGATGTGATTCCAATCTTCTTAAATTTGTTAAAATTTGTTTTGCAACTTAACATCTGATCTATCCTGGAGAATGTTCCATGTATGCTTGAGAAGAATGTGTATTCTCTTGCTGTGGATGAAATGTTTTATATAAGTCTGTTAGATTTATTTGGTGTAAACTTTAGTTCACATTCATTATTTTCTTGTTGATTTTTAGCCTGGATGGTCTGTCTATTGTTGAAAGTAGAGTACTGAAGTTCTCTACTATTATTGCACTGCTGTCTATTTTTTTCTTCAGATCTGTTAATAATTCTTTAATAATTGGGAAAATCTTTATCTCATCTTAATTTCTGAAGGATAATTTTTCTGGGTAAAGTATCCTTGTTGACAATGTTTTCTTTAGGCACTTTAAATATACTAATGTCTAAGGAGCAGGGGTATGCAAATCTCCTGAGGACCAGCATCTGGATCTCTGGGGCTCACCTTAGTGACTCAAGTTTGTGAGGAGAAGACACTGCAGTAGCATGGGCTCTGGGATGACAGGTTGCAGCAGTGGCTTGAGCCCAGGGTGCAGGGTGCAGTAGCAGCATAGCCTGGAAATTATGGGTCAAAGTTCCAACTCTGGCCCCAGGAGGAAGTTGCAAAAGAGCAACAGCATCTCCCTAGTGGTGGCCCATTAAAGTTGCCTATCTGAACCCATGAGATGAGGTTTAAAGCAGCAGCAGTGTGGCCCCAGCTATAATGGGTTGGAAAATGTGACCTAGGGCTCGAGGTGAGACACAGAGCAGCTGCAGCTCATTTTATATATGACAATGTTGAGTTAACCTTGTTATTAAAATAGCTAGTCCAGCTTTCTTATGGTTAATATTTTCATGGCACATATTTTTCCAGCCTTTTACTTTTTATCTATCTGTTACTTAAAATGGTTTAGAGTTTATAGTTGAGATTTGCTTTTCTATCTAGAGTGAAGATGCCTACCTTCAATTGGTAATGTTTAAATCAGGGATCAGCAAACCACAGTCTAGCTCCACCATTCGTTTACACATTGTCTATGGCTGCTCTTGCACCACAAATCAAAATGAGTAGCTGTGCGAAGACTGTATTGCCTATAAAAGCCTAAAACATTTACTACTTGGCCTTTTCTAGAAAAAGTTTGCCAACCTCTGGTTTAGATCGTTTACATTTAATGTAATTATCAATATGATTGTATATAAGGTTACCATCTTACCACTGGTTTTTTATTTGTCCCATTTATACAGTTCTTTTTTTAAATTAATTATTTTTATAATTCCATTTTGCCTACACTATTGCTTTATTAGCTATACTTATTTTATTTTTAGAGATTGCTCTAGTGTTTTTTACGCCTCTCTAATCACAGTCTACTTTCAAATGGCATTATACTGTCTTATGTATCATGTAAAACCTTACAGTATACTTCTATTCTGCCCTGTGTTGGTACTGTTGTTGGCATATATTTTACCTCCTCATAGGTTATAGATCCCATAAGACTATTCTTATTGTTTTCTTAAACAATCAAATATATTTTAAAGAAATTTACAATGAGGAAAACTATTTTATTTTGACCCATATATACCCTTTTCAGTGTTCTTCATTCCTTTGTATAGATCCCAGTATCTATCTGTTATCATTTTCATTCCATTGAACTACTTTCTTTAGCATTTCCTGTAGTGAAGTATATAAATGATGAATTATCTTACCTTTTGTCTAAAAAAGATATAATCGTACTTACAATTTCAAAATAAATACTCACTGAATTAGAATTCTAGTTTGACACTTTGTCTCAGCACTTTAAAAGTCATTTTATTGTTTTCTCACTTCCATAGTCTGGTGAGAGGGCTGTGATGGTATGCTTATCTTTTTTTTTTTTTTTTTTTTTTCCCTAATGTATCTTTAGTCACTGGATGCCTTTAAGATTTTCTTTTTCACATTCATTTTCAGATATTTTATAGTGGTTTTCTCTTTGTGTGAATCTTTCTTGGGGTTAGTTGATCTTCTTAGGTCTGTGGGTTTATAATTTTCCTCAAATTTGGAAATTTTTTTAGTCATAATTTCTCCAAATACTTTTTCTTTCCTTCTCTTTTTTCCTCCTAAGATTCCAATAAAATATGGGAATATGTTATCTCCTTTATCCCTTGATATTACCTCACACGTCATCACACAAAGGCCTTGTTCCCTCCACCCGTCTCCTTTCTCTCTGTACTTCAATTGCATAGTTTCCACTGCTGCATCTTCAAGTTTACTAGTTTTTCTTTCACTGTTTCTAATATGCCATTGTCAACTGTTGATTACTGGTGCCTATTCAATACCAACAGAAGTCCCCAATCTGGGGTGCAATGAAGGAAGAGACTGTATTCAGTGCAAACAGCTCAGTGTGATACAGCTTGTCTATAGAACACCACAGCTGTGAGACAGCTCAATAGTGTTGCAACTCAATTATGATACAATATAGCTGTGGAACATCATGGCTGTAAGGTGGCCCTGGGGGAAGGTGGTCCTGGTGTTGCAACTTGTCCCCATTGTTGTGGCTTGGCTCCTCTCTGTTGAACAGCTCCATTCAGCTCTGGTCCATTGAGATGGCTCTGTTCTACTCTGCTCTGTTCCACTCTGCTCTGTTCCACTCTGCTCTGTTCCAAAAGACAGCTTAAGTGGTACAGCTCCAGGAGGGGAAAGGCAATCTTTGATGAAATCCCAAATGTGCTCTCTTAAAGCCAGAAGAGAGCTGACTTATATAGAGAGAAGTTCCCACCCCTGATTGGTCCATTCTCATGCAAATGAAGATTCCAAATTCTCATAGTTTGATTGGTTCAAAAAGCATTGTCCTGAGCAGTTGGAATAGAGCTGCTCTAATTAGTTGGTGAAGATGCTAATGAGGATATAACTGCACAGCTATGAGTGGACAGAAAAAGTCTCAGTCTTATTGGTTAAACTACAATTTCAGGAACTCCTTCATGAGGGTTGGATCACCCAGGAGGAACACAGAACAGACAGACAGTTCACTGCAGCAGGCAGACAGGTCAGTGCAGGCTTCTCCCTGAAGTGCAGCTTGAGTGAGAGGGCTGCTAGGCTCAATTTATAAGTTTGAGCCTGAACAGCCACAAGGAACCCTTGTTAACATGTGTTTTCTTTCTTGGGGTCAACACCATTAATCTCATCCAGTAAAATTTTAATTTCAGATGTTCCATTATATACAAAAAGCTCCCATTTTCTTTAAATTCTTAAACAAATTTATAATAGCTGTTTAAGCAGTCATCATCTATACCATTTGAATCTTTCTATTGAGTAATTTTTTCCTGGTTATGGGTTTTTTCACATTTTTCTGCTTCGTATCATCTCTAAAAATTTTAGATAGGAGGCTGGACATTGTCAATGATACATTCTTGAGAGTTGTGATTTTGTTGTCTTTCTTTATAAAGCATTGGGCTCTGTTGTAGTAGGCAGTGAAGTTACTAGTGGTTTAGTTTATCCTGTCAAGTCTTGTTTTAAAGCATTTTTTCTGGTGGGCTTTCATCTAGGGTTTAGTACTACTATTAAAGTGTGTTTCTTCTTAGGGTTTCTACTTAATGCTCTAGATGTTCAATAGGGAGTCTTCCAGCCCAGAACTACTCAGCTTATGACTCCCTGATTATTCTTTCCGACCCTTATGGAGTTTCACTCTCTATATAACCATCTTCGTTTTCATCAAAGACCCCAAAGGACCCCTATGCAGATTTCTCAAGATCTTTTTTTAAACAGCTTACTCAATTTGAGAATTCTTCCCCTAAGCACTCAGCTGCAACAAACTCCCTGAACTCTGACTCCAGTGAGACTGCTTTACACAGCTTAGGATCCCCTTCCCTGTTCTGTGATTCAGAAGGTTTCTCTAGACAGAGGCAATGCAATTATAAGGGTCTCCTTATTTTTCCTGCTTTGGGACTACAAGCTTCAGCTGCCTATTGTCAGATATCTGATAGCAGTTGTTTCATATAGTTTTCTAGTTTCTAGTTGCTTAAGGTGGGCTGCTAAGCCCTGTCCCTGTTAATCCATCATCACTGGAAGTAGAAAAGTAGATACTCTTCCTTCTCGACTTGAATAATTATAGACTTAAATAAGTTGCAGAAATTAGTTTTGATTTTCCTGTTGTTTACTAAAAAATATTATCAAAGTACAGAATTTATGATAAAGTAATTGCAATTAATATTTTGTTATGTATCTTTATGACTTTGTCTATATTTGGTGACATTTATAGATGGGTTTATAACTTTAACTTTGTAGTAATGGTGAACCTTTGGTAATTAAAAAAAACAAACAAAATAAAAATAAGTAGCATAAATCTTGGAATAAAGTTAGTAATGTTATTATTTACAGATAATGCAATTACCTATTTAGAAAGTCAAAGAAAATAAACTAAAAATGACCAGAAACAGTAATATTTTTTCAGAAATATTTTATGTGACAATATTAACTAATTAGAAAATATGTTGCTATTGATTACAATAGCAACAAATATATGTTATATGCATGCCATTAGGTTTATGAAAATATATAAAAATAAATTATATGGAGAAAATTACAAAGCTCACTTAAATTTTTTAAATAACTAGTGATTATATTTTGTTTTGATTTGTGAACATTTAATATTGGAAAGTTGTCCATTTGCCACAAATTTAACTATAAATTATTTGTAAACCTCATTGAGTCCATATGGGATTATTTTTAGAATTAGGCAAAATGATTCTAAAAATTACTGAATGGATAAAGTTTGAGAGGATACAGGGAATTTTTGAAAAAGGGGAGTAATAAAATGGGAGTTTTCCTACCAGATATTAAAGTGTTTTACAAAGTTACAATAATCACATTGGATGGATGTAGTGTAGAAATAATCAAAACAGATCAGTGGAACAAAAGACAAAGACCAGAGAAAGTCCAAAAGTATTCAGGAATGTATTGAAAGGTAAAGTGGCATTTTAAGACAGTGGGGAATGGATGTTTATTCAATAAATAAATTTACTATCTAATATATTTGGGAGCAGGGGACATGTGAGGAGTTAAAACATAATTTATGTCAGAATAAAATCAGGTAGATTAAAGGCTTAAATGTAAAATATGAAGCTTATCAAAGGGGTGGGGAACAGGCATTCCTATATATTTTTGGTAGAGAGTAATTTGTATAACTCTTTAGAGGATAATTTGGCAATATTTATTAAAATAAAGGATGCTCATTTACTTTGTCCCCACAATTCCTCCTCTGTTAATTCATCTGGCAATTCATGTAGATATACTGGTCCATGTGCACAAATAAATATTCTTGGACAAGAATATTAATGGCACCATTATTTATGATATTGTAACAAAATATTGGAGTGGAACTCTTCTTGGCTTAGGACACCAAAGTGGATGTGCCATAGACCCCTACCTCTCCATAGATTAGCTAAGGAATTTGGCCAAGAATCTGTTCAATGATTCTTGGACTGCTCAGCTACATCAAGGATGAAAAACAAGGTCTAGGACTACAAGGGTGGGAGATTTAGAGAGGATATCTTTAGAGAGAACTGTTGCCCTTCTGGGTCCTCACCCCACCTTTGGGGGACAAGTGCGGGAGGTTACTGTCAAGACTAGGAAGTGGGGTTTCAGGGAATTTCTTGGAGGTTCCAAGAGGCTTTTCCAACAGTGTGGCACACAGGACCAGTGCCTGCCCCAGGTCGAGGGGTGTTAAAGTGGCCTGAGGTCAGGGCCAACTCTCCCAAGAAATCCAGACATCAGAGAAAGCCTGCTTTACAACTTTGGTGGCAGAGCCCTGCATTTGCTGCTGTGTTGGGATCAGGGATTGCTAGCACAAGGGATACATGAGTGTTTCCAAGGCCAGATATGGGTCATGTGTGAAAAAGAGGAACAGCATGGGGTTCCCCTGGGTCTGGTTCAGAAGACTGCCCAGAGGGTGAAGGAAAACTCAGAAAAACAAGGCTGGAGATACCTTCATATGCTCATGCAAAGAAAGGAATCCTAAGCAACAATTAGGAACAGGTCAAGAGAACGGCAGAACAGCATGAAAGAGGAGCTTTATAGGGCATCTCCAAAATCCCCATATATCTCCCTAAGAGAAAGCAGCAGAATGAGCCATCCAGGGTCAGAGAACTCTATATCACCCAGCCAAATAGTAACAACCATCTCATCCCTTTACTTTTCTTCACTTATTTAGTCCTTCCCCCCATCTTGACTCTCGTGGGGAGTGAAACAGCCACTAGTGGGGTGTTGATGAAAGGTAGAGGGGCAGAGAGACCAAGACCCCTTCCTGGATGCAGGCTTCCTACTGGTAGCCAGCCAGAGTGAGGAAGGGAGAAGATGTAACACTAAGTCGAGCTCAGGGGTTTGGTTTATTACATGGGAAGAGAGATTATAAATTCTGAATTGAGGCTGTGTTTTTGACTGAAAATGAAAATTAATGATAACTGCCAGTATTTTCAAACAAATGCAAGTAGTGTTACCCTAAAGAAATACTTTTGAAGGGATGATGGAAGAAAAAAATAAAGTTTTATTTTTATTATGTTCTGAGACAAGTTAGTTTAACATACCAGTTACAGCAATAAAACACTGGAAAAACCTAAAGACCCACCTCCTAAAAAAGACTACATAAAATACATTGATGTGCCCATATAATATTATGCTGTTACTAAAAATAACAAAGAAGATCTTTATGCACTGATGAGGAATGATCTCTAAATAATATTTTCAGTGTGGACAAAAGCAAGGTATGGAACACTTTATACAGTGTGCTACTCTATATGGGAAATACGAGCGGGGGCATGTAAAGTATACATATGGTTTATGCATAGAGTACCTCTGAGAAGGTTGCCTAAGAAGCTGTGACTTTGTAGAAGACAAGTAGGGGCTCTAGGCAACAGATATAAATGGGACATCTACTTTTACCATGTGCATTTGTTACTTATTAAAATTAATTACAGAGTTATGAAAGCACTAAAAAAACAGGTGAATATTTATCCAAATAAAACCCAAATAGTTTCATCATTCAAATTTAATGTAGAATACGTTAAACAGAATCTATACAGAAAAATATAATTGAAAGGAGTGAAAATTTTTACTCTCTTGAGTAAACACCAATGGGCTGTAGTGACAGAGTATGTATGTGTGAGAGAAGTATTTTAATGAACCACAAGATATTAAAAGAATTCTCTGTCCATCTCTGCTATTCTCTGTGTCCTCCATATATCCAGCAGTTAGTACCTACAAAATTTGGTATTTATTCCACTCTTAAACTCCAAATAAAAATTCCTTCTGAAACTGGGAATGCCTGGCTCAACTCTTCCACTACTCTTCTGTGGATATACATTTTTTTTTTTGCTAGAATTATTTCTCATTCCAATTTAAAAGTCTCTTACCTTTCTCCTAGCTCCTTCTGATTTTGCAGCTCTTTCTACCAATTATTTGTAAACAAAACTAAAATCAGGGATTTAAGCAATCACAAAATATTCTTTGGCATGGAGGAGGGTGAGGAAGTTATCAAGTATTTCTACATTGTCCTTCTGACATTTATATAATCTTGGGGTGGGACACACTTTTCCAAACACAAAACTAAATATAAAGGGGAAAATGTTATATTTAACTACGTTGTAAAACAACTTTTGAGAAAATCTCGTATATAAGGACTTCTTTGATCATGTATCAAGACATGAAAGTATAATTAATATAGTGTGTTGTTGTTGGAGGAACTGCAAGGAGACCAGTGGAACAAAATAGCACAGAAACAGACTCACTAATATATAGAAAGATGGTATGACAGGGCAATAACAAACTATTTAATAAATGGTATTGGAAGAGAAGAATACCCATATAGAAAACAAACTAGATCCCTACCTCATACCATATTTTTTAAAAATTCCAGGTAGATTAAAGGTTCGAATATAAAAAGCAAAAGTTTTAAATTTTTAGAAGAAAATATGAGACTATTTATGATCTTTGGATAGAGAAAATATATTTCTCTCTCTCTCTCTCTCTCTCTCTCTCTCTCACTCTCTCTCTCTCTCTCCCACACACACACACACACACACACACAGGCTCAGCCCATTTCCTGAAGAAAAAGATTGATAGGTGAGATTACATTAAAGATTAAGATATTTCTTGACAAGGACACCATACAAATTTACTAAGCCAGCCACAGACTATAAAACACTCTGCAACATGTTGAACTACAAAGGGATACTACAATTCAGCTAGAAAAATAAATTTAAGGGGCAAAGTATGGGAGGATTTACAAAAGAAACCCCAATGGCAAGCAAATGTATGAAAAGATAACCAAATTGACTTGAAATCAGGAAAATATAAAAATAAAACAGTGTGATAACTTTTTACCATAATATTGACAAAAATGAAAAGTTTGATAATCCTGTGAGTTGGAGTAGAGAAACAATACTCAAGAGAGAGTAAAATGGTACCACTGTTTGAGAGAGCTGTTTGGCACCATTTAGAGAATCTGAAAATGTGCACACTGGTCATTCAGATAGTCCACATCTTGGCACATATCTGGGGAAACTCTTGCATGTGCACATAAAGAAATATTGTGCAATAATATTCACTGAAATGTTGTTCTTATAATGAAAATTTAAAAGTAAAAAACTCTAAGTGCCCCCAAACAAAAAAATTTATATGTTGTGGTATATTTATAAAATAGAATATTATGCCCCATTAAAATGAATGAATTACAGATTTATATTTCATTATGAATGTATTTCTAAAACATAATCTTGAACAAAAGCAAATTATAGTATACCTACAGCATGCTTTCATTTATGTAAGTTTTAAAACATGATATGCAAAACAATATCATATACATCATTTATGGACACACACGTAGTATTGCTACTAAAACATGCATGGCAGTGATATACAAACACATTAGGATAGTGATTAGATTTGGAGAGAGAGGAAGGGGAATGCAATTATGGAGAGGAATGCAGAGGACATCAATTATAATCAAAATGTTTTGTTGCTTTAAAAAATCTAAGGCAAATTGACAAGTTGTTTTTTCATAAGGCCAAGTGAAAGAATACATAGATATTATATCATGTTTCTATATGTCATAATATAAACTGAAAATATTTGCAAAACGTATGACAAAAGGGGTTTATATTGTTTATACACATAGAACCCTTGAAACTCATTAACAAAATTACACAATCAGCCCTCTCAAAATCTAAATCTAGACAAACTATGTAAGGAGGCAGTTCTCAAAAGAAAGATTATTATTTCCAATTGTATCCAATCCTCCTAGTAATCAAAGAAACTCGTATTGAAATGAGATGCCCCTTTTTTGTTTCATTTTCAAATTGATAAAGATGAAAAGAAATGATAAAATCGGCATTGGTGAGAGTGAATGAAACAATGAAACAAACAGGATTATAAATTTCCTTGTAACCACTGGTAGGACAATATTGCATAAATCAAATATTTTTAATAACATCTCTCATTGGACTTGCCAATTCCATTCTTGGGAATCTTTCTAAGTGGGGCAGAAGCAGGAATCAGATAATTCTAAAAAGGGTGTTTATTGCAAGACTATTTAGAATATCAAAAATTGAAGACAACTTAGAAGACCTAAAAATAGAAGTATGAGTAAATAAATTATAATACAAAGACATAAAGCAATATAAAATTATAATATAGATATGTTTATTTTCCTGAAAATATTTTTATGATATAGAAAGTTCAAAACTCACATTAAAAATAGTTTCTATGTTATAACATCTCTACATTCATATATAGTTTTATATGCACACACACATACATGCACACAGACATATATATTTCCATAGAAAATAGTCTAAAAAGAAACTACACCAAAGTGTTAAATAGGTGCTTGCATTTCAGGTGTTCAATTTTTTTAAAAATTTTCTAACATTTGTACTATGCGTGTATATTACTTATGTGTACAATGGAAATAAAACTAGTACATGGCAAGAATGTGCTCTTCTCTGAATCTGGAGGGTCATGTTCTCCTCTTTATTGGTCTAAATATTGGAGAAGAAGAGAAAATTATCATTATTTTGAGATACTGTTTGCCTAAGAAAACCAAAGAAAATCAATTAGAAGAGTATTAGAAGTAGTAAGAATGGACAGTGGCTTGTCAAAAAATAGATATACCTATTCTAATTGTTTTTTTATACACCAAAAATTACCAACATAGTAAAAAAAAAAATATATTGTCAGTAACAACAAAAATCATGGCATATCTAGGAATAAGCTTAATAGGCATAGTGGGGCTTATGCCAACACACACACACACACACACATGCACACACACACACACTTCCCACACACATACACATACCTCCTCACATATACCCTCTACACACATAGCAATAACCAGAAAGAACTTTAGATGGGGTTTTAACAAACAGATATTTTGGAAGAACTGACTTCAATACAATTAACACATTTTTATCAAAATCTCTGTGATTTTGGGAGGTGGAGCAATGGTAGAATTTGCTGTAAAATTATCCTGAAAGAATAAACTCATGACAGTATCAAAAAATAAGAAAAAGAGAAAGTGACTTGTACATTTAAATATTAGAAACTATTTCAGAAATATGATAATCAAAACAATTTGTCTAGGGTTCAAAATAGAACAGAAAACTGAGAAACCAACCAAATTAAATGTTAGAATTTAGTATATATGTAAAGGTATCATTTCAAATCAGTAGTAAAATGGTTTTTTAAACTGGTGTTAGGATGGTTGATAAAACATTAGAGAAAAGTGAAATTAGATCCCTATCTCACAAGGTATATTAAAATAAACTCTAATTATATTAAATAATTAAGAGTAAAATCTGAAATCATTAGTGACCTAAAACAAAATCTAGATATTTATCTCAAGATTAGGAGGCCTTTCTAAAAATACTCACAAGAGCAAAATTCATAATAAAAGAGGTAGAGAGATTTAACAGCACATTCACAGAAAACACCATTTTCACAAGTGGACTTCCTGAGAAGTTGACTCTGAGATGAAGCATGTAGAAAGTTTATTCAAGGTGTTCTTGGGAGTATCACGTGTGCAAGTAGTGAGAGGCTGAGTTGTGTTGCATCTCAGTGAAGGCTGAGCTGATCCCACAGGGAGATCTGAAGCTGGGATGGCCCCTTAGAATTATCTCAAATTGGGGGAAGGTGCCTAGCCTTTACAACCTTGGCCAATCATAAACTGGATGTGGGCTCCTCCAGGAATGGGGCATTGTGGTGGCTTAAAAATATATATATATATATATATATATATATATATATATATATATATATATATATATGAATGATGTAAAATTTCTCCCTTCAAAAGGTGGAGCCCATTTCCCCTTCCTTGAATAAGAGTCAGACTTAGCGAGTCCCTTCTACATAATGAATATGGCAGACGTGATGGCAAGACTAGGTCATGACAGGCATGAAGGCTTCTTCTTGGGTTTCTCCTTTGAAGAAAGAAAAACTGGCATGTTGTGAGGATACTCAAGCAGCCCTACGGAGAGACCCACATAGTGAGAAACCAAGGCCTCCTGTCCACAGCCATTTTGGGGCATCACCTTTAAAAGCCAATACCCTACCCACAGTCAGAACTTCAGATGACTGCAGCCTGGTCAGCATCTGGACTGCAACCTCGTGAGAGACCCTAAGCCAGAACCACCCAGCTAAGTGACTCCTAAGTTCTCAACTCACAGAATTTGCAATATTATAAATGTTTTAAGTTCCTGTGTTTTAGAGTAATTTGTTACATAGCATTTGATAACTTTTACACTTGTGATTTTGGGCAAGGTGGCTTTTGAGAGATGAGAGCTGCAGGCTTTTTGTTGGCAGCATTCTCTGCAACTGGGAGAATAAACCCTATAGTTCTAAAGAGAGATCTGGGTGGTACAACATAGCGTATGCTCCAGCCATAAAGAAAACAGACGGCCAAATGATTAACTAGATTTAAAAAGATGTGTGTAATCCAAATATCAACTCTGGGTGCTCCTGGGCATCTTGATGCTTTGGGTTTGCCAGCTGAGGGAGCAAGGGGTGACTGGTTCCTCTGACTTCATGGTTTAAGTTAGTCACTTCATGTTAACCAGGATGCAGAATTAAGATCAAACGAGCCACATTTACACCTAGCATTACCCTTTCGACTTTGCTGAAAGCTCAAGGGGTCATGAGAAGAGGTCATTCTGGAATCCACCACATTTTGCTTTTACCCACACCCTCTCTTCTCTCAATCCATCTCCTGTCTTCACCATACATCCTAAAATTCCTCCAACTCTAAATCCTCTCTCTGTCATGCAGAGAATTTCAGCTCTTCTGTGCTCTGTCTTATCTCATAAGCAAAAATATTCCAATCCTTCTAGAAATTGAGAGTCTGTCATCTAATGGAACCTTCCAATCTTAGGGTAGAGTTGATTTCTATTACATTTGTAACAAATGACAGCTAGAGTCTATCTTTAATATTAAAATAATAGCTCTCACTTAAACATTTATTATGTTCCAGACATGATTCTAAACACTTTACATAGATTTTCTTACTTAATCCTCTTAACAACCCTATGAAGGTAGTACTATTATCCTCATTTTATGTACAGGAAAACTGAGGCACAGAGAGGGAAATAACTTATCCAAAATTACACAGGTAATAAATAGTGGAGACAGAACTCGAACCCAAGCAGGGTAGCTGCAGAGCATATTCTTTTAACCACTGTAAAATATAATCTCCAAAATACGTTTACTGCTAAGGAATTATACTTGAGCTACAAGAGTGAGAATCTTTCACAAAGAAGCAACAACAGTGAAAGAGAGACAGTATGCAAATGTGAGAGTACTTTAACCAATCAATAAGAAAAGATGAAATACTTCAATAGAAAAAAAAATGAGCAAAAAATATAAAGAGGCAATTTACAAAAGAAAAATATACAAATATATTCTTTAAGAATAAAGCAGCAGCAAACAGGAGGGGTTCAAGAAAACGATTCAGGTGTCAGAGAAGGCTTCACAAGGAACAGGTGATGTGTCAGCCTTTCTGTGCTTTAAAGTGAGAGCTGTCAAGGGTACATGTTGAAGACCATTTGGAGCGAGGGTAGTCCTTGAAGCAAGGGCCAGACCTGAGTGCTGTGGGAGACTCCAGCTGCTCCTTCCATCCAGAGAGAGGCCATGGAGCCTGACCTGCCTTGGGCACCAGACTGGGTCTGCAGAAACCCACAGAGGATGGGGCACTGAGGGCTGTCAGGGGATCAGAACATACCTGTGGGGTCCTAGTCAGGTGAATATTGCCTGCTCTGCTTGAATCTTACTCTGCCACTTACCATCTGTGTGACCTTGGATAAGTCACTTCCTTCTCCATGCCTCAGTTTCTACATTGATAAAGTGGGTTAATAATAGCAATACCTATCTCATAGAGCTATCGTGAAGATTCAGTGGGCTAATTCATACAAAGCATTTAAAACAGTTCTCGGCACATACTAAGTGTCCAAAAATGTTAATTAATATTTGAAATTCTATTTTATGCTTCACTCATTTAAAAGCTATTTTTGAAAAAAGGGCAAAAACAAAAACACAAAGCATCAATCCTGTCCCCAGTGGTCTTTCTCCCATAGCTCAGACGTTAGTCGAGAAGCTAAACCATGCTTAGCCATTCTGGGCCTCTCTCTCTCTCTCTCTCATCATTCCCTTTTCTCAAAGAAGAGGCCAATTTAATCAAACACCCCATCTGTGGGTTAGTCAGTGACTGGTTTGGCCTGGGGTGTAGATGGAGCCTCTGTCTGTGGAGTCCAGGCCTCCTTCCAAATCCACAGGGCCTGCTCCACGGCTGGGAGTGTGGGGTGGGGAGGCTGGCTCCCCTAGAGCTGAGGGCCGACACCGGTTAGGCCCAGAGGCAGCTCCCAGTGGAGCTCTTAGAGTAGGCGTGGGCACCGAGCCAGCTTCTGCCCCAAGGAGAGCAAAGGCTTCAAGGCAGGTCCACACAAAGCTGTTCTCCCAAAGGTCTCCGATCATCCTGAGGTGGTTATTCCATTCTGCCTGGACCAACCTGGGATTGAATCCCACTTCTATCACTTAATGGCTGTTTTGACCTTGGGCATGTGATTCACACTCCCAGAGTTTGTTTCTTTGCAGTTGAAGATAACATCTGCATCCCCAAACTGTTCTGAGGACATGAAAACATATTATTAGTCAAACAAACCTTGCCACACAAATGCTAGTAAGCCCTAAACGAGTTTCCATTATGCATTATCAGTCTCTGTTCTCTTCAAGACTGTCTGGGCTATGGCCTCAATTTCAAAAACGAAACTTTCTCCTTCTGTGTCTAGTTCACGCCAGTACCCAAAATACGGCTGACCTCACAATATCTGGTCTTGGTTTAATAGCTCTTTAAAGTTCTCCTTCTAAGTCTTCCCCCAGACAGCATTCTGGGGCAGGACAATCTATTTCAACTCCTTCATTTTACAGAAAAGAAATCTGAGGCCCAGAGAGGAAAATGGCCAGCCCAAGACCACACGACAGATGGCAGTTAGCAGAACCAAAGCCTTGGTACTCTCAGGCCAGAGCTCCCTCTCCTGGGGGTCTTGGGTAAATCCTCACTGTCCCTTCCTCCATTCTTCTGTCCCCGCTGTGGCCCACTGGGCTTTCATTTCCACTCACTGAGCATGTGCGGGGAGCAGATTATTGAACACAGCCAAAGGCATAACCACAGTGAGCATGAAATGAAGAGGGAAGAGGTAGGGGGTCACTCATTAGGAGCCCAGATCAGGTCCTGAACCAGGTGCCAGGGCAGGGAGGTGGGCGGCAGCCAATATCAAACTCTCCAGGCAGGTCTCTAAGATACCTGCGTGGTCGGAAGTCAGCTGTCCTAGTCAGAAAAGTCTCACATTTGGGTGCAGTACCAAGGTAAGTGTGGCCTGGGGCTGTGGGACAAACTTCCCTGGGCCCAAGACTACACCTGGCCATGTTCCTCTTCCTAGGCCTGGTTTCATCTTCAGTCTAACCCTGACTAGAGACTGAAAAAGAGAAATGGCATCAGAACATGGAATTTAAGGCTGCTTAGATATTTGAAACATTTATTACCAACCTTTCTTGAAGTCCATTCTTTCATCCTCTCACTGCCCTCCTTATCTGCTTCCTTTTATGCTAACCCCTCCAAGGGCTGATCCCTATAAAGGATGTAAATGGGCCTTCCTTCAGCCCATCACAGTGTCTGAAATGTCACTGTTGGCACTTCCTTACTTTGGAGTCATCATTTCTCCATTTGATGTCTGGCTGCCTCTGCTTTCCTTTCTGTGGGTTTGAATTCTGCCTGGTCCACAAATCCAGCCCAAGTCCTATTTCATCAAAGAAATCACCTTCAAATGCTTCCCTGATCTTGCCTACCTCTAAGAGTGCATTAAATTCATGGCTCTACGTAGCACTGGGCCATTGTACCAGGTGCTACCTGGTTAACTAAGTGGCTTCCCGTGCGTGCAGCAGGGAAGCAGGTGAGCTTCCTGGGAGTACCGGCCTCATCTCCTCCCTCTGTTTCTCACAGTGCAGGTGAACCAGAGCTCAGAGACAAGAAATATGTGACCTGGGGTGCCAGTTAAAAATTCAGGGTCCCAGACTCCACTCTAGACCTTCTGAATCAGAATCAAGAGGCAGGTTGCCATGGAATCTGCTTTGACAACAAGCCCTTACAGTAGTAGCCACACCCATCTAGGTTCTAGAACCTCTGTGAGGGGGTACACAAGATACCCCATCCCTCACCCATGAATCACATGAGTCAGATGATTTGACAGAACTCATGCCTTGGCATCACGGGTGAAGTAAGGAGGAGGTAGTGAGCAGAGCCAGGGAAGGAGTAGAGAGAAAGGGGTGAAAGAGGATATGGGCCCCTCAGAAGTGTGCCCGAAGCCAGGGGCCTGCAGGGTCTCCAGAGGGAATGGGATGCCCTGAGAGGTTGCTAAAACCCAGAGAGGTGGAGGATGGGGTTGCCTCTCCCTTTATGGGCAGCCCCTCACCTCTTCCCTTGGAAGTGGGAAGGCTTTCAGGTGCCAATGGAGTCTTTTGGGCAGCCTCTGGCTGACCAGGGCTGGTCACAGACAAGAAGAGAGGTGGACCTGGGGGAGAAGGTTTAGGAGGAGAGTGAACAAAAGGAGACTTAGTCAGAGGTGAATCTGTGAGTGGGGAGACACTGTTCTTCATCTCTCTGGAGAATTGGACCTGAGGAATGAGCCCCATGTAAGAGAAAATTTTCTGAATGTAAAGCAGGAAATGGACAAACAGCATGAACAGCTTCAAGATGAGATGGGCCAGCTCCCATTGGTCCTGTGTGGGTTGGAGTCTTGCTCTCAGGGTGCAGGGAGCAGAGGAAGGACCTCTCCAAGTCCCTCCCAGCACGGGGCTCTAGGCTTCTGTCTGGATGAGCAGGGAAAAGACCACCGCAGACTCCAGGGTGCTTGCCGATTGGATGGGGCTCTGAAATCTCTTGGCCCAAGCTTGAGTTCTGTGTTTGGGAAGACTCTTACACTAACAAGTAGTTCTAGACGTGTGAGCCCAGCTGGGCTGGGCAGCCAGCTGCTTTTTGCTCTTCCCTGGAGCATGCTATGGGCAAGAAAATAGATGATAAGGACGCCGGACATGGCCATGGGAACCATCAGAGAGCAGCGTTAGTTCATGGAGGGGCTTCTGCTCCCAGGCCCCATGCCCATCCTCAGCCTGGCCACCACCCTAGTCAAACACATATGTACTAGGGCAGTGTGGCATAGCTGCAGAAAGAACAGAAAAGGAAGGGATTGTGGGCCAGTGCAGTCAGGGAAGGCTTTCTGGAGGAGGGCACCAAACTAGGCCTTGAAATACTAGCCAGGTTTGATGTATACAAGAAACTTCCATTTTTTTTCCGATTCCTAAAAAGCAAGATGTAGAAAAGCCACCCCTCATTGTGTCACTGCATCCTAGTTCCTCAGAAGTCCTGGCCACGGTTGGGTGGAAAGGAAGTTGGAAGAGGCTGTGCTTCTGATTAGGTGCTGGACTTGTTTTTAGGACTGTGGAGGCGGGTGCCTGGGGGCAGGGATGCTAGGTCTCTGGGAAATCCACTGTGTAGTGCGGAGCCAAGGGGACAGGAAGGCAAGTTGACATTTCCAGAACAGAATGTGGCTTTCTTCTCCCCCATTTGCCCTGTGCAAGGCTTCCTCCTGGCAGGCAGGCAGCAGGCACTGGGCTTAGGGTGGTGCCCTGTTGTTTTTGGCCTCTGTGGCCAGGCAGGGAGCATGACAATAGGCACAGTGTTTCTCACTTGCTGTATGCCAGGCCTGGCCTGCCCTTGACAATGCTCAGTGGCTGTATGCAGTTGGGTGTGAGGATGGTTCTGTAATGGAACAGGATAGAGGAGGCCAAGTGGTGTGGTGGGAGACCACCTCTCTCCCTGTCCTTTCTGAAGACAGTGCCAGGGCAGACTTCCCTCAGCACGTACTCCTTTCTCCTGAGGAGACTTGTGGGGGCGTTGGTGGCTTAATAAGGATGTGCTGAGCTTTCTCAGGAGTTCCCAAACTACATGCAGTGAACCCACAGCCACATCCTGACTGAATTCAGACTAATCCTAACTGATCTCAGATTGACCCCTGACCCCATCTTTAGGATGGTTGGTGGGAGCAGCTGGCTTGGCATAACAAGGGCTGATACTGACACATCCCTTCCTACCTGCCAGCTGCTATTCTAAGCACTTTCTATGGGTTAATTTATTTATATCTCTATATAAATAAATATAGAGAGGGTCCCAGTTGGGCTTCAGGGGGTGTTCTTGCCCTGAGCAAGGCAAGCATTGCTATCACACAGGCACAGTGAAGTAGAAAAATTTGCCTCAGATTTCACTGCAAGCAGGTAACAGAGTTGGGGCTTGAGCTCGGGTCTGGCACCAGAGTCTGGTGCTCACCTATCTTGGAGGATCCAACCTGCCACTGGGGAAGAAGGGAAAGATAGTGCTTATGCTAGCCAGACCGGTGGTCAGGGCCTCATCTTCCTGCCTAGGTGGCAGTACATACCCATACTTGTTACCCAAAAGATGCCAGAGAAGGGGCAGAACAAAACTGAAAATGATCTGGCCCTCTGGGCCTCATGTGACCCTGCACTGTCTCTGGGAGCATTGGAGATGACAGCTGTTGGTGGTTCATTCTATACCCATGGATATGTCTCAATTTCCTGCTCACCTAAGCCTTACTGTTGTCTATTTATCCATTCATTCATTCATTAATCATTACCTGGCTCTTTGCTAGACATGGAGGAGGTACAGTGATGGATAAGGCTCCATTTGTGCCCTCACAGTCTGATGTGACAACAATTAAGTGAATCTATCTATCTATCTATCATCTATCATCTATGTGTCATCTGTATATCAATATTTACATACATATGTATCTACCTACCTACCTATCATGTCTGTCTGTCTGTCTGTCTGTCTGTCTATCTATCATCTATCTATCTCTCCATCTATCTATCTATCTATCTATCTATCTATCTATCTATCTAATCTGACATGTGAACACAGCAGAGCACCTGAGAGAGGAGAATCGGCCAAGGAAAGCTTCTTACGAGAAGGGTACTGGAGCTCAGTCATGAAGGCGAGAGGGGAGTTAGTCAGGTCCAGGCTCAGGGCTATACGCAGTGCAGGAGGGGGCTGCACGGACAAAGACTTGGCTGAGGCAGCAGGGCAGGGGCTACTCAAGGGTTGCCATTCAGAGAGCAGGGTTTGGGGGGGAGTGGAAGGAGGGAAGCTGCAGAGCTAAGTGTGGCTCAGCCACTGGGAGGGCCTTGGAGGAAGTTCTGGAACATACTCACCAGGGCTGGGACAGTTGGCCCAGTGTTATTTGAGAGAGTCCTAGTTGGGCTTCAGGGGGTGTTCTTGGAGCCTCTCTCCTGACCTAGGAGCCCTGGAGCAGCCTGCTGGTTCTGCAAATGGCTGTTACGGCGAGAGGCCTGTGGCCTGCACCTTCACTGCATGAGTCACCCAGGTGTTCACGGTGGTTTTCCCAGAGACAGGAAGGCTACCTGTGAGTCCTGAGGTTGCTGAGCATTTGGGCAAGAAGGTGCCAGGCTTCTGGGTGACCCATGTGTCTGGTTGAAAAGGGACCTTTCAGCTAAACCACAGTTGGCAGTATCTTTTTCTAGGCGGCTAGAACTTTAGGCTCATCACATAAGCCATAGACCACAGTGGTAGCCTCTCACTCATCCAATTGGAGTAAAGGGACCCGCCATCCATGGAGGAGCCAGGAGCCATGTTTTTCAGTTCCTTTGCTGTAAGGAAGTGTCTATTTCAGCAGACTATGCTTTCCTTAGGAATAACTAAGGGACTAGAGGGAGACAAAAAATAGCAATCTCTTTGAGTAGCCTTTAGCACCCTCCAGGAGAGGCCTCAGAAATGTTAAGAATCAGTATCTTTATAAAAATTAATATTTTTAACAGGAGAGTCTGTTGATGCTTCCTTGAAACTTCAGAAGATAAAGAGTTTGAGAAGAAGAGAGAAAGGGGAGGGGAGGGAAAGAAGGAAAAGAGGAGAGAAGCAGGACCTTCCTGGGCACTAGACAGCCCTACTTTCGTAGGTTCCACCCTATGGTATGTAAAAGAATTAAAATGCACCCACATCCCACATTAAGCAAAATTATTTCTCTATAAAATACTTGGAAAGAATTTTTATAATTTTGATTTTGAAATTATTTGGCCGAAGTTTACTCATTTAGTTTACGATCGGCTCTGACTCTCAGCCATCATCGTGCATAGTCAGGAATCTGTACAAGGAGAGAAGGGAAAAGGTACAAATTGTTTTCAAATGGAAGGAAATTTTCATGAGTACCAAATTGAACAACTAATGGTGTTTGAATGTGTTCATGACAAATTTATTATTTCCAATTTTGCTTTTTTTTGTATTTTGGAGCAACTTCCTTTTTCCCGGGTTGCAGCAGTTTGATGGGTAGAGTGCATGAGTCCCAAGTACTTGCCTCTGCAGGGTTCACAGTAAAGTAGTCCCGGGAGGGGTGAGAGGAGACCAAGCTTCCATGTAGGAGGCTCATCTCACTTGCAGGGTTGGACACTCTGTTCTAGACATTTATTCCTCTAAGATGCCCTGCCCGCTGGGGCCAGAGCCCACCCACTGCACCTAGCAAGGGCCAGGGCTGGAGGAAGGGGACTTGCCCTAGAGGCTGGGAGAGAAGACTCAGAAAACCTGGGTCAAGCCAGGTCAACCTGTCACACCCAATCTTGAGCCCAGGGTTACGAGAACCTCATCCAAGGCAGGAGGACTTCTGAGGCCACTGGGGGTTGGGCTGTGGGGCGCCTGCACTTTGTAACTTGCATTCCTAGTAACTAGCCCTGGGGAGGGGAACAGAAAGCCACCGATAGGCTCCTGCTTTCAGTCACTATAGAGGTTTTATGATCTGAGAGGTGAACGGGGGAGCAGCCACAGACTATTTAATCTTGATACTAACACGCTGAATGGAAACAAATCGTTTGGATTTTTTTTTTTTTTAATTTTTTTTTTTTAAACAAAAGAAAACTCAGAGCTCGCTTCAGGTAATGGCGCAGGGATTTGGCAGCCTTCAGAAGGAGTCAGCCTGGTCCCTGAACCCCGTGACGGCTTCCCAGAGGAAACCTCACAGCTCAGCCACAGCGACCCCACCACAGACAGAAGCCCTCGAGTCCTGTCCCTGGGGCCTGGAAGCCCTGCTGTGGGTCCGTGAGGCGCAGGCTGCTGTCTTCGACATCCGCCCACCCACCGCAGGACAGCTGGGGCTCCCTGCCTGGCAGAGTATGGTGCAGGGAAGTCACATTAGCAAATGAGGTGTTGTGATTGATGGAGTCTCTTCTGGATGTCAGGATGATGAATGAGCTGCAGGAGTGAGCCTGACCACAGGATGGGGGGCCATGCGGGGACCACACCCAGCAGAGCCCCCTCTCGCAGGGACCTTGTGTGGACACGTGGTAGAGACACATTACATGTTGAATGAATGGTCCGTTGATGGAAATTTTGATATAAAGTCAGCACCGTGTGGGGGAGGTGAGTAGAGGCTGTCTACTCTTTTCTGAGGCACTAGAATATGATGAGTGAGACCACGATTTGTAGACTCTCAAATTTCTCTGAAGCATTCTTCCATTTTTCCAAGCTCCCCCGACTGGTGCCCTTCCTTCTCACTGCCTCCATGCTGGCCGCTGACGGTGTGTTTTGTCAAGGCAATGCTAGGTACCATCATAAATTAATCCCTAAATTTCAGTGGCTTCACACAACTTATGTGACAGTCCAGTGCAGGTGTTCCTGGTTGGACTGTGACTTTTTTTCAGGTGGTCATACAGAGACCCTGGCTTCTTCCATCTGGTGGCTGTTATCCCATGGGGCCTTGAGGCCTCTCCATGCATCCAGGGGATGGGCGTGGGGATGGGCATGTGTTGTGGAGACACATCCTCTTCAGAAACCCTTTAGCTGCAAAGTGACCTCTCCCATGTACCATTGGTGAGAATTAGTCACATAGAGCACCATTCCCCAACCTTTTCGGCACCAGGTACCAGTGCCCCTGTGAGAATCTAATGCCTTATGATCTGAGATGGAGCCGAGGCAGTAATGCTAGCGCTGGGGAGAGTCTGCAAATACAGATAAGTTTCACTTGCTTGCCTGCTGCTCACTTCCTGCCGTGAGGACTGGTTCCTAACAGGCCAGTCCAAGGCCCCGGGGGTTGAAGACCCCTGACATAGAGCATAGTTCATCTGAAAGACAAGGGGTTGGGGCAGGGATAGTACCTCACTGGGCTGTTCATTTCCAGAAGAAAAAAAATCTATAGAGAGGAACAGTGGAGAATGAGTCATCTCACCATCCATTCCTCGGAGATCTTCATCCTTGTTATCCTCCTCCTCATTATACAGGTAACTAACACGCACACATTCGATGTTCTAGACATTGTTCTTGGTGCTTTGCATATTCAAAATTGTGCAGTTCTAACAATCTGATGAGTAGATACTACTATATTTCATTGGTTCCAAACTGCACTTTATTTTTTCACACTTTAGCCTCTCTGAAATCAAAATACAATTAATGGCATCTTTCGATCTCTATCAGGTAGCTGTCATGGTGGCTGTGTGTGGAAAACCTTCTTCTGACACATTCGGGAAATATCCAGAGAGTTCCAGCATCTATATGTTTTAAAACTGATGCCCAGAATGGTTTAGTAACTTGCCCAAAGTCCCATAGTAATGAAGCTGAGGTCTGAAGCCTGGCCTCTCCCTCCTCTCTGCTTGCAGCAGACTGCAAGACTTGCTCTGGGAGAGTTTTACCAGTTTTCCTCTCCCAGACTACTTTTTGGGGGCTGAGAGGGGGTCCTGGTCTTCAGTGGAAGGTGAAGGAAAAGTACTTCTCTAAGTCCAAGATCAGGGCCCCCAAACTGGCTGGCAGAAGCCAGGTCCTGGATGGAGTGATGGACTCCAGTTACAAGGACATCTGCTGAGGCCAAGATTCTTGCTACATTCTTGCTGGGCTGATAATTTAATCTCTGAAAAAGCAACAAGAGGAACTGGCAGGAGACACCAAATTCTGATCAACTAAGAGGCGTGCGGTGGTGAAATGAAAATGATAGGAACCTGGGAAGAAAAGGCTCTTATCATCCCGGCACTCTCAATGTCACAGGAAGGGAGTGGCAGGCACAACCAATTGTGTTGGGTGGACCTCGAGAAAGTAGATAGCTTTCAAATAGAGAAAATATAGTGGCCCTGAGAAGAAGATTCAAAAGATCAATGGGGCCCCATGAAAAACTCGAAACAAAAAGGAAGAAAGCTATCACCACCAACAACAAGGAATAAGGTAATGGGAGGAAGGAGGGTAGTGTATAGGCAAGAACAAAAACACCCCCCCCCCAAAAAAAAAGTTCCTCAGATCAGATGATACAAAATTTGTCAGGACCACCCCAACCAGAATGTATCAAGCTTAAAAGGGCCTTCAATGGGAGAGACGGCTGAACCCTCCTAAAAACACTTCCATCTTCCTTGGAGTGTGAACATCCCTCGGAACTGTCTGCACATCGTGAATAACAACCTGACTCCTGAGAGATTTGGAAGGTAGGGAGGGCACAGATGTCCCTAACAGGTGAGGTGAGTTGTGTTTCAAACTCTGGGAGAAATTGCCAATGAATGCCCTTAATGAGAGGAGGAAGGGAGGAAACCAGAGATGAATAAAGACTCTCCTGATCTTCACGAAGGAATTGGGAAGCTAAAGACAGTGAAGCTAGCAATAGAAGGGAGCAGATTTTTGTGATTAAAAACCGTTAGCAGAGCTGGTTCAGACTCATGCCGGTAGCACGTTGAATTCCCTCAGCCCCACCTGGCTCTCCCCACAGGCCCTGCTGTAGCTTCAGTGCTGCATGGCGAGGATGCCCATCTGGGCACCACCTGATGGCTGGTTCCATGCCCTCTCACAGGGCTGCTTTGTGAAGGTGGCATAAGGGTCTCCTTAGGAACCTTCTAGATGCCCTCACATACAGAACCAAGAGTGCAGAAGAGTTAACACCCCACTAGGTGAAGCTGGAGCTGATAAGTGCTCCCATTTTCCTCCACAGACAAACAGCCCTGAAGATCATTTCATCTGGCTTCTTGGGCAACTCTACTGAACCCAGCAGCCATGTGTAGTAGAGGCCAGTCCTCTCCCTTCATCCCCCCACTTTATTCCCTGTCCCTCTCTCCCATTCCCTGGGTACATTCACTTACCCTTTGTCACAAAAGCTGCTTTCCATAGCATTACTGGAAGTTCAAAAAATAGTGAGGATAAAGCATTCAGAGTCCTTTCTCCCTAACTCAACTTCTACAATATTTGGATGCCCTCAGGTGTGCATGGTATTTTACATATTTATTCTCACCTCACGGTGTATGTGTAATTTTGTAGCTAACTTTTTTGAGTTCATATTACATTTAAGTTTTTTCCCTTCTGTTACCAAAAATATATTTTAACCCATTCCCCATTTGCCCGGAGAGTACTCACCAACGGTGCTTACAGCTAAAGCATTTATCCCGAGATAACTCGTGGATTACAGTCCCAACGTTACCCCAAAAATCTGCCATGAAATATCTCACTTTTATTATTATTTTCTCATCGCTCTAGTATATTGATAGTCTTTGGAAACAAATAACATCATTCTATTTATTGCATTCTGTTTTTAGTAGTGGCTCTTCCATTTACAAAATATAGTGATTCTTGGTGGCTGAAAATGCCAAATCCTAGAAAATGTAACATTCCTACGTGTGGTGTTAAATAGGCAGCAAGCTGCACTTTTTTTCCCAAATGGGAAAAGGATTACAAATAATCATTGTCTTAATGGTGCCTGTGCTGCTCCATGGTGAAGATGTACTGCATCAGTTTTGCCTTCCCTGCCTCTGGACTTCTAGGTCACAGTGGTTCACATGGTGGTAGGGTCACCTGGTTTAAGACTTTGAACATCTTCATGGTTCTTGATACATATTGACGAAATACAGAAATCTCTTTGACAGCCTAGAAGAGAAAGTGAAGATGTCTAGAAGCCAGCGTCACTTTGCAAAGAGCAAGTAATACCTGGCTGACCTCATTCTCCCTGTGGCGTGGGTACCAGAGACCAGGGGAATTCTGTATACTTCGTTGTTTCAGCTTGTGACAGTCTCTTGTCACATTCTGTGGACAAAATGGATAAGAATACAGATGAGATCAGAGATGGCTAAATTACCATTTCCCAGGTAAAATGATTAAAAAGTTGATATCCACATATAGGGAGGTGGCCTGCCTGGTTCAGCATTTGTGTTGTGACTACGCATAAAGATGCAGATTGCTTTTGTGACATAATTGCGGATGAAGCAACTCTAAGAGGGATGAATAATACATTGTGTTAAAAGACTTAAGATATGAATAGATCTTGAGAAGTTAGAAAGATGGACTATAACTCAGTAGAATGAAATGTTACATAAGATGTTCAGTTCAAAAAAATTAACTGCATATGGACAGGATGAAGAAGCCATGCTTTACTTAATAGCTGTTCATGTGAAACAGACCCAGAGACTGCAGTTGACCTCAAGCTCAATATGAATCATCTGTGTGGTGTGGCTCCAAGAAGACTAATAAAATCTTGGGCCACGTTAAGAGAAGTATAATATTAAGACCAGGGAGGGGGCGTTCCCACCAGGCTCTGATTAATCAGACCACACTGGGAACATCAAGTCGAATTCTTAAAGTCAGTTTTTCAGTGGAACGTTGACAAATTCATTCCTTCATAAAGTGTTCATTGAATGTCTACTACATGCCCAACACTGTGCTAGATGCAAAGGATTCACAGATAAATGAGTCATGTTCGCTGCACATACAGAGCTCACGGTCTGGTGATATCCAGTGGAGTCCAGTATTTATAAAACAAAAATATATTCTGTCAGCTCTGCATAGGATCCTTTAAATGTTCTTAGAAATCGCATAGATATTACGCACACGCACACACACACACACACACACACACACACACTATATATATATATATATATATATATTTACCCACAATTGAGGTGGCAAGTTAATACAGACTTCCTCTTCTCCATCTTCCCTCCCAAGCCCATCTTAAGTGATTTTTAACCTCAGTTCCCTTCATCCAGCCCTGTTTGACCCAACTATCAGGTTGTAGATTCTTCTCACCCTAGCTTTGAGCTGAATTCCAGTACATGTTTGTTATGGTGGGTGTGCTAAATTGACCCTCAGAGTCAATTTTTTTGAAAATGCCTTCCTGTATTGTAGAGGCTGGAAAAGTAAAAACTACATTTCTTGGACTCCCCTCTAAAGCTATGATTCTAGCTACAAATTAGGTTTTTCTAACTGGATGTGGGATTTAGCAGGTGGAATTTCAGTGAGGACCATCTTTCCACTACTTCAGCTCTTGCTTTGAGCAAGCATAATCAGGGCCAGCAATGCTCCAGTGTCCAGTGATACTAGTCAGGACGTTCTACACTATGCTCTGCAATAGACCATCCCCACATCGCATGGCTGGCCAGGGATTCTGATCCTTGTTTCTCCCACTTGGGGACCCAGGCTGGCAAAGAGACCATAATATGGAGCATTGTGGGTCACTATGACAAGAGAAAAAAAGAATATAGAAAATTATAGAATAGCACTTGAGGCTTCCACTAAGAAGTGACACATGGTTCATTGAGTCACATGGTCACATATCCTGGGGGGCAGAGAAAGCTAATCCTACCATGTGCCTGAAGGAGAACTGGAAATATTTGGTGAAAACCCTAATGACTACCTTAGCAGTCATCAGTTTCCTGAACTTTGACGTACAGTCGTGGGGTGATGGGAGTGACTCCCTGGTCCTAATCCCATAGCAGCCTTCAGACTCCTAGCCATACTGGTTGTGACAGACTGCAAGCTCCCCTGGCTGTGCCCAGGAAGTATCCCAGAAGGCCAGACTTAATCCTGCCTCTCCAGCCCCTCCAGCAGTTTTGTAATCACCTAGTTCCCTGTGTTAAATCCCTCTCTGTTCGACACAGCTTCAGTGTCTTCTGTCTTCTGCAACCGAACTCTGACTGACACAAGCTGCCTGCATGCCCTGCCCTGGCCTCCCAGACCACCTCCCTCAGCACTACCCTCACTTAGCCCTGAGCACAATTTTGTGAGATCAATGGGGCATGTATCATGTTAACTGAGGAAAGAAGTGAGGCCTGTAGAATTCAAATGAGTTATCCAAGGTCACAGGATCAGACTGTGGCAGAGCTGGTCACAAACCCAGTTTTCCTAACAGCTTGTAACAGGCTTGCTCCACCAAACCACATGTCTAAATCACATTCAGAGAACCACATGACCAGGGAATCTGGATAAAAGGTCTCACAAGGAAGAGTAAAGGCATTTGGGGGAGGACAGTGCACAAAAGAGCTGACTTAAAATGCTTAAGGGAGTACTAAAGCAAATTGTAATCTCCAAAAATTGACCACAGCGATATTTCTGGTCCCATGTGGTCTTGCTGAACTTTGTCACTCCCCCATTAGGAAGTAGAGTCCATTTCCCCTCCCCTTCAACTTGGACAGGCCTTTGTGACTACCTGGGTGGGTTGAATGTGATGCTGTGTGACTATTGAGGCTAGGTCATAAAATTCAGCTTCTGCCTGTCTTTCTTAACATACTCCCCCTTAAAACCTAGCTGCCATGTTGTGGGGAAGTCCAGCACGTGGAAAAGTCACATATAAGTTTTCTAGCTGACGGCCTTAGCTGAGGTCCCAGCCAACAACCAGGATCAACCAGCAGACAGGTGAATAAATGGGCTGAGATGATTCCATACTCCAGCTTTTGACTCAATACAACTAATGCCAGGTGAAGCAGAGATGAGCTCCACCAACTCTTACCAAAATTTCAGATTTGTGAGCAAAATAAATGTTTTTTGTTTAAGCCACTGAGTTTTGTTACAAAGCAATAGATAGCTAGGATAGGTGCCCACATTCAAGAGGAAATCAATTAATTCTACATAGATTTCATTCACTAGGTTAAGAATTTCTAAGTAACTGCTTTATAGCATTGGTGGGTCCTGAAAGTTCAAAGGTGACTAAGACACCATTCCTTACCTCAAGCTGCTTGCAGTCTTGTATGGGTTATATATAGGAAATGATGTCACTACAGTTTACTGATTCCTAAAACCAGAGAGCTATGAGAGGAACACAAAAGCAAGTTCAACTAGCTCCATTGGGTTAACACAGAGAAAATAACACCTTGTGCTGTTCTCTTGGGCTGAGCAGGAGTTTTATGAAAAAAGAGTGAGGAGAGCATTCCAGTGGAGGGAACGACAAGTGCAATACATGGAGGGGTGCCTCGCATGGCGTATCCAAGAACAGAGAGACACTCAGTGCACTTCAGAGAATGGCACAAACAGGAAGGAAACAGTCAGGGAAAGCCAGTAGGAGAAGATCGCTATCATTCTGGAAGGAACAAGTGATAGAAGAGACTTGGAAGGAGAATCAAGGTGTTTGGTGACAGTTTGATTGAGAGCAGTGAGGGATAAGGAAGCAGAGATAATGGTAGAATATCTGACAAAAGAAACTGTCTTTGCTGAGATGAGAAACTCTGTAAGAAGAGTGATTCGGGAAGGAATAGATGAATTTGTTTATAGGTTTGTTGATTGTGAGGTTTGTATTAGTTAGAATGATTTCAGCTTCAGGTAACAGAATACCTAACTGGAAGTGGCTTAGAATAAAGACATATATTATCTTATGTAGCATAAACCCAAAAGTCCCAGGTTAGTTCATTGGTCCAATCACAAAATCAGTGGAGCAAAATTCATCCATACTTTTGGTCTGTTAACCTCAACACATTAGGTTTGTCCCCTCATGATTACAAAGTGGCTTCTGGAGGTGTAGACACCACCTCTAGATACTAACTTCTGGCCAAAGAAAAGCAGAGTATCCATTCATGAGCCTACTTCCATACAGAGGAAACTTTCCCAGAAGCCCCTAGGTCCACTGATCAGGACAAGGTCATATGCCCATGTTCTAGCTGCAGGAGAAGCTGGGAGAACAACTATGTAGTCTTTACAGCTTCTGTGTGGGAAATGAACTTGGACAGAAAAGGGCAGTGAGAGAAGAATGCCTGCTGGAGAGGCTGCAACCAGGTCTACCTGTGAAGCACTCAGGAAGAGACATCAACCAGACAGTCACGGATGCAAGTCTGACACTCAGGAGAATATTCCAGGCCAGAGATTTTATAGGTAATGTTGTTATATATGTTTTTCTAATATTTGTTCATTGCTGTGCTCGGCACTTTACATAATTATTCATGAAACTTCTAATACCCTAGGAGAACTTGAATCCAGGCAACTGGAGGATCTTTGAAACCACATGTGTGGAGTGAATAAAAGGTCTTTGAGGCATCCAGCACTCCTGTAGGGTCTTTTCTCCATCTTCCCTGGTTAGGTGAGTATGAATAGCCTCTCTGTGCCTGTGTCCATATGGGAAAGCAGAGCCTGATATAGTGATATTCTGGAGATAGAAAAAAGAAAGTCTTTGAGTCCAAGTAAGGTGCTGTCAGAACAGCTCAGCCCTAGACACATGGGGAGACCTAAAGCCCAGATGCAAAGAACTATGCTTACCCATGAATCTGAGAATTAGAGAAATAACTATGGTGCTGGACCAAGGGAGAAAGCAGAGATTGAATCAGAAGAGTAGGAGCTGTGTTCCCCTCTTGCCTGAGGACAGGCTGAGTTGAGGCAGTGGGTTGGATTTTTCGTTCCCTTGAAGTCTCTCTCTCTACTGCAGTTGCCTGTGATGGGCAACCTGCTGCCCAGGCTATCATAGTGAGGGAAATAGAGCAGCGGTCCCCAACCTCTTTGACATCAGGGACCAGTGCTCCAATGAGAACCTAATGCTTGATGATCTGAGGTGGAGCTGAGGAGGTGATGCTAATACTGTTGTGCAGCCTGGTTCCTAACAGGCCACAGATTGCTACCACCAGTCTGAGGTGTCAGGGTTGGGGACCCCTGGACTAGAGGACACAGTAGAGAGGAAAAACTTTGACCATGTGCTTTGGAAGTGATCTCCATAGGTAGCTACCTAGAGAAAGAGCCTCTAAGGAAGTAGGACTTTAGAATAGACTTGGACAAGTTGGAATTATATCATGGGATTCTTCTCCAAGTTCACCTGAGACTGATCCTTAAGTTGATGCCAGCTGAAGGAGCTCAGTCTGAGTAAGACCTATTGTGGAACCCAAGGACCCTAGAGGGCATTCATGGTGAGAAGGTTGCCTACCAATTGTGTGGGGTTCATTGCTGACTCCTGGACCCAGGCTAGCATGACACATGACCGTGGAGAGACAGTGGGGTCCTCCAACATTCCATCTGCCCTGCAACTACCACTCTTCTTTTCAAGGAAGCAGGACCACATGGCCTGTTATGATCAAGGCATTAGTGAACTGTCTCATCACCCATCTTGTAAAAGAGAGGTCATCTGGTGAGGTGACAGAGCTCCAAATCAAAGAGCCAGAAACAAGAGAGGAAGACAATTGCTCTGAAGGGTCCGACTGCAGACTTTGAGTGAGATAAAAATAAGCGTTTGTCATATCAAGATTTGGAGGGAATATAGTCTATAATATAGTGATAACAATGTATGGTGTCAGATGGGTACTAAACTTATCAAGGTGGTCATTTCATAAGTTATATGACTATCTAATCACTATGTTGTACACTTGAAACTAATATAATATTGTATGTCAACTTTAACTGAAAAATAAATTTAAACATTTTTTAAAAGATTTAGGACTGTTTGTTTCTACATCATAATTTACGTTTGTTTTTTTTTTTTCAATGCACAGTATGTGCTCAATACCCATCCATTTAAATTATAGCTATTGGCTGGTTATATGACCTTGAGCCAATCCCTTCCTCTCAGGGCCTCAGTTTCTTGATCTAAAAAGTGGGAATTTTTACACTTGTTTTATAGGATCGTTGCAAGGACTGAATGTGACAGTGCTTGGCGTATTATGGGGACATATGCAAATCTTGTTCATGTCATACTTCCTCTTCCATGAGTAAGACACAGATAGGAGGCAAAGACCCTGACCTGGAGGAAGTCCCAGTCTCATTCAGGGCACAAAGTGAGACAGAATATGTGACAGCCTCCCAGGTAGACAATGACATTCTCTGAAAATCGGCTGATGTGGAGCTAGAGCCTCCATTCCAGTCTTTTCACTGGTGGGTTTTAAAAATGAGGATGTGTTAGGATCTGCCCTTCCTGCTTTGGCAGGGCTCCCCAAGCCTCTTATTTCTCATCACAGAAGTGGTTGTAACTCAAGAGGTCTTCCTAAGTACTGTCCACTTTGCTCCTTTGCCCTCATATCTCTTTAGGTTTCCCACAGGAGAGAAGCCAGTTGTTCATGGCTGTTCCAGCTCTTCAGTCCTTGTCATTCTGGAATGCAGTCCAAGAGGTGAGGGAGAGGTTCAGGAGAACTCTGCCAGCACCAGGTCCTCTTCCTTAACTGTGCTCTGGAAATCTGTGCTCTGTGGCTGCTGCTGTTTTCATGTGTGCCACTGTGGGCACAGAGACTTAGGAGAGGCAGATCACAGCCAAAGTGGCCTTGTTCATCCCCTTTCAGGAGAAGGTACTTGTAGGGCTTGCTGACCTCTCAGGGCTGTGAGCTGGGTGGAGGTGAGGGGTCTCGGCTGAGGAGGAAGAAGCTGTCCCATAGGGCCAAGGGCAAGCCCACAGCCCACTTCCATGTGCCCAGGGGCATCTGAGTCATTCTGGAAATAAGACAGACATGGGCTCCAGTTCCTTCCACAGCCCTAACATTTTGTATGGCCCTGGACAAATCACTTATGACTTCCCTGTCTTCATCTCTGAAAAATGGAGAATACTCCTGTCTTACATGGCCATCAGATGAAAGGACTATGCAATGCCTGGTGGGTGGTCGCCGTACACTGGGCATTAGATAAATCCTGCAGTCCAGTGGGGCTTCCCACTGGGAAGATCTTGCCCCAGGTTGGGGACTAGGAGTGGGGGTGGCTGACCAATGGGTTCTACAGTGGGACTGAATTCTGAAGTGGGCGGCAGGAGACAGGGACTGCTGGCTGCTTTGGCACTGGGCATCCCTTCCTCACATCCCACTTGGCCTTGGAAAGCAGCAGAGTTGGCCTCCCTTCCCAGCTTTTCCTCGTGCTCTAGATAAATTGTTTCCGCCTGATCTGCCTCCTCCTTCCCCAGCTCTCTTCTTGTTGCAATTTCTCAGCTGGGCAGTAAACACAGGCCCTATCTGCCTCCACTGTGTCCCTGGCTCCCTGCTGGCCACAGGCTCACCCTCCTCCAACCCAGCCCCAGCCAGATGTGCCCGTGGCTTTCACAGCTGTTCCCTTGACCCCTGAGTTAAAGCTCTCTGTGTTTAGGGATTGCCCCTGGCCCTCCCCACCCCCTCCATATTAGCCCTCACCCCTTCTTATCAGAGCAGGAATTAAGGGGGTTTGGGGGTTGCCTTCTCATTGCAGTTTCCTCTCTCAGCCCAGCTCCTTAGCAGCCTCTATAGACTTCAGCATTTGACAACAATATAAAAGATGCTCAGTGTGTCTTCATTGTGCCCCCAGCACCCTGCTTTCCAGATTCTCAGGGCTGGTCTCCCCCCACCCCCAGGCCCTCCAAGTGCTCCACAATCCTCCTGACTAGAGAGACAGTCTGATAAGCTCACCCATATGAGGTGCTCCAGACTCACCATCTCACCTCTCCCAGGCACCATGTTCCTTTTCAGGGTCTCCACGTGGCCTCCTCTTCCCAAGGGGGTAATCTCCATTCCTCCTGCCCTGGCCCTGGCCCTGGCCCTTGCCCTGGCCCCACCCAAGCTCCTCAAAATTATTCCCTCAGGGAGAAGACTCCTGTTCTTTCCTGACTTCGAGGGCTACTAGGTGGTTGGGGAGGGGTGGTGTATGTCCTGGTATTAGATAGGAAAGGAACAGGGCCCCTTTCTGTCCTAGACAGGAGTTTGGAAACGTTTATCTAGCCCTTCTCGGTCTTCGCATCCTCACCTTAGCATCGGGCCACAGCTCCGTGACTCCCTAGCTTTCTTGCAAAGATGCCCATATCTGTCTACATCACAGATACAACCTCTCTCTCTCTCTCTCTCTCTCTCTCTCTTTCACACACACACACACACACACACACACACACACACACACACACCAGCATGCTAAGAGAGAAGGAGAGGAAGTATCACACCCTACCTCCTCTAACAGCAGCATTTTCAACACACATCTGACACAACTGTGGTTAAGGCCACCTGGGGAAACAGTGTGAAAAGAAAGATCCTTCTGCTGGAATTCAGTGGCAACCTGAAAATCAGCCTGAGCGACGAGAAGAAGGCTTCCTTTCGGAGCTTCTGCTCCCATGCCATAGCCCTTCCAGAGCTCACCTTTGATTAGCTGCAGTCCCTCCATTGCCTCTCTAATCCTTCCTCTAGAGCCCTGGAGATCTTTCCACAAGTCATTGTTTGCTAGTTTCTTACCAGCCCCAGGGCCTGGATTGATTGCCCGGGGTCCAAGGAGCTGATCAGAGAAAAGGACATAGAAATCATTCTTGTCATCCTTTTTTATAAAAGGATATAATTGAAGCCCAGAGGTAGTAGCTGGTAATGGTAGTAGCTAAGGTTTTTTTGAATATTTCTATGTGACAGAACTTGAACTGAGCATTTCACATGTATTACCTCATTTAATCCTCACAGCAATCTCCTGAGGAAAGTGCTATTATTATCTTCATTTTATAGACCAAAAATCTGACACTTGGTGAGATTAAATGACTTGTCCCAGGACACCAAGCTACTAAGTGTTAGAACAAAGATTCCAATCTGAGTCAGTCTGACTTCAATGTTCAATGCCTTAAACCTCTAGTTGTACTGCCTTCTGTGCAGAAAAGGGATTTGGAAAGCAATTGGTCCAAAATTATAGAATAAATTTGAGGTGCAGGCCCCAGAACCCAGGTTGATACCACTTGTTGTCCATTTTAGGTGTCAGGTTCTTGGTGAAGAATTACTGTGATAAGGACAGGGCCAAGCCTGACCTGGCAGTCCCCTGGCCCTTGTCCCTTCCCTTTCAGACGCCAGCCCTGGTCTCGGAGAATGTCTGAGCTGGGAGGACTTGGGAGCTCATCTTGCTAAACTCATCACTGTAACTTGCTCAAGGTCACAAGTGAGCTGGGAGCAGAGCCTAACACCCAAACCAGCCCCTCTCCATCCTGGCTCCATGCTCTGATGCTGCCCTTATGGGCCAGGACTTCCCAGGGTGACGTCAGCTCCAAGAGTATTTCGGTGGTCAATACTTGGTGGCAAGTCCCAACAAGTCCTCTCTGAAGGGTTAAGATTAGCACAGGGATCTCAGCTATGACTCAGAGATGACCAGGGTCAGGTCAGCCTGGCTCTCATTACCACTCTCCTCTGATTCACCAGTGGAAAAAAAAAGTGGTCCACGACCTTTCCCCCGCTGCCAGCTTCCTCCCTCTGCTTCTAACCAGCTGGGCTCTGCAGAGCGGGGACAAGGCCTTCCCATTTCTCGGCTTCAGAACCTAGGCACCAACAGTGAGCTTGGAAGCTGATTGGAGTTTGAGAATTCCCGTCTTTAAAACTCACTCTCATGTTCCCCATTGTTCTCTCTTTTTATCCATCCTCCCCGATCTCCATAACATCAAACTAAAGGGCTTAAGCCCACCTTTTCTGCTTTAGAGGGAAAATCCTTGTAGCCAGCTCTGCTTATACTCTGCTGTGACTTCTCAGATTTCACTGAACTTTTTGAGGTGTGATGGCCTCAGTGCAAGTGTAAGGTATGCACTATTTATGTGTTTCATGTCATTCTCACAATCTTAAGGCCACAGAGGGGTCAGTACCTCAAGAATTAGCTCTGTGTGTGTGTGTGTGTGTGTGTGTGTGTGTGTGTGTGTGTGTGTGTAGAGGGAGCATGGAGAAGGGAACTAAAGTGCAGGCCTGCATATTCTGTAGAACAGAGGTCCCCAAACCCTGGGGCCACAGACCCAGACCAATACCAGTCCATGACCTGTTAGGAACCAGGCCACACAGCCTGAGGTGAGCAGCAAGATAGTGAGAGAAGCTTCATCCGTATTTGTTGCCGCTCCCCAGCACTAGCATCACCACCTTAGCTCCACCTCAGACCATCAGGTATTAGATTCTCATAGAGGCACTGGTCCCCGGCACCAAAAAGGTTGGGGACTGCTGCCTTAGGGATCCCTGGGCCCTGCCTTCAGGCATCCCAGATTAAGGCTGGCAGAACTCATTGTCCCTAACTGTAAGATTGGCAATTTGGACCTGACAGCCAATTAGTGTGTCAATCTGCGTGCCAGCTTTTCCAAAACCAGCTACTTTTCAAATGCATGGACTCCTGGCCCCCACTTGCTCTTTTCATACACAGCCTTGGCTTGCATCTGAAATAGGTATTTATCCTGTTCCTAAGCTCCCTTCCAGATCTGCATCCTGGAGACATCTGTGAAGGAGCAACGAAAGCCACCAGGTACACCTGGTCAACACTGACTTCTCCAGAGGGCAGGAGAGAAGAAGCAGGAGGAAGGGAGTAGTTGATTTGGATGACACTCTGTGATCTCTGCCAGCAACTGTTGGAGCAGATCCCTGCCTGCCCCCTGCTGCCCGCTGACTTGGATTCAGGCTGGCTCTTTCTCCAAAGGCTTCAAAGTTCCCAGAATAGGAAATGTGGTAGTGACCATAACGTTCTCTTTTCCTCTATCCTCTTCTTTTTTTAAGAACATGGTGGAGATGTGGCCCATGGGGCTGGGAATCGTGAGGGGAGTGGTTGGAAGGACTTGGGGCCTGGAATATACCACTTTGTGAGCATCAGTGGAGCCACCAGGCAGAAGAAATGACACCCCTTCCCCGAGACTAGAGAAGTGAACTGAGCCATGGGGGAGCAGGTCTTTAGAAAGCTGTGCCTCCAGTGAGGTAGGGCAGTGAGGGGGGACTGGGGGTGCTCTGGACAGGCAGGATGTGTACCTGCTCCTGCCCCTTGCCTGGCACTGGGCAAAGCTTAAGAAAGCCCAGGGAGAGCTGAGCCCATCTCTGCATCTGCAGAGTCCCTGGGATAGCCCGCCCTGCAGCCCAAAGGTTAATTAAACAAAACGACCAGCCCTGGAGAAGAAGCAGGAAGCGCCTCTTTAGAAGGCTGCAACCCTAACTGGCACAGCCTACGGCAGTTATAAAAATCAACAACGGATGAGAACAGATGTTCCAGCTGGGTCAGTCTCAGTGACGCAGGGCAGGGCTGGTGACCATTGCTTGGGCTTGAGCTAGGAGGCAACAAGGAGCTATGACACTTTGTGGGGGCAGAGAGTGGAGTGGGTGGAAGAGGGCAATAGATAGTGGCAAAGGTGAGGTGTCATGTGGGAGGAAGGATAATATGAGAACCATGCATCCAGAGGGAAGGGCAAGGTAGTGTGATGTGTCAAGACAAATCCACTCCACTGGGATCTCACCCATGGACAGATGGTCTCTGTAGCTCCCAGCCACTGAGTGCTGAGGACACTGATTCTCAGGATGCGAGTGAGGATCTAGCCTTGGTGGGTGGTTGCACCCTACAAAAGCAAGGCCAAGCGGGCCACAAAGCAGGCGGTGTGCTGGAGAAGCTGTGGCCACACACAGGGTAGGCTCAAGCCAAGGCAGGAGCTTGCCTCTCTGTTTCACCCTAGGCCTGCAGGGCAGGTCTGGCTGTGCCGCTCAAGGCCACCCGGTGTGTAGGGAACACAGCTGGCCTGCAGAAGAGCCCAGCACAATCTGTGTCCTTCTCACTTCATTCCTATTGCCCCTAGGGACTAGTGAGGCCAGCCCAGGTCCTTCCAGCCCTCAGCAAAGATGGCCCCACCCCCACTGGCTAGCCTTGTTTACACCCTGCCTTCATTCCAGACCTGAACATGGCTGAATGCCTGGGAGAGGTTTGAGGAGAGCCTCATAACACTGCCTAGGGGCAAACTCACTTCTCAGCCCCCTCCCAGGGTCATAGTCTCTTTCTCCTCAAGTGAAGGAACAGCAGGGAGGATTGGGTGAAAATCCTACCAACTCATGCATCCTTGTCCCCACTTCTGACGGGTTAGTACCAGGGTGGGCACAGGGATAACGGACCAAAGGGACAACTGAGATGGCAAAGTCCTCACATCTGAAAGAAACCTCTGAGACATCACTATCATGTTTCAACGTCAATCTCTGTAGCCACTCCATGGTAGGAGCTTCCTATGGCTTTGTAGACACAACAAACTCATCCATCCATCCACCCATCCGTTCATCCATCTACCCATTAATAAACTCATCTGATATCCTGTGTCTCCTTTTTCCTGCTCTGGCTCCAGCCATACTGAACTTCCTTAACATACCTTCTGTTCTGTGAAGTTTGAAGACTTTGACGCAAGCTGTTTTCTACACTTGGGACACTCCTCCCCTACCCAAGCTTTCTTTGCCTGGCAAGCCCTTACTTGCTTGTCCAGTCTCAAACCAGACATGACTTCTTCCAGAAAGCCCTCATGAGCTGTCTGATGGCGACAGTACTCTATACCTCCACAGTCCCTGGATTTCTCATATTGTAGCATTTATCATTCTTGGTTATCATCACCAAAGTGAACAAATGGACTATTTTTTGCATGCCTGCAGCATTATAAGCCCTATGCAAGATGCTGGGGACAGAGGTGAAGAAAGCACTGTCTAAACGGACCCCATAGTTTACAGGGAGAGGCAAGTACACAAACCACTGTCAGAAAACTGTGGCCTGCATCCCACCTGTCATCAACTTATCAGCAACTTTTGCTTCCGCTTTATCATTATGATCACCACCACTGTTTTTTTAAAAACAGCTTTATTGAGGTATAACTGATGTATAATAATCAGACCTCTTTAAGGAGCATGTTTGTATCATTTCTGACATATGTATATACCTTTGAAATATCACCACAATTGAGATAATGAACATCTCCATCTTCTCCAAAAATTTCCTCCTACCCCTTGTAGTCCCTCCCAGCCCATTCCCTGTCCCCGGGAAACCTCTGCTCTGCTTTCTGTCACTATAGATTAGTCTGCATTTTCTAGAGTTTTATATAAATGGAATCATACAGCACATACTCTTTTTTTTTTTTTTTTTTGGCCTGGCTTCTTCCACTCAACATAATTACCTTGAGAATCATCCAAGTCATTGCATAAACCAGTAGTTTTTCCTTTTTATTACTGACTAGTATTCCATTGGATGGAGGTACCAGGATTTGTTTATCCAGGCACCTGTTGATGGGAATTTGAGTTGTTTCCAGGTTGGGGCTACTCCAGATAAAGCTGCCCAACATCTACATGTGAGGCTTTACACAAGCCTTTGTGTGAATGGATGCTGTCATTTCTCTTTTCACCACCTTTGTGTACAAGCTCCTCAGTGTGGGGGCGGGTGCCTGGTTAAGAGGACAAACTGAGAGGGATGGGGGGAGCCTGACTGGCTAAGACCTTGCCACAGGTCCCAGAGGCAGCTGCCTGGGAAGTGTTAGCTTTACAGAATCCATTAGGTGCTCCTGCCTGGTCAGTACCAGGGTCTCTGTCTCCACACAGCTGATCATAGAAAAAATTTTAGAGATGTCTTTACTCATGCTCTGTTTAGTATCTACTTAGAATATCCTATTCTCGTTGGGGCAGAAGATGGGAAATCTATCCTCCACACATTGTCACTAAACAGAGGGAGAGAGAGAAAGAGAAAGAGTCCTCTGCCGCTCATGGGGAAGCACTGGAGCTAGGAGGTGAGAGATCCCTCAAATCCCTGAGGTAGACTTCCTGGCAGGGAGGATGGAGTTGCCCTGAGGTCTGATGCCCTCACCTGGGAGCAGCTGTTCTGGCCTGACTTCAGATGACTGAATGGGAAGCTGAGATATGGAGGGCTTGAAAAACCCTATAGGTATCTGAGCTGCTTTTAATCCTACATCTCATCCCTCCCTCTGGACCTTAGGACTAGCAATCCTTTGGTGTCTAAACCTCTATCACAAGCCCCACCTGCATTCTTCTCCCAGTTGGGGTCACTATGTGGATGAACCAGCCTTCAAATGTCACCTTCCCCTTAGCTTGCTCTGCCACAGGCCACCCCTTTCCTTCACCTCGGATCCTCCCCATCTCTGAAGCTAGCAATTGTTGTCCTTGGGCCCACTCCCAAGGCTTTTCTCACTTTCTCCTCCTTCAAGAAGTTCCCTTTGATCAGCTCAAATCACTTGCTCAATCTGATTTGCCAACCTATCCCCTTTTCACAAGGCCTATGACCTAAGGTGACCCCCTTGCGGAGTCTCAAGGAGAAAGAACAAGATCGTCAGGATCTCAGAGGCTGCCTTAATTTCCCTTCTCTACCTGGAATCTGAACTGTGCTGGGCCCCAGGCAGAGGAAGTCACCTTTCTGTTGTTGGCAGGCTCAGGCTGCTCCCCTAGAGCAAAGGACGCAGAATCACCAGAGCTTGATGGAGAGAGATAAGATGCAGGAATAAGCTATTTTGTGCCTTTCCCATCAGAGTGGGTCCCCAGAAGCCAGGAAAGGGGCAGAGCCAAGGGCCCAGACTTCCGCTTGGGTACTCATCCCACCCTCAAATCAAGTCTGCATTTTTTAATAAATGTTCTCTTATGCTTCCCATGGGGCATTGATGGCTGAGGGCCAGAGAAAGAAAAATCAGTTTGGAGGTGGGAGTGGGGGGCAGCTGTGAGAGCACTACAAAAAAGAAAAACCTGTCAGAATGGGTAAAATATAAGAACTAGGTGTCTACTCCAAAACACAAAGAGCACAGTCTAAGAACCTAAACAAAGAAAGAGGGCCCTGCAGTCTTCGGAGCCTGGGAGGGCTTCATGGATGGGGCCTGGGAGGGCAGACAGCATTGACCTGGTGGTGAATGGTGTGGAGGGCACTGCAAATAGAACAGCTCCCTCAAAGGGGTGGCTGACTGGGCCTGAATCCACCCTGGCTAGCTCCCTCTTACAGTAGCTGGACCTCAGCCTTCTCTTTTCTTTCAGCTTTGATCCTCCCCCTGTCCTTCCCCAACCTCCAACATCCCCTCACTACCAAATGACAGGATGGTCATTTCTCTAGGAAATCCGGGGGTCTATAGGAACTTGTGTCTGGGCACCAACACTTCCGCTTTCCTCTTTGAGGTCAGCAGCAGATCTTTACTGGGGAATAACCATCCCGTGCCCCTGCTGCAGCACCGCATCCTGCCTCTTGGCCTTCCAAATCATCCAATCACCTGCTTCTGAGATCCTTTCGGTGTGGCAGGTGAAGATGTGATGATATGGAAATATTATTGCCTTTGGTTATAAATGTCCCCAGGCCAGTGGCAGAGGTGGGGGCTGCTGAATGTAGTATTTGGTCCTGGTTCCTGACCTGTGTATGTGCATGTGTGTATCAGCATCAACTTGGAAGCTTATTAAAAATATACGTGCCTGTCCCCACCTTGGAAACTGAGTCAGAATACCCAGAACATCTTGTGAGGAGGCATGTTTATATTTTTTTAACACTCATCACCTTGTTTTAATGTCCTTCCCATGGCCCCACCTTCTCCCTGAGTTGAAAACAAAGAGGTTGAGGGACAATAGAGGTTCACGGATCTGGCCCTCTGTCCTTCTGCATCCTGTCAGCCGTGGAGCAGCCCTGGACGCTCCAGACTCCTCTAGACTAGCTGGAGACATGGAGTTGCTGGGTTTTACATTCCTCCCTGTTGTCCATAAGACCCACCCTGGCATGGGGCTCTATCACAGCGGGCGTTCTCCCCTCTCAGCTTCACAGTCATGGTCCCATGGGTTTTGTTGCCACTCATTTCTCACTCACACCTCGAAATGCTTGTAAAACCCATAGCTTTGAACTCTGTAATTGCTGTCCCTGTTTCAGGTCTCACGTGAACAGTTTTTGAACACAGTTTTTGTTGTCCTTTTTAATTATGGTAGAGATTCTCCTTCCAGCTGTTCTAGATCAGTATCCTCCAACTCTCTACTTCTTTTGCCCCAGGACCTTTCCCTCTTAAGACAGTAGCGATGGGTTTGCATCCTCTACCAACTCTACCACAAATGCCAACCTCCCCCCATCACTGTGGTCACTCTCACTGCCACAACTACCATCAATGCCATCTCCCTAGTTTTCATGACCACCATTGTCATTGCTACTTCCACCATCATGGTAATTTGGGCATCATCACTACTACTGCTGACATCAACACCACCATCTCCAGAACCTCCACCGCCAAGGTTCTCAGGCCTTCACACCATCACTTCCATGTGGCACCACCAGGTATCACTGTTCCATTAATTACCAACATCATAAGCAGTATTACGTCTGCCATCATTTCCTTCATAAAATCTGCGCGGGCATGGACTGACAACCAACACTGACCTTCGCATGAGCCTGGTTTGGATTCTTGGTTGACTCCTCCATTTTGCAGTACTGCTCTCATCCAGGAACTCGAAGGGATCCCAGACTACTGGGGAAGACATGATCTAAAGACTGCATACTGGAAAAGATCCTTCACTGATTACCCACAATGGTAAAGACCCTTGAGGGAAATAGCCTCTTAGGAAACCCCTAGACTGATGGGAAAGGATGATGGAGGAATTTCCTCAGGGATTCTTGGATTTCTGGGGAATATATTTACACAGGAAGTCCTCTCCCCATGTTGATGGGAGAGCCTTTTCAGGGAGCCATATTCTGACTAAGGTAGGCTCCTGTTAGGGAAACTTTTGACTAACTGGTCATGAAGCCAGTTATCTCATTATGGAGGATGGAGACTGCTGACAGGTGCAGGAATACCCCAAGGAAGAGAGCAAAGAGAAAAGGAAGATGACTTACCAAGGCCATCATTTGAGCTAAGATGCATACCAAAAACCATATTAAAATGTGTCAGATAACAGTGGAATGAACCTCGGGGCTGATGTAACTGCTGGATTTGAGTGGCCACAATGGTAAGGCCTCCTGGAAAAGGTGGCTCTGGGCTGAGTGAGCCCCTTGCAGCTCCCTGTCCCCAGGCTCTGGCTTCCCCAGTGATGACCCAGTCCATTTCTAGCTTGGGAGTGGCTGGCGGGTATGTGCCAGACTTACATCGTTTCCACAGCCACTCCCTGTTTCCAGGTTGTGTCCACCCCGCCTGGCGCCTGCCCCTACCCTGGCAGCTCCAAGTGCAGACACCAGGCCCAGGGGCACCCAGGGCCAGGAATGTGTGGAGAAATGTCCTTACCAAAGCCAGTGAGAGTCTTCTTCCCCCACAGGGAAGGGGAGATGACTTGAGAGTTCAGATACCTGATGATGAGCAGGACCTTGATCAGAAGACACCATCATTTGAGGACTTTTACTATCATTATTACATTCAGTTGTGATAGTAAAACCATTCTTTCTAGTCCCTCAAGGTTTCATTTTGCCTTACCAGTTTTCTTCTTCAAAATCTCACTAGAAACTTATTCCCTCCAGGAAATCATCCCTGGTTTTTGCTCTTAGAGAGCAGAGCTCAAAATGTCATGTTTTCATATCTTATGTGAGCGTTTAGTCATTCGGTTTCCCAGCTACAAAATAAATCCAACTCTGAGCTCAGTCAGAGCCTTGACCTTGACTTTATATTCATCTTAACACTGACTGTGGTCTGAATCTAACCCTAACCAAAGGTAGACCCTAACCCTGGAAACTCAACTCCCAACTCTATCTTCCGGCTTTCAGAGAAAACCAGGTAAGAAATTATGGCAGCCAGCCTCAGCACTCTGCAATAGTTATAGTTTTTCATACACGATAACTACTTCAATCAAGAAGTGTGTGTGTGTGTGTGTGTGTGTGTTTCCTTTATTCTATTTAGAATCTTTTCATCATAATTCCACCCCATCTTCTCTAGGGAACAGAGAAAATAGGAAATGGATCTCAGATTACATGGGGAGGAATTTTGTGCTGAGCCTGGAGTTCAAAGGAGGCCCGCAGCCGCCTAGTGGGGCCCGGATGTCACTGCATCAACTGCATCACTACCATCCCCCACTGCTCAGAGATGAGCTGGGAATATGAGAAATAATGTGAGTAGGAGGCAGTCATTAAGACATGTTAGACCTTTAAAGCTTCTGTTTGTCATCTCAGACAGTGACCGAAAGGAATGAAACTCTCCTCAATTTATCTCTCTGCAACCCCAGTCCAGCCCCTCACTTCCACAGCCACTTGTCTGTCCTTGCACCTCCTCCTGCCTCCCTCTCATTCTCATGCACTCTTGATCCCTCTCACTCTCATTCTTCTTCTCACTCTTATTTTCGGTTTCTCTCTACTTCTTTCACATCATCTTTCATTCTTATCCAATTTCTCTGTGTCCCTCTTTTGATCCTTTCTTTTTTCTTTTCTCAGAAAAAATACTAAGCATCCAGTACTTGTTTGCAAAGTTTAGTTGCACCTGACATTGTAGGGCTTCACAAGCCGATGCAAGTGTAAATCCTGCTTCTTTAATCAAAAATTTGAGCTGCACTATCTCTTGTTTTTTTCACAGCAGAGGTTGGCTCATTGCAAAATCCAAAAATACTAGTGAAGGAGGCCTTGGAAATTTAATGCTCTTATTTAACAAAGGGGAAGAAGTTGAGATCCCATAAAAAGTAGGCCATTTCCCTGGGCAGCTCAGCCTATTAATAATGGAGCTACAAGGCTGACCAGTACTTTATTTTTATCAAACCTGAGCCTTTCCTCTCCAAAGAAGTGTTCCTGGTTTATCCATACTCATTGGTTCAACTGAACTTCAATTAGTTCCTCTTATCTGGCCAATGATGTAGGTATAGAACACAGGTCATCATAAGACACATGAGAACATGATTTGAACTATGGGGCAGAGTTCCCAACATGGAAACGGAGGATGAGACCAAGTGAGCTGAGTCAGAAGGAAATAGCAGGATGATGAGACTTGGTCCAAATTTATCAAAATCTGACTCAGCTGGACAGTTAACTAGATGGATGATGGATGGACAAATCAATTGAGTTCTGACTAAGATAATGATGTGAGCAATCCTCATCACCTACTCACATTACCCAGGATCCTTATCGAAATGACCCAAGTGTTAGGAAAGTGGAAATAGGAAATGTGCAGGGTCACTGATAATGTGGAAGAGTACCACTCACATCCAGAAAACTAAGAAGCCTTTGTACGATGCAGAATGAAGGAAAGTAACAAAGCCAATCTGTAGTGGCCCTACCTGAGGAGCAGCACCCTAAAAAGGAAGTGAAGAGAAGAGATCCTACAAACATTAATACCACTCCCTAATGGAGGGATGAAGGTTAGAGGGGAGGGAGGAGTAAGAACAGATGAAGGAATACACCATGTGTACTCCCTCCATACTACAGAGCAGCAGCCTAAGAGGCACTGGGAGGCTCCAGGTTTTGAGTGACAGCAACCTCCCACAGAAAGCCTGTGGGGAAGTGGAGTTTGCCTTGGTAGAGTGGGCAATGATCCATGGAAGGAGGCTGAGTCCAGCTGTGGTTTGTACCTGGTATAAAGGCCAGACCTAACAGGAAAACGGAAGTAGAAAATAACTTCCCCAAACACAGAGCCAGAGTCCCAGACATGCAGTCCCCTGCTAGAACTGTTCACGGCTCTGCCTCCCTTCTCACTCTGAATGGATTGTGTAAATTATTACCAGCCACTTCTCCAGCTTAAGATCTGGCAGCAGGATTTGTGCAGCAACTAAAAAAAAATGTGATAAGAACTAAGAACAATTCACTCATTGATTGTACTGGCTGGTCTTTTTGATTTGTTCTCAAGAGGAAGCTGAAGAAGCCAGCATGGACCAAAGGGACTCTGCAAAATAAAGCACTGTAATCAAGAAGCAAATGACAAATATGCTTGTGTCAAACATTTAGTACAGGAATTATTAAGGAATGGTTGTTCTGTGTACTCAAATAATTTTTAAAAATGTAAACTCTATAGAAAAGAGATAACAGATAAGATGGTAAAATGTTAGAGTGAAATGGATCTTTGTGAATAGGAAGATTCAGTATTGTCAAGATGTCAGTTCTTTCAAACTTGTTCTAAAGATTCAATTCAATCTCAACCAAAATCCCAGCAAGTTGTTTTGTGGATATTGACAAACTGATTCTAAAGTTTATATGAAAAGGCAAAAGACACAGAATAGCCAACGCAATATTGAAAGAGAAGAACAAAGTTGGAGGACTGACACTGCCTCAGAAATAGAACCCCATCAATATAGTCAACTGATCTTAGATAAAGGAGCAAAGATAACACAATGTAGTAAAGATAATATTTTCAAAAAACAGTGCTGAATTACTGGACAACCACACACAAAAAATACAATGAATCTAGACACAGATCTTCAACTTTCACAAATGTGAATTCAAAATAGATCATAGACCTAACATTTCTGTAAGATGCAAAACTATAAAACTCCTAGAAATAACATAGGAGAAAACCTAGGTGACTTGAGTTTGGCAATGACTTTTTAGCTAAACAACAAAGGTACAACCCTTGAAAAATATAATTGATAAGCTGGACTTCATTTAAGTTTAAAACCTTCTCTAAGAATAAAAAGACAAGCCATAGACTGGGAGAAAATATTTGCAGAAGACATATTTGATAAAGGACTATTATCCAAAGAGAATTTTAAAACTCAAAAATAATAAAATAAACAACTTGATTTTAAAAATGGATAAAAGACACCTCAACCAAGAAGATGTACAGATGGCAAACAAGCATATGAAAAGATGTTCCACATCCTATGTCATCAGGGGAATGCAAATTAAAACAACAATGAGATGCTAGTACACACCTAATAGAATGGCCATAATCCAGAACATGGATTGCACCAAATGCTGCCAAGGGTGTGGAACAACAGGAACTCCCATTTATATCGCTGGTAGGAATACAAAATGGTACAGCCACTCTGGAAGACAGCTTAGCAGTTCCTTACAAAAATAAACATAAAATAAACCATGTAACCCAGCTTGTACTTCCTGGTATTCACCCAAATGAGTTGAACACTTATGCCCACAAAAAAACCTGCATATAAATGTTCAGAAAAGCTTTATTCATAATTGCCAAAACTTGGAAGCCACCAAGATGTCCTTCAGTGGGGGAATGGATAAGCAAATGGTGGTACTTCCAGGCAATGGAATATTATACAGTACTAAAAAGAAATGAGCGATCAAGCCATGAAAAGACATGGGGTACCTTAAATGCATATTGCTAAGTGAAAGAAGACAATCTGAAAAGGCTGCATACTGTATGATTCCAACTGTATAACATTTTGGAAAAGGCAAAACTGTGAAGACAGTAGAAAGATCAGTGATTGCTGAGGTTATGCTGGAGGGAGGGCTGAATAGGCAGAGCACAGAGGATTTTTAGGGTATGGATTGTTCTATGATACTGTGTAACAGTATGTTACTATAAAGGTGAATGCATGTCATTATACATTTGTCAAAACCCATAGAATGTGCAATACCAGAAGTGTAATGTAATGTAAACTATGACTTTGGGTGATAATGAGGTGCCAATATAGGTTCAACTATTGCCACAAATGTGCCACTTTGGTGTGGATGTCAACATTGGGGAATACTGAGGTGGAGAGTGTATATAGGAGCTGGCTGTACTTTCTGCTCCCTTTTTCTGTGAACCTAAAAGTGCTCTGAAAAATAAAGTCTATTTAAAAGGGAGAGAAAGAAGAGAACATAGTATTGCGAAAGGAAGGAACAGGGATTCAATGTTCAGGTAATTGACATTCTTCCTGAGGAAGAAATCAGAACCAAGGAAACCCATTATACAACAGAAATAAAACTTTTCTGACATGAAGAAAGACCTGAAAAACTAAAAAACACATTGGATATATCCTCAATGAAATTTCCAAAATTCAAAGATCAAGAACATCATGATGAAAAAGAAAATAGTTTACTTGATAAAAGAAAAAAAAGTCAACTTCAGTCTTTTTTTTTCTGTTTAACTCAAACAATAAAAGATCTTAGGAAATTCGAAAAAGAAAGTCTGTGATTAGAAACATTGCCAGATATGAAAGAGCTCAGAGTATTGCATTCATATGCCCTTCTTAGAAGAAATATACTTATGTAGAGTATATATAATACATAATTCACCTAATGACATAATTTAGCCAATGAAGAAACCAAGAAAGGGGAGGGTGTTGTGTCAGACTGACAGTAAGCACTATTAAATATAGACTTGGATCTAAGTAATTGTGGTTAATATGCTTTAAAGAAAAATTATTGCCCTTGTCCAGAACTGGAGAGAGGATAGCTGGGACCTAGATGGCAGTGTTTATGTACTGATTCAATTCTATCTAGAGTCATTAATTCTTTGACCATAAAGAATTCCCTAAGTCATTGATGTGTTACCTTGATGTAAGTGGTGTTTACACAGGTGTATCTATATATAAAAGTTCATTAAGCTGTATACTTTAAGATTTGTATATTTTATTGCCTATTAGTTATATATCCATTAAAAATTAAAAAAAATAAAACAAAACAAATACACATATCGAAAACATTGGAACTCCAAAAACTGGGAAGAAATGCCATTAAATGGGTGCCTTTAAGGTGCCCTTTAGCTGTCTACATGACATCTCTGTGTGAGTTAAGAAACAGCACCCCCTTTCTCAAGATCCTTTACTTCCATCTCTTGAGAATTGAATTACAATAATAAATATGCATGCCTTAATGACTATTATTAAATAAGAGAAGCTATGGTATACTTGTACAGTACATAACCTGCCCAACAGTAGTTTCGGCTCCAAGAGAAGTTATAAAAAGGGCAGAGCACCTCTCCGCTTTGAAGCAAATGGTCAGTTTTGTACCAAATCATTTGCATGCATCTGGTTCCACCAAAACAATAACAACAACAACAACCAGCAGAGTTGGAGAGATCTGCTTAGATCTTGTTTGAAAGAGGGAAAAGGGAGAGGAAGGGAAGGAGGAAAGCTTGCCAGCAGGTGGCTATGGTAACATCTAAGTGTTAAGGAACATTGGAGTCTCGAAGGATTTATCTTAGGCTCTTGACATCCTGAAATTTCCTCCTTATTTCTTATATTAAAACAGCAGTTCTCAACTGGGGATGTTTTAGTCCCCAGAGAACATTGACAAGGTCAGGAGACATTTTTGGTTGTCACGACGTAGAGAGGGGGGTTGCTACAGGCCTCTAATGAGTAGAGGCAGGGGATATTGCTAGATGCCTTACGATGCACAGGATGGGCCCTCTCCCGGGAATTATCCAGCCCAAGATGTCAGTAGTGTTGATGTCAAGAGACTGTTTTTTAAAAAGCAAGATTACGCCTAACTCAGAAAATGAGGCCGCCTCTGATGAGGACCAGCACCAAGGCTTCCCCCTGACTCCTTCTGGCAGCAACTTGCTCCAGGTGGATCTAATTGTGCAGTCTCTCCCTCTCAGCACCTGACGGTGTGGCGCCAAACAAACTCTCATGTCCCAACATATGCACCTTTTCCCTTTCTTGTTGGTTGTGGTCAGAAACCTTAAGGCATTCCAGCACCTTCCCACATCACCACATGCCCATTCGAGGGCGGGCAGGCCTTGTGCCAGCCACAGATGGAGAGGCAGTTGTGGCTTTGAAATGGTTTATGCTCCCACCGTGTGACTGACCTATCACATTTTCTCTCAGTGTGAGCTCTCGGGTTCTGAAGTTAAAGCCACATCCCTCAGGGTTGGCCAGTCCCCACACATGGCCCCGGGGCCTATTTATCCATCAATAGATACTGTGCTGAGGGCTCGAGATAATTTTAGGGACACACAAAAATGTTTTAATTTTATCTATTTTTAAAATCAGAAGGAAAATATATATTAATAATGATGACATATAATTATAGAATTAATCTTTATATCATGTAGTTGTAAACATAATTATATATATACATGTGTGTGTGTGTGTGTGTGTGTGTGTGTATTTTTTTTAGTAGAGCAAGAGGCCCATGAAGTCAACAGTGCCTAAGGTCCATGAAAATCACAAAGCAGCTCTAAATTTCTGGGAGCACACACACTCTGCCACAGCCCAGGGTCAGGAAAGTATGTCAGCAGGTGAATCAGGGTCCTGGAAGCTAACAGAATTCTAGTAAGGATCTCCCTCCCTCTTTCAGGAAAGATTCTAACTTTTAAAGAAATTGTTTATCTATGGGCCCTACTGTTTTCACCAGGGAATTTGTTAGACTTAACTTTAGTGAGTTGACATAACCCTGTATGACCTCCGCTCTCCATCTGAGGCATCTAGTATCAGAGGGAGCCACCCACGCAGGTTGTAAATCAAGCTCAGAGAGACTCCAGGCTTCCCTCCAACTTCCTGGTGGATTCTAGGGCCCAGCAGCTCACATGGGCTAGTTCCTCCTCCATGCATCAAGAGTCTGAAAGTTGGCTTTTGTACTAAGGACACATTTCTGAATGGTTATTTATTTTGTGTCATGTCTGGGTAGCATTAAAAAACCTTCAAAGTGTGTCCCAGATATGAATTGTCTTCCGTAGGTATCCTCTCTTCTTTCATACCAACTTGAAGCCAACTGGGGAAAAAGCAAGAAAATATAGCATATATAGCAAATCTACTAAATATGCAAGGAGAAATTGACAGGAGAGTAGCATTATGGAAGATTTAACATGTTGTGGCCTTAATGCAACAACTAATAATGCAATAACCATACTAATAATGTAATAACTAATGCAATAACCATAAAAGCAAGAGTATAGAGTATCTGGATGGCATAGTTAATAAAGTAAGATTAATATGCTTATAAGCCTCACCTCCTACAAATAGAATACACCTCACTTTCAAGCATTCATAATACATTTAAGGCCACAAAGTAAAATCCTCAAAGTAGAAACTGTACAGACCATATTCTCTAACCACAATGCAATAAAACTAGATATTAATAACAAAAGTTCAAACAAAAAATTGCAACTATTTAGGAATTTACATTCAACCTCCTGAATAACTTTTGGGATAAAGAGAAAATCAATTCTGTAATTACAGATTTCAGGAAATAATGATAATGAGAAAGTCAATATATTCAACTTTATACATACCATATGATCACTATTATGTTAAAAAAATGTCATGGCAAAAGAATGGAAATAGTCTTAACAATGTTTTCCTCAAGGCAAAATTGAATGCCTGCTGGGAGCTGGGGATCATACACTGTTTCCTCATTTTATATTCCCAACACCTGGGAGGTAAGAATTAATGCCCACTTTTACAGATGAGAAAAACGAGGCTAGGAGTATGTAATGTTTAGGTAAACATCACATACTAAATGAACACGGAGTCAAGATTAAGTCCAAATCGACAAGGCACTCCAAGTACTCTTCCCTCTACCACACCTCCTTACACTGGGGACCTAGTTTTCTCTGAGTAAAACTAGGAAGCCATAGATGGTTTCTGAGGGCCCTTCCAGTTCAGCCCTTCTGAGACTCCTAGAAACAAGAGAGGAAGAAACCTAGCTCTCAGTTTGCTTCCTTTGTAGCTGGGAAGATAAGGTGACAACCTGGGGGAATATGACAGTTAGTTCACCTGAAGGGGAACATAAGTTACAGGAGCTGTGGCACAAAAACCTCCATCTAATCCTATAAGACAAACTTTTATTGGGCACCAACTGTATATACTATAGTGCACTGGGCATGTGACAGGTGAGCATGAGGGATATAGAGAGCAAGTGGCCATCTGCCCTCTGAGAGCTCTTAGAAGCTGGCATAGCTTCCCAGTAACTTACTGAAATGCAAGACACACTGTCCAGAGCCATGTGGAGCCTCTGAAGGTTGGAGGAAACAGTACAAGTGGTGGCCTTTAAAGAGTGAATTGGTACAGAGAAGGGGAGGTGTTTCAGTTGGACAGAGACATGGACAAAGTCTTTGGAACTGAGATGAGTGCAACACTGGCTGTTCATAGCCTTGAGTAGAGTTGAGATTGGCTGAGCTTCCATCTTGCCTGGGAGGTCAGACATCTGGATTGTCTTGTTTCTGGGTAAGGCCATGCTCACCATCTTAAAGACACCTGCAAAGAATGGCGTGTCTCTAACATCCCCACAGACTCATCTTCTTTCAAGTACCTTTACCACTCTTCACATCACAGAGTACTTTAGATATTGTTAGTGTTCAGGGCACACTTTTGGAAAAAAAAATTTGGTGACGCACTTGCTGGAATTAAAAGATTCAAAACATCTCGTGACTGTGTTGGCAGATGGGGGTTTAGCATGTGGGTGCCTCTATCCCAGAGCCCAGATCCTTAGGGTCACTGTATGGCCTGGACCTTCTACCTCAGAGGTGGGACCTCTCTTGTCCTTTGTAACTTCTTGTTTGCTTTTGAGGGACCAAGACAGACCCCCGCTTTCTCTGTCAGATGGCGATGCCCTAAGGACAGGGACCAAGACCCTGGCATCTGGGACACCTGAGGAAGCATGCGGTCTGTATTCTCCCACACTCTTTGGCATGGTTTCACCCACACCTTCCTGACATTTTCGAGAAAAAGACTTCATATTGCAGCTTGCCGATCAGAAAGGCTGGAACATTAGCTTTGTGGAATGTTAGCCATCCTCTAACCGAGCGTTTCCCAACCACCAATCCACAGACAGGCACCAGGCCAGGGCAGATTTTTACTCGTCTGCACAATTTTTCCTCCCCTGAGTTTCTTCCCTCCTAAACCTTATAAACCGAAGCATATTCAAGCCTCCACAAACAGAGTGGGGGTTCTGACTGGGACTCCCGTGGGGCTGGGACATGTATGTGGCATTGTTGCCTTGGTGCTGAGCCCAAAGCCTGTCTCTTCCTTCAGCATGTCAAGGAGCCTGTGGAAGTTATCCATCTTCTCTCCTGCCTATAGCCTCCAGAGCAAGTCAAGGTTTGCCTCACCTGCAGGGTTTGCATGAGCTGTTCTCTCTGCCTAGTATACCCTTTCCCCTTCTCTGTTGAGCAAAATCCTAATCACCTGGCATCACCTCCTGTGGGAATGTCCTCTTGACCAGCGTCCTTTCCCTGAGGTTCAGTTGGGGGACCCTGTTCTGTGAACCCCTAGAACACTATCCACCCCTCTCACTATACACACACTCACGCTCTTACACCCAGGCACACTCAGCCTCTGTGACTGTGTAGATCTAGTTTCTCTGTCTTCCCCAGCAGATCATGAATTCCCTGAGGATGGCAACCTCAGCTCCTCCAACACTGTGTTCTCAGGAACTGGCATGGTGCATGGTAAATGTTCACTGAGCAAACGAGTGGGTGGCTAGATGGATGGATAGATGGACAGAAACATGGTTGAAAGGGGATCTGGATCTTGCTATTTATGCTCCAAGTAATGGAGGTGGGAGCAAGAGTTTCTGGCTAATACCCACTCTGGATGGTGTGTCCACCCCTTTTTCTCTACCCTATGCTAGTTGAAATATGTATCCTTCATCAAAGTTGAAAGATTTGAGGACCACATGCTTGTCATTCCTTCTTCTTTGTCCTTTTCAAGAGAGTGTGGTGGCAGTAGGAAGGCCAAGGGGAGAATTCAGGATCCACTTTTTAGTGTCCTAGTGCAGAAGTGGTTGTGGCCCTCTTGATGACTGTGGTTTCCACATCCAGAACTGTGTGCGTGTGTCCATGTGTGCGTGTGTCTGTGTCTGCGTGTACAGATGGCAAGGTGCATGCGGGCATAGTGAGGATCCCAAACCATCCTTTTTTCCTAAGCTGGCTTCAGACTGCTGTCAATCCTTAATCATCCCACTCTGCCATCCAGTCCGACAGATCTGTTGTTTCATCTGCTGTGGCCCAAATCACCCAGGGTAGATAGCCAGTGTTGGAGGCTTGAATGCAGATCACAAACATGAACACATGCACATATTCACACACTCGTCCACATTCACACTCGTTCATGCACACACAGGCATATACCCTCACACACACTCATAAGCTCACATGCAAATGCACACATTGATATAGTCATACACATGTATCCTCTGTTTCTATTCAGTTGGGAGTCAGTGAGGGTCAAAACATGGGGTCAGAATTCCAATAATTCCCAGTGCAGTATTCGCTGGTGTGGCTGGATCAGGGACAGAGCAGGGCGCCCTACCTCTTACTTGCAGTGGCCTGACCACTGGCTGCAGGCCCAGGAGACATCAGAATCTCACCTCAGTCCCCCCTCATCTGCTCCCCATTTCTCCACAGTGCTGAGATAAATTCCTCCATGGAGGACACAGTTTGATTAACATACACCATCTTTTGAGTTTTTTTTTTTTTTTTACAGCTTTATTGAGGTACAATTCACATGTCACAAAATTCACTTGTAATGCAATGTCACCAATGACTTTAGTAAATTCGCAGAGTTGTGCAATTATCACCACAACTCAGTTTAAAAAGATCCTCATCACCCCACCAGGTTGGGGAAGTTTCCTTTTCTTCATTGTTTATTGAGCATTTTCATCACAAATGGGAGCATCCTTTTTGGGGAGTAATGAGGGTCTTAGTAATGTATACCTTAGTGAGGATTAATTTAATGCATTGCTTTTATAAATTCATTTAATTCACTAAGCAATTATTTAGCACTATTTCTACCATTGGCAAGGCTGGTGAGCGCATGATGTTCCCTGGCCACCCTTCAGTGGCTCTGCCTCTGCTCAGGTCCCGCTCTGCTCCCTGAGGCAGCTCCACCAAGGAATCCCGCATTTGCAACAGAGATAGATATTGGGAGCTCATTCCAAAAGAGTTGAAGTTTTGTTGAGACAAAATTGTAGTCACACAGTCACCACGATGCATTTTGGAAAGCATTCAGTGGGTTAATAAAAGTGCAGAATGACAGGGTGCTGTGACATTTAGAGAGTGGAATGCTCTTTCAAGAAAGGGAGAGGTCTGTGGAGTATGTGAAAGTCCTTGAGGATGAGGTGCTGGGAATTAAGGGTCAGAGTGAGAAAAAGGGCCCAGGAAGGGTGAAGGGGAACACCAAGCCCACAGGACATTGTAGTAAGGGTTGCTGTCCCTGAGCTCTTCCCACGAGGCCAGCCATCCCAGATATTTCCCCTGCTTTCCTAAGTACTTTGGCCAGCCCTGACGGATAGCAATGCCTAATCAAGAGGAGGCTGGATAGAAGGTTTACCCATGCCCAGGCCAAGATAAGATCTGCCTCTAGACATTGTAATGGGGGAGATGCGAGCTGTCTCCCTTTGAATATGACCTGACGAGACCCACTGCCATGGCTCTCGAATTGCCCCGAGCCAAGCCAGCTAATCCTCATCTCCTTCTTCCTTCAGTTCTCTCTCTCCTTCCAGGACTTGGTTCCATCTTATTTTACTTTTTTCTGCTATCCCTTGCCCCCACCCCTGCTCTCATTTCCTCTTTCCACAGTGCAAGGGAATTTCGGCTGGAACAGTCTATACTATGCGGTGGGCCTAGGGGAGGCATCCAGAGGTCTTTGGAGCTGGGAGGGCCCCAGGCAGGGGCTGAGCAATGTGTCACTGCCAGGGCTTGGCAAGGGCTGCTGCCCTGGGGGGTTGGGAGCAAGGGAGGCCAGGGAGGTGGGAGGCAGAGGGTAGTCAGGAGGCCTAGAGCCTGCCAGAGGAGATGACCTGAGATGGGGGTGGGGAGGCCATTTGCATTTGGAAGGGAGATCCTTGCTGGCCATTTCCTATCCAAGCTCCCAGGATCTTTAGTGGGGTCTCCTGGCTTGGAAGGTGCCACCCTAGCCAAGAATTCTTCTTTTTTTTTTTCCTTTCAAATAATAGAGGGACTGTGTCTATCTCCATTTCCATGTAGCCAAGTTTGAGCCTCGGCTAATCCTGGAAGCCAACCAGGTACGTGGAAAGAGGAAAAAGCAACAGCCAAAGAAAATGAAGTGATGCCTTGAAGGCCAGATGGAGGCCATGGGCAGGAATTTGCAGGAGGCCCTGGACTGGGGGGACAAGGAAAGAGAGGTCTGTCTGGTCTCAGAGCAGAGGAGTGAAAGCATTCGGGGGTGAGTCTCCCCACAGCAGGCTGCTGAGAGATGGTCAGCAGGAAGTTAGAACCAGAACATGGGCAGCCAGAACATGGGTGACCCTTCCTGGGTACAGATTCCTAAGGCTCTTAAGTGGTCCACAGAGAACAGGGAGGTCTCTCAGTTTGGCAGAGGGCAGTAGAGAGAAGGTGGTGGACTGGCTTGGTGAGAAAAGGGAATCATTAAGTGCTCGAACATGCTCCCCAGTCTGGCGTCCCTGCTCATTCTAACCTAGAGCTCGCTTTGGCCCACAGCTCTTTTTTCTTACCTCTTCTCAGTCTCATCTCCTCATGCCTAGCTGAGTCTTTCCCTGAGGAACATTAAGCCTGGGTCCCAAGGAAAAAACTGTGGTGACAGGGTTTGGGGAAGGAGCAGTGAATCTCATCTGTCCTATTGGCTTTTTCTGAAAAGGAAGAGGAGACACACACCCACAGCTTCTCTGCCTTTGATCATTGCCCTCATCACCCCCTTCTCTCCATGTATGCTGCCTCTGGCTTAGGTGGGCACCCTGACATTCCACACAAAGCCCCCTAACCAACTCTGCTGTATGTACTCTAGGCCCCCTCAGACCCATTCACCACATCATGGCCAGAGTCATCTTCCTTCCCTCAGATACCAACCCCTGCTCAACATTAAAACACACCCATGTTTTTCCTCAACTCTCAGGATAGACTCCAAGTGCCCAAGTATGTCCTCTAATGTCTTATTTGACCAGCCTCCCTCTTACCACCCCAACACCATAACACTACTGACACCATACCTTCCCAAGTTCTTGTAGCCACTTCTCACAACTCATAAGTTGCTGTGTGCTCTGCACTCTCCCTGCCCCAATGCTGGCTGCCTACTCTGCCAGGACAGTACCCTCCACCATGTATCTAGTTAACGCCTTTTGTCCCAGCACCAAGGACAGCGCCTGGCACAGAGCAGGTGCCAATAAATAATGGTGAACGAATGAGTCTTTCAGACTCTGTCCTCCTTCCCTTCCCTCAGGCTGGGTGAGGCACCTCTAGCTAGGTTAGGATTCCCTAGATTTGATTGCATTGTAGTGAAATAGCCTGACCGCCCATGCAGATGATAGGATTTTAGCATCTTCACTGATGTATTTTTTCATCTTGATATTTGTTTTCATCCCATGGCTTTCTCTCATTCAAGTTAGATTGTAAAGGCATCCAGGAAGGCATGCCAGGAAGCGCTATTTCAATAGAAAGGCAGAAATAGATTTTGGAGAGTTCAAAGCATAGACCCTGAGAGGATGGAATAAATGATGAGTCTTAACAGGATGCCTCAGATTAGGGCAAAGGGAGAGAAAGGGCAATGTGAGGAGCGGAGTGGGGCCTGGACAAGAAGGAAGGCACTGCACCCAGAGGAACCATGTATTTGAGGTGGGGTCAGCATCCATAAATACCTGGCCCCGCTTTGGTGGGCATCACTCATTACCAACAACAGGCAGCCATGTGGAAACCACGTAGGTACAACCCTGAACTCCCTGATCTCCACTTGAGTGAATCTCCTAGGATGTCCTCCCTGACATCTGAACAGCACTTGCTATGGGCAGCAGGCAGAATGCTACCATCAAAAGAAAGGAAAGACTTTTTCTGTGTTCTGTGTTCACCTAATCCCCATCCAACTCACCAGGGTGGACTCCCACCAATAATGCAATATTTCAGGGACATGGGGCTTTGAAGGAAAAGGTGGGGATGGGATGCCAAGGAAGGAAAAGCTCCCACACTCATTTCATACTTGACAGAAAAGAGCCTACTCAAGATGTTCCTCCATTTAAAACAGTGGCCAAGAATGCACAGCCCTGTTATTTCTATGTCTCTTCCATACTAGGTTGTGATCCCTGGGCCAGCTGCATCCCCAGCTCTTAGCATGCTTCCTGGAACACTGTAAGGTCTCAATGAATCTGAGGCAGATATTCTACCCCCTCCTTTAATGACAGAACCTCAAATCTGTCTAGGGAAGCACTGTGATTTCTTAAAAGTGCTCAGCTTCTTAGAATCCCTTGCAGCTAGGGTGGCATTAAGACTGTGTTCTGTATAATGAATCATAAGTGGGACACTAATATAAAGTGTAATATATATAAAATATAAAATATATGGTGGGTGGGCTTCTGGGGAAGCTTGGTAAAGGGGCTGATTCAACAGGTATGTTTCTGTCAGCTTTCATCTTTTGCCCTTTATCCTTCACCTGTCTTCTCTCTTCCTGCCTGGAACACAGGCATAATGTTCAGAGGTGCGGGTACTAGGTTGCAATGATAAGGACAAATTCATATGCTAAAGATAGTTAAGTAGAATGGTAGAGAAAACATGGGTTTCCAACAGCATGGTAAAGGCCAGACTCTGTCATCCTAGGATTGTCTGTCTTTGGACTTCTTGGTGTGAGTATGTGAGTTAGCAATTGCCTCAACAATGCTGCATAACAAATTATCCCAAAAGTCCATGGTTTAAAACAACAATCATTTATTCTCACTTGTGCATCTGAGGATCAGCTGGTCTTGGCTCCAAGCTGCAGGGTGGGGTGGCTCCGTGCATTTTTCATCCTCCTAGGACCAGTATGTACTCAGAGCATGTTCTTCCCATAACAACAGTAAAATCACAAAAAGGAGAGTTTAACTGTGCAAGCACATTAATGTCTCTTTTTGCACCACATCTGCTAACATCCCACTAGCCAAAACAAGTTGTGTAGATGAGCCCACAGTTGAGGGTTGGCAAAGTATACTCTGCCTCTGGTGGGAGGAACCACAAATTCACATGGCAAGGAACATGGATGTAGAGAGGAGTGAAGAACTGGAACCAATAATTAGATACTTGCAGAATAAATAAATGTTGAATGCTTATTATATGTCAGGCATCATTTTAGGTGCTTTGTATTCATTAATCATCTCATTTAACCTTTGTAATAACTGATATGAAACAGGTTGTACGACATTTACTTTGCAGATTTTTTTAAAAGCACTATTACTCAAAGAGATTAAGTAATGTATCACTTGTAAAAGCCCTGGTTCTGGCTGCTCCAAAGCCTATTCTCACCCGTTATATCATGTGTCATTACTTTTCTCCTGGAGTCTTCTGGGAAAGCACAGGTGTCTGACTTGGGAAACTGGCACTGGAAAGAATGTCAGCTTGGTATCTTGTCACTGCATATCTGACTGCAGGCCAAGCAGGCTCTAAGGTATGGGGGAAAGAGAGGCAAAGAAAGGCTCTGAGAATCCAGACTGTGTCGGTTACAAGCAACAAAAACTGAGTCTGGCTGACTTAAGCAGAGAAAGGCTATTCAGTGTCTCCCAGAATTACCCAGAAGGTGGAAAGACAGGTTCGGAAGACAGATGGAGGCACAGCCCAACGCATGCTATACAGGGGGTCCTGCCACCTGCTGGCCCTGCGTGCTGGGCACCACAGTTGCCGCTGCTGCTGCCCCTCCAAACTGGAGGCTGCTGCTGCCATCACCACCAGAATAATTCTTCTCTGTTCTGGGTTTCAGGTCCAGGCAGAGTGCCTCCAACTTGGCCCAGCTTGGGTCAGATACCCATGTCCCAACCTCACAGAAAATAACTGGCTTCAGCATCTGTAATGAGAGATGGGATCTGTCTTGCACCAGGACTCATTCAGTTATGAATTCCTCCAAGCACAGGAAAGGGGTTCAGAGGCTAGGAAGCCAACAAAGTAAAAAATAAAGATAAATGTCCCCCCACAGGCTCAGCCAGCAACCAGCAGCTAGTACAGTCAGTGAGTGTGAGAGAGAAAGGGAGGCCTGCCTCCTGGATTTCTAGCCCAATTCATACAGCTCTGGGGGGCTGAGCAGTGGAGATGAATTGAAGTACAGAGCTAAAGAATCCTGGTCTCCCATCCTCACCCCTGCCCAGGGATGAGGGGTGCTCATCAGGAGCCTGCTGTTTTTTCTGCCCTCAAAGTCTTCCAGGCTGGGGAGAGAAAAGTCTCACCCACAGGGAACTTCTGGAGAAGAGCACAAGTCAAGCCTCAGTCTGTTAGCGCTATTAAGACTCAGGAGAAGGGATTGGAAATGTCAGGGAGGGCTTGGCACTGATCTGGGCCTTGGAAGAAGGCAGATATTTCAAGATGGGGAGATGAGGGAAGGCATTTTGCTGAGAGTGGGCTTGGATAAGTGGAATTCTCTGTCCGTTCCCCCATCTCCTACTGAGATGTGCCAGTGCATCCATGGACCGACCAGTTTCTCTGGGGCCAGGGAGCAAAGGAGGATAGTGGTTGCCTGTTCAGACCTAAGTCCAGCTACTATGAAGTACATAGCTAAAAGCTATCCACGTGCTGGGAAGAGCATGAACTTCAGACCCTAGTCTTGCCTTTTCAGTCTTAGAACAAGTTTCTGCATATCTCTGAGCCTCAAAGTCCCCATTTTCAAAGTAAGCATGCTAGTGGTGCCTCCCTCAGTGGTCCACTGAGAGGGTTTCACTGAGGTACCAGATGTAAAGTGCTGAGAACACTGTCTGCACATAAAAGCACTATACACGGGTTAGCCATGCAGCTGCTTCTGCTGAGGAGGACGGTGCAATGAAAAGCCTAACATGAAGGCAAAGTATGTAGTAGGCACTCAATAAATGCTTGTTCCTTCCCCCTTTCCCTGATTTCGGTGCCCTCTCTCCCTCCCGGGGTGCACAATATCCTTAGGGTTGTCCCTCCCCAGGAATGGGACCCCTCAGGTTTCTGAGCATGTAATTAAGGGTATGCGGGGAAGGCAGAGAACAGAGAAGAGAAGCATACCTTTGCCTTCCCTGCCTTTATGTCCTGCAAAGCCCATAGGGGCTCCTCTTCCTTCATTCAGCCTCAGCTCACCAGCCACTCCTGGGACCGGGCCAGGTTCCCTCTGCTTGCTGAGCTCACACAGACTGGGGGCTCCATGCCTGTTACCTGGTTGGACACAGGCCTGGAGGTGGAGATTGGTTCTCAGGATGGTGGTGGGCACTGACCACCACCTTAGGAAGCATGGATGTCACTCCCCACTGCCTTCTCTCTACCTCTGCGAACCCCTCAAGGGAGAAGGGGGAGGGATGGGGTACACTTTGTTTCATATGGCTGTGGAGGCTTAGAGGAGCTTGAGGAGCCCTTGGCCTCTAAAAGCACCAGAGCTGGGCTGGTGAGACTATCCCCCCACCCTGGCCTTGAGCCTTTGGAAAAGCCCCCTTTGCTCTGACTCTCCCAGGCAGGCATGGTTTGTACCCAGAGTTACTGGGGTCAGGGTCTGGACACTGCACCCTCCAGTCTCCCAAATCTAAGCCCTAGGCGGCCCTATCTCCTCTCCCAGCCCAAGACCGAGCAGGTCTGGGACAGCCCCAGCCCCTCCTGGCTCCCCTCCCCACCTCCCAGTTCCCAGCACAGAAGCCCCGTCAGGGATCACTGCAAAGCACCACGTGGAGATCTAATCTGGGGCGGGGGCGCTGAGCTGAGGCGGGGTGGAAGGGGTCGACGAGAGGAGGAAATTAATGATTAAATAATGGGTTCCAAATGTAGCGGCTCCGAGTGAAATCCCCCAGCCGCAAACCGGCAGCCTGCATGCTCTCGGCCCAGCTCCAGGAGCTTGGAGGAGGCCCGAGCAGGCGGCGGAGATGCTGGTGGCGGCGGGCGGGCGGCTCCCCCCAGGCCCGGTCAAATGGTCCCGGATGCGGGGTCAGCGGGGTGCCTGTGGGGCCCTGGTGATTCCCGATGACAGGTGGGAGCCCTGCCACCTGAGCAGAGAGGGAGGGGGAGGGCCCTTGCAGGGGACAGACACAGCAGCAGCGGTGGCCAGACCAAGCAGAGAGGAAGTCTTGGCTGGCAGTTTCCAAGGCTGCAGCCACTCTTGGCCTATATGCCTGGCACCCCCACCTCCATTTTATTCCATCCCTTCACTGCTCTGGCTACCTTAAACCTCAGCTCTTCCTAGAAGCAGCCCCTGCAATCAATGACTCAGGGGGAGGGGAAGGCATCCCCCAGCCCAGCCCATCACCCCCACCCCAAATCTTCCCTAGGATTACACCCCCTTCCTATGTTCCACTAGGATCCACACCCCTTCTACAGGGGAGGCAGTCGCCACCCTGAAACTCTGGTCTTGTCTAGAGCAAAGCCCTTGTCATTGTGCCTCAGTTTCCCTCTGAACACTGAGAGCTGGGATTCTACTGCATTCCCCTGAGAACTAAGACCCTTTATATGTTTTTGTCTCTGGTCAGAGTAAAGCCCTCATGGGCAGGAAGGTGTGTGAGCCCTGAACTCTCTGGCTTTCTACCACCAGAGAATACTGCCTTGCACCCTCACCACACCTCCTGCCCGTGTGGGGAGGGCCAAGGTCTGGGAAGCCCGGGACAAGCATCTTGGCCCCAGGGCCCCTTTCCCCCTCCTCTGGAACCCTGCTTGGAGCCTGAAATTTTCCACACTGAGCCTTTGGCTGCAGACACTGGAACTTTTGCAATTTCCTGACTCGAAAACTGTTCCCCCACCCTACACCCTCTACCACGTCCCACAGGTCTTGCGAGGTGGTCAGCTGAGCAGTGGGCTCAGGGTCCAGACTGTTGGGAACACAAGCCTAGGTCTTCAACCATGACATTGAAAAGTACACTCTGGCTGGAAGTGCCCATGCCACTGTCTGCAATCATCTGCCTGTCTCACCAAGGGCCTCCCAGGAGAATAACTGGCTTAACAGCCCAGGAGAGTGAGGATCAGTGGGACAAGAAGGAAATCAGACTCCAGGTAAATGGGATCAAATGATGGGAATAGAATTTCTCTGCCTAACTCCAACTATACAGAACAGATTTTACTCTGAAGTTTGGGGCCAGTGCTACCCTTCAAGACCAGGTGGAAGAATGCATAAGAATGTCTGGGCCCAGGAAGGTGACACACGTAGCCTTGCAAAGCATTGCTTTCAGAGCCCATGACCAGGCATTCACTTGGGAAAAGCTAGAGGTCAGGAGCCTAACCCTGTTCTCAGCAGGTTTATATTGCTGACGTTGTCACAGGAGGCCCCTGCCTGCTTCAGCATGCTGCTTGTGGCCAAGGGAGAGCTGCTCCCTGTAGGAGCCCTAGGTAAGATCTGAGAAGGAGCAGTCCTTATGCAATTTGTCCCACAGGCCTGGGCTCTGTCCTTTTTCTGCTCCCATGGTTCTCCAGAGTGTTTGCTGTATCATCTGTAGGCTGGCAGCCCAGAGCCAGGCCGAGGCTTGCAGCAGACCTCGTGTCACATCCGCCATGCTCTGGGACACCAGTCTCTGGTCACTTTTACGGACTTCTATTCTCTACTACTCTGAAAGACAGGCCAAATAAACACCAGGCCGAATATGCCTGAGGCCTTCCTCACCCCAGGTCCCCCACACCACCTCATCCAAGATCCACACACTATCCGGGATTGCGCGTGCAGAAGAATTTTAATAAAAACAAGCAATTCACAAGGTCTGGCGGGGCAGGCAGCCTGGCCGCATAGACTCGGTGCTATTCCTGGCCTGGAGGGCCAGGAGGCTCTCCTAGGAATAAGCGTTCCCAAGACAAATATGGAGCAACAAGCAGGCTTTGTCTTCTCCTTTTGAAGATGGAGTGTCCAGGCTGGGACTTGGCCACACAGGAGGACAGGGGAGGGCCTAGGAGGGAGGGACCCAAGCTGGGGGGCCCTGGTCCTTTGGGAAGCTCCCTGAGGGTGGGCATTTAGGGTAGGTGTATGTGAGCTTATTGGAAGACACTTTTTTGGCTTTGCCACCTGTCTGGCCTCCTGTTGTCACTTCGCTGAACACCCTCTCACGTGGTTCAATCAGGTGCCTGTCCCCAACATGAAAATTAGTCACTAAAGGCCCCAAGCCATGGCACAGATGTGGTGAAAACAAAAATCAGAAACAAAACTGAAAACTTTTAATTCCTTGGATCTGTGGAAATGGATCTTTTCCAAAAAGGAATTTAATTAAAGACAGAAAAGGACCAACATAAACCAAGAAATCACACACACATGTGAAAAGTGCCCTGTCGGCCCTGGTGTCCCAGCCTAAGAGCAAGGAAGTCTGGGCACAGGGTTCCCAGCTCCCAGAAGCTGGGCTTGTGAGGTTGACCTTGTCTGCAGCAGTTTCAGAGCCCCTGGGGACTCTCAGACCTTCTTAGAGTGTGAACTAGGCAGGCTGGTGGGCCCCAGTGGGGTAGCTCAGGTCTTCCCAATGACCATCCAGACCCAATGGTTAGGACCTGGAGCTCCCTCCTTGGGACACAGCCTCTCACCACTCATTTTCAGGCAATAAAGGTTGATGCTCCCTGGTACTAAACAAAGCCTACTCTGGAGAAGTAGCCTTTCTCTTAGATGGATCTTTCCTGCTTTTCTCTTCTTTATTGTTTTTTCATTACTTTAGCAAAAATAGGTCAATTTTTGGATTTTAAAATTCAACAAAATTTTCTTTTTCCCAATCAGTCCAGCACATTGTGATTGGCAACCCCCATGCCCCTTTATGCAGCCAGCACTAACCACATCAAGGCTTTGGACACAGTTCAGCTCCCTCCTGAAAGCTCTCCTAAGCCCACTTTGCTCTCATTTTTGACCTGATCCTGGTCTTTTCAGGTTTTAACATTGCAACATGTCTCCTTCCAAAGCCCTCGCCTCACCCCTCGACCTGTTACTCAGCTTGGGCTGGTGGCCTCTCTCTGTAACCAGGATGTATGATTCCCATTGTCACGGTGCTGACCCTGCTCGAGGGACACAATCTGCTCCAATTCAGACTGTCCCTAGGCTCTTAAATCTAGGCATGGCCCCTCCCAAATAGCCACTTCCAGATTTACCAGGGCCAAAAAGAGAAGTTGAATGAATGAACGAACGAATGAATGAATGAATGCATAAATGAGTGACTGATTAATGGTGAACTCCCATCTAGTCTTCACACACCAAAGCCTTTCCCAAGTGTCTAGGCAGAGTCCCTCACTCCATATTAACCCCTTCTTCATGACTCTTATTACACACTTATCATATCAGTGTGCAATATTGCATTACTGGTTAAACTAATATTGCACATTGATTCTCTCCAGGCCTTGTTTACCTTTGCATTCTCCTAATGTTTAGAACAGTGCCTGGCACATAGTAGATAAATGCCTGTGGAATTAGTGACTGTGGTGCAACTTTGAGTTTTCTCAACCTGGGCTCTGATCCTTGTTCCACATTCTGAGTCCATCTGTGCCTTTCATATGTAAGCTTAAGCTCTTCCTTGTTCCTTTCCTCATCATGATAATTCAACATTTCCCTGGCACCGTTTCTCTTAGGATTCTAGGCTATAAGAGCCTCTGCTCTATGTGAGCTTTGCAAGGGCAGTGGCCTTACATTTTTATCTTGGTGTCCCCCACCATAGCATCATGCCTGGCACTCAGTAAATAACTATTGGACGAATAAATGGAGAACTGACTAAATGCCTGAATTAATGAATTAACATATTTCTCCTTTTGGAACTCTCCCTGGCTATACAATGATCATGATTGATCAGGATTCCTCTCACTTTCACTTTCCTAATTAGTTTCTTGCTGTTGATTAGAAGTCCAAAAGAGTATTCCATTTCCATCGGTTGCTTTATCAGCCTTCTAGAAGATGACTATTCTATCCTCACTCTACTTTACATGCCCACCTCCCCAGCCCCCACCACAGATGGCACACTGTGCTCAGTTTGGTATCAGTCAGGGTAAGTCATAATACAGTGACAAATAACCCTGAAATATTTATCAGCAACTTAAATAGCAAAGGTCTAGGTGACTCTCCAGGGCAGAGTCTTCTTTCTGCATAATGTCTGAGTGTTGTACCCCCATAGCAATGGCTGCTTCCACACTGCCTCAAAAATGGAAGAGAGGAAGGTGCAGAGTTGAGCAGAGCCAATTTATTTTTCCACCAGAAGGGGGTACATCTCCCTTCCGCTCACATTTCATTGGCCAAAGCATGTCATAAGACTACTCTCAATTTCTAGGAGGTGGGAAAGTACAATTTTCTCAGGTACCTAGGAAAAGGGGAGACCAGATACTGGGGAACAGTAGTGACCCCTGCCACACCAGAATTGAGGTCAAACTCTGGCCTTCTAAGGCTGTTAGAGGTTCGGCTGTGGTTGTGGAGAGGAGAAACAGAACAATGGGAATAGCCCCACCCTAGATCTGAACTGGGACTTGTACTTCTCAGTCACTTTAATTACTATACCAGTCATTTCCTACAATTTCTGCCAGGAACTCTGCCAGGATCCCTGAGTAATCACAGCTTCACAGTCAGCACCAGGGAAAACTTTGTCAAACTTCTCAGGCTAGTGGTTTTCAACTCAAATCTGTGGGATTGGTGCCTGAGACCTGGGGCCTGAGCTTCTTACCCTGGGGCCTCTTATTCCAACCTGCTAAGATGCTACAGGGAAAGTGACTAGAAGGAGATGGTTTGCTGTGATGGGTTACCTACCACAGCTCTATCCCTGCTGCCACCTTTCCAAGCCTCTGCCTGCTCCCTCCTTTCACCACCATGCCAACTATCCTTAACCTATTGGTGCCCCTTCCCCTCTGGCTTTCTTGGCCAAACACTATGATCTGAGTTCCTAAGGTTAAAGCACAGCCAGAGAGAGCAATTTTGATCTCTCTCTTGAAGAAGGTAGAGTAGGAGGGGAAAGGGGAGGATAGGGAAGAGATGGAGAGGGAGGGGGAGGGGAGAGGAGAGTGGGTGGGAAGGGAGGGAGATGGGGAGGGGGAAAGGAGGGAGAGGAGACAGAAGAAAGGAGGAGGAGGCCACAGGGCTATGGCTCTCTAATTTGGGCAAGACAGCTTAAACTCTACATATGGCATTCACTCCAGGACCCCATAAGGATCACCTGCCTGATTCTTTGATCCAGCAGTCCCTTGATTCTGTCTTCATCAGTACTCCCAGCTCAAGCTTCTCTGCTGCCTCTACTTTTTCTCTTAGGGTCCCCAATGTGCTCCTCCCAGCCACTCTTCAGGCACTAAGACCCTCACTCACAGGGACACATTCACTTTGCATCTATTATCTAAATACCTCAGATGCAACAGGGAAATTGGAGATCCCACTTCTCAAACAAGCTGCTTGCAGCCCTTCATCATCACTCCTGCCAATGACATGGAGTCTGGAGAAACTCCTCTGTCACCCATGAATCCATGACCTCTTTACTTTTACTGGGATGTAGGGAATAGAAGTATCACTTCTTGGCTTTGAAGACCAAATACTCTGACTCCCAAGTTTTCTCTCATGCCCAGAGAACTCTTTTGTGCTTCAGGCAGTCTTCTAGCTGTCTCTACTTGGGGTCTACCACAGACATTTCTATCTCAGCATCAATAAACCTGAGTTGTAGGTCTTGCTTCTACATTTGCTCCTCCCTTAGTTGGTGTTCCCCATCCCTGTTACAGGCAACTTCACTTCAGACCAAAAACATGCAAGTCATCCTTGGTTCCTCCCTCCTCACCTGACATATCTACTTCATCATCAAGTTCTATTAATTCTACCTTTCAAATGTATTCAGAATTCACTCATTGCATTTTTCTCCATATCCACTGCCACCATCCTAATTTAAGCCTCTACCACCTTTTGCCTCTTCAGCAACAATCCTAACTCACTCTCCACAGAATAGCCAGAATGATATTCTTAAGTTATAGTTTTGATTATGTTACCACTTTGCTTAAGATTTTTTAGTAGGTTTCTATCTGTACTCAGGACAAAGTTCAAATTCCTGAGCATAGCCCTCAAGGCTTTGCATAGTTTGGCCCACTGATTCCCCTTTTCAGTCTCACTCCAGCCATGTCAGCCAACCTTCATGTTTTTGAACAAGACAAGATCTTTCCTATCTAAAGGACTTGAAGTTCTCTTGTCTAGAATGCTTTTTCCTCCTGGTTAAAGTCTTCTCACCCTCACGTTTCAAATGAAATGTCACCTCCTCAAAAGGCTTTCTCTGATTCTCAATCTAAATTGAGTCCTGTTACTATTTCATTACATATACCTGGCACATTTCCTTCAAAATATTTCTAAAATATAAAATGATAAATCTATAGATGATACTATTTAATGCTTGGCTCTCCCACTAGATTGCAAGCTCCAACAGTAAGAGACCCTGTCTAGTTAAGTCATGACTGTAAACTCAGTGCCTTGGACAGTACTTGGTACATAGTAAGTGCTCAATAAATATTTGATGAGTTAATAAATGAATCATCGGCGCTACAGATAGAAAAACTGAGAATCATATTGGCCAGATGACTTGCATAGTGTATGGATGACAAAGCTAAAACTAGAATTCTGTTCTCCCAAAAGCCTCCTGTACTCTCCCCTCAATTTCACCACCATATCATTTTTGCCTCCATTGCTGTCACCACCAACAAGAGACTGGTTTCCTAGGATGATGGGGGCATTGGTAGAGAAGAGGCCACAGAGAGAATTCTGCTACCCTACAAAGCCATCCTGCCTTCCTTTCTGCCTTCCAGCCTTCCCAATCTCCTCCCTGCACCCTACACACCTCCCATCATGACCAATGGCCTTTGTTGGAAGGGTTCTCCACTTGGAATGCTGCTTCCTCTTTATCACTGCAACCTTTCTTATTATTCCAGATCCTGTGGTAGGCTCACCTACTCCCAGAAGGCTTCTTCAGCTGCCTAGGTCCAGGACACTCTCTCTAGGGCTGAGCTGTTCTCTGGCCCTTTCATGAATGTTAATCTCTCCCTCCCCTAAGGACTGTGAGTTTCTAAGGATGAGGGCTGGCCCCTTGTATCTCCTGGGGTGATGCCTGCTGTGTTCTTGGCTGGCACTGTCTGGTTATCTGGGACATCACAGAGAATAAGAATATCTTTACCCTCACAGAAATTAGATTCAAGTGGCAGGGCGGGGGGGGGGGGGGGTGGACAAGTAAATAAATAATATCATTTCTTTTAAGGGTGACAAGGGAATATAGTGATGTTGGGGAGGACCTGATTTAGATCCGGGGCTCCTATGAAGAGATGAACTATGGGAATGGTAGTGAAACAGAGTGGCCTGGTAAAGGACAATGAAGAAGAGATGAGCTATGTCCAGGAGGAGATTCTCCTCTGCCTCTGACCCCATGGAGATGAGAGTTGGGGGATAAATGGGGAAACTTTCAAGGTTCTAAAGAAATCAATGGGAGAAGACAGTAAGGATGTCTCTTTCCTGTGGGTAAGGATGTCTTCTATTGTTTCACAAGCAGCTTAGAGAAGGTGGTCAATACCTCCTTGTTAATTGATTTTGAATAATGTTGTTTCTTGGTGCCTAGCTTGGCCTCATGTAGCAACTACCCAGTTTAAATCTCTGGTTTTAGTGAGGAGAGTTGCCAGGGACAATTCTTTAAACCCTGGCCATTTTTTTTTCTTCCGCACTGCTCCCTGTCTTCTTCCTTCTAACACTACTTATCATTATAGAACTTGATTCTAATTACAGAATTCCCATCTCTTCCCCTGAGCAGGCTGGAAGAGAGCAGCTTGAGGTCCTTGTCTTTAAGGTAGGTAGGAAGGCACCCCAGACAAATGCTGGGCCCAAGCCCTGCCTTCCAGGGCCTTCCAGCCTTGCCTCCATACCCTTGTTAAATTCTAACCTTCCTAATTTTGCTCTAGGGCCAGGGCCTCAGCAGTTCTGACTGAGGTGGTGTGAGTGAGTTTAGGGTATTCACTGGAAGGAATGTGCTATTTTTGTAATCCCAGCCTTCAGGAGGGTAGAGGGCAGCACTAAAGACCTGAAACACTCTCTCCACTCTGAATGGTTCCCAGTCTCACTGGGTTCCCAGGCCCCTCCTGGAGGGAAGAGGGAGAAAGGACCAGAATGGGACAGGGACAACTCAGAGGTGAGGACTTGGGTAATAGCAGAGTAGACATTAAGGAAGTGTCTGATGTGTGAGGTTAGAACACGAAGGAGGCTGGGCTCTCCTATTTGGGTCCTAGGGGGATACTAGGCTCCCAGGAGAGGCACTGGTTCATTAAGAATACATGCCAATGGGCAGGCAGCTGCCCAGAGCATGGGGCTCTGGATACTACTAGCCTGGGGAAAACTTGTGATGCTACCATAGTAAAGTGGGGTCTGACTGGGACAGAAGGTGGGATGGCTGTGCTCAGGTCATGGCAATATTCTTCAAGGGTCATTGTTTGCTTTTTTAAGGGTAAATCTTTCCCTTCTTCTCCAGTTTTCTCACTTTGGCCTTCTGGAACCATACTCCTGTCACTGACCTCCATGAGCACCTCCCCAGGCTGGCCTCCATGCCAGGACTCTGCTTCCTCGGGCCTCTCTGTTCTCTGTATTTTTCTCCTGATATGGCTTTAATATTTCCCAAGCCTGTAATGGGAGTCCAGCATAATCCTCCAGGCATATAGGACATGCCACAAGCAGGTCTTAGTTTACTTCTCTGTCGTCTCCAAAGTTTCTTCATTAAACTGTCATTCTTCATCTTCAATGGGCAAGAGCTTAACTAAGGTGAGAGACAGAGATAAAGCCCACCCCAGCCCTCTAGGAATTGAGTGTGCTGGGAGAGAGACAGACCACTGTGCCTCTCCCAGCACACTCAACTATCACATGGGCAACTAGAGTTTAATTCCACTGGGTATTTTCTGAGTTCCAAAATAAGTCACTCACTCAGTTATTTTACCCAAGAGTGAGGGAGCTGGGTATGTATTGGTTGAGAACTGTTTTCAGAGGACGTTACTAGTAACCAGAGAAACTCTGCAAGAAAATAAATGTGAATGCTGTTGGTTGGAAGTTGGGTCAGAATGCACTAAAATGAAAAGGGCAAGACTGTATCGGCCCTGATGACATCTGCTACGATGTGCTAAGGAGCTTATTTAAAGGAAGTGGAGATTAGGGATGGATCACATATGAGTAACATTTGTATTCTGGGTAATGTTTTGAAAATCAGAAACAAGGAGAGGCACTCCAGAAAAGAGGAGCAGCAAGAACAAAGGTATTGAAACAAGACTATAGGATCAGTGAAATTTTAGAATGAGTCATGGGCTGAGAAATTTTGTTAGGTGCTGCACAAGCCATGGAAGATATGGGAAGGGCAGAGCTCTATGCATGAATAGGGAAGTGATGCGGCATTGTCTGTGATGGAACTAAGGCGGGTTTTAGGAGGAAGACAATGACGAGAGGTGTGGGTACACTGAATATGAAGTCTCTGTGAGGCATTCAGGTAGAGATGTCCAGTAGGTGGTTGCACATAGGGCTCTGAAGCTGGGGCAAGAGGCCCAAGCTGGAGATGGAAATTTAAGAGTCACCTGATTAGAGATGGAGGTCAAAGTCATGAGATTGGCGAGACCCATCAGGATGTGAATGGAGTAAAAGAAGATTTGAGGAGAATGTGAGAGAAAGTAAGAAAGTACCTCCACTTTAAAAATGATTGCGGGAAACAGATGTAAAGCAAAGAGACAGATAAAGAACCAGCAGAATTCAGGAAGTCAAAGGAGGAAGTGCTCTAACAAGGAATTGAGGAGCAATAAATTTTTTTGCCAAAGTCATGGTAGGCAAAGGCCATAGATGTAGCAGTTAGGAGGTTTATTGGAGACCAGAGCAGAAGTGATCTTGGGATATAGTAAGATGGGAAATTTGATAGTAAAGAGGCCCAAATAAGGGTCATGGCCCACCAATCTTTCACGAATCTCTGTTTTGCAATTAAGTTGAGAATTGGGGCATTACCTGAAGGAAAGCACAGCTGATGAAAGATATTTTTTAATGGAAGGAGACTATATACAACACACATACACATGCACCTGGGCTGTGGCATCTATTAATTTAGGATTAAGCCCTGCCTCTGAAACTTACTAGCTGCATGACTTTGGGAAAATTACCAAACCTCTCTGAGGCTTTGTTTCCTCATCTCTAAAAATGGGGATAATAATATTCGTATTTAGGGTTGTTCTGAGAATTAAATAGGATAATGCTTATACAGTGTTCAGAAGAGAGCCTAAGTTATCTTAAAGAAACATTGTTTCTCTCTGTGTGTGTCTATTTTTCTATCATGCGAAAGAAGTTGGTTGGGTTTCCACCAAGGTAAGAGGTTATATTTTGAATGACTCATAATATGGTAGGGTTTCTCAAACTCAGAAACTAAGAAGTGTGAGTTTTACTGCTGGCATGGAAACAGGAGAGCGGACGTGGGCCCATGAAAGTTAGGGAGCTGGAATTTCTCATTCTTTATAATGCCAAGATCTTGGGATATAACCTTAGTGCTAGAAAGGAATAGAATAATAGTCAACTACCTACTTTCTCTGACTATGACCTAGATGTGAAAAAAATTAACCTCTGAGAATGTTTAACCATTTACCTTCCTTCATGTAAGTCTGGGCTTCGTGTTTACACCCCTTATAAGACCCACATGAAAAGCAGTTCCAGCCAAATGATATCCTTAGGATACCTGGCAGAAATAAAATACTTAAGGAACAAATACTTGACCCAGTTAGTACTAAATTCCCATAAAAAAGACCCTCTGTAGATTAAACTCAGAAGTAAAAATTCTGTAGTGAGCAAGAGTTAGTAAATGAAACAAGTAGTTAGATTAGATTTCTAAGAATTCATTAAATAGATACTGTAAAATAAAGTTTTTCATTATCAAAGACAAAAAATTAAATATATGAGAACAAAATTAAAATGCTCTTTAAAATGTCAAATGAACTTGCAAAAGAACAGTAGAACATCTGTAAATAAAAAATAGAATTGTGACAAAAATTTGATGAGTGGGCATATTAAGCACAGCCAAAGAGACAATAGGTAAACTAGAAGACAGTTCTTAAAATATTACCCAGATTGCAGGACAGAAAGAAATTCAAATGGAAAATATAAATAAGAGTTTAAGGAATGTGGAGTGTAGAAGGGGAAAATACAATATATTTCTAATAGAGATTTCTGAATGGGAAAACAGAGAATGGAGGAGAGGTAATGTTTAAAGATAATGGCTAAAAACTTTCTGTGTTCTTGATAAAAGACATGACTCATATTCAAGAAATAACAACTTCAAACTAGTGATATAAAAAGGAATTCACACTTAGACATATCATAGAGAAATTGCAGAACCCAAAAGATTATGAGGAGGTGTTAAAAGTAGCCAAAGGAAAAGACAGATTACCCACAAAGAACAACATTTAAACTGACAGCAGGTTTTTCATCAGCAACAACAGAAGTCAGTTGACAATTGGATCATCCTCAAAGTAATGAGGGTAATTGTTAGTTATGATTCCATACCCAGCTAACATATAATTCAAAAGTGAGAATGAAATACTTTCATAAAGACAAAGAGCATACACTACTCATAAGCCCTCCTGAAAAAAAAAATTATAGAAAGTTTCTTTTTAAGAAGAAAGAAATTGAATCCAGACATTGGTAATGGGATGTGAGAAACTACAATGAGCAAGGAAATTGATTAACATGTAGGTAAATCTAAAAAGTATTTATTGTATAAAACAATAATGATTATAATTATTAATTTTGAGGCATTACATAAGTGGGAATGAAAAATAACATGTTGATAAAAGTGCATGCTTAGTCTTTGCACTTTTTAGAAAGAGAGTAGATGAGTTGAATAACTTCAGACTTTGTTATATAGTAATGTAAAAAAAAAAAAACTAAATCCCATAAAAATGGAAATAAATGCATATTATCCAAAAAAGATAAGTATATCTACCAAACCTGAGATGCCTACCTTTAGGCTTCTCTCATGGGGGAAATAAAGTTTTTCGGTTAAGGCATTGGAGTTATGTCTCTAGTAGGCACCGCCAAATTTAATATTAACTATAATTGTTTAATAATACTTCTCCACCTGTATACCATAAGATCCAATTTGGAAGGGACGATGTTTATCTTGTCTTCTTCTATATTTTGGAGCTCAATGTAGTGTTTCTACAACCTATATTCATAAAAAGAAAGAAAGGAAGGTGGAAGAAAAGGAAGGAAGGAAGGGAGAGGAAAAGAAAGGCTGTCTATAGGCTTTTAACTATCAGAATTATCATAATCAAAGAGTGTTTATTAGTGAATCACTATCAGCCTGAAAAAGAATTCTGTGTTTAGTCTATACTGATCCCTATCTTTCTTAATATTTTTATCAATAATTTGGATGAGAATAATGACTAGATTCTAATCAATTTGACAGATGCTATAACTATTAACAGGAATAACTAATACATTAATAATAGAATCAGGACTAAATAAAATCTTGACTCACTGTGGTAGGAAGAATAATACCAACCTCCTAAAAAATGTCCAGGCCCTATTCCCTGTAACATGTGAATATGTCACCTTACATGGGAAAAATGAGCTATGCAGATATGATTTCATTAAGCACCTGGAGAAGGGAAAATTATCCTGGATTACCTGGATGGACCCAATATCATCACAAGAATCCACTGAAGAGCCAGAGAAGATGTGATAATGGAGGTTTAAAGATGCTAAGCTACTGGCTATAAAGATGTAGAAGGAACCATGAATCAAGGAATGCAGGAAATCTCTAGAAACTGAAAAATGCAAGGAAACAGGTTTTCTGCTAGAGCTCCTAGAGGTGTATGCGTCTCTGGCCACACATTGATTTTAGCTCAGTGAAATCCATCTGGACTTTTGACTTCCAGAACTGTAAGATAATAAATTTGTGTTGTTTTAAGCCACCAAACTTGTGATAATTTGTTACAGCAACAATAGGAAACTAATGTACTAGCTGAAATTATAACAAAATAAAGGATTTAAAAATATAGACAATGCAAAATATTATATTGATGTCAAAGAGATCAATAAAGTCTGGATTGTCAGGATGTAGGAGAGTACTTTATAATGTGTAAAAGGCCTAAGGATTTTAATCAACTACCAGCTCAGTAGGAAACAAACAGAGAGGCACACACAAAAAAATGTGTGGGCATGGAGTAGAGAAACAGAAGGACCATGTCATCATTGAAAAGTGTCCTCCACACCTTCACTGATGCACAGTGTTCCGCTGTGGGTTCAGTATTTTACAAAGAATGTTGACAAACAGAAAGGATATTTGGATGGGGAGGTATCTAGAAAGCATATTTAAAAAGGAAGAAACTGGGTATAAAAATTCCATCAAAAGAAGAGAACACCTAAGAAGATATGCCATTTTCTTAAAGGATGGGACTCATTCTCTGTGGTCCCTAAGAGCAGAATTCAAACCACAGAGCTCCAAGGGGATCTATTTTCAATTTTACACATAGAAGAAATCTTTCATCTTCCAAATGGTCCTGAGAAGGATAGATTTCTATTCAGATTCTTGCCCCTAGATGTATTGGAACATAGCCTGGACGTGTCTTTTAAGGTCCCTTTTGGCCCTCGGAGATTATGTTCCTTAAATGGGGAAGGAGTTAGGTACAGGGTCATGGAAAGAAGAGCGATGACTATACTTTCTCACCTAGCTTCCTCACCTCCATTCAAACCACAACTGCCGAAAGAAACCTGGACACTTAGAATTCTGCCTCTATCTTGAAAAACCCAAGATCCTGCTGATAAAGAGGACCTTGATTTCTGGCCAGTAATTAATCCCCCACTCCCACCTCAAGATTCCCCTTCACCAAAAAACACTGCAACAGAACAAAACCTGCAGTTACAGCAATACTGATTCTCACAATCTAGTCATAGTATTTTCTGGGCTCTTGTGTCAGTTCGCAGAAAAAAAACAAGGTGCGCCTAAATGAGCAGAAGTGATTTCTCATAGAGCCCAGCTCCTCCTGATCACAAAGAGGAAGTAAGGCCCTTCCAGCTCCTCCCTTCCTGGAGTGCTCTGCACCCATTCCCTCAGGAGCCCCAGTCCTGTGGGGGAGGCATGGGGGAACTCCTTTCCTAAAGTGAGACACAGCTCTGACCTCAGGGATAGTTCAGGGCTCTGCCTTCCTCTTGCTGGGCCCCAGCCTTGATATCTACATGGGGAGGGGTCAGGTGAGGGGCATTGAGCCATGAAAGGGTAAACAGGCCAAGCAAGTTTAGGACTTATTTCAGGTTCCAGAGAACAAAAGGCCCTTGGGTGCAGAGGGGTTCTAGGCAAGGGTGCAGGGCAGGGGGTGGAGCAGAGAAGGCATCCTTCCTGGAATGGATTTGAAGCCAGAGGTTAGTAGTTTCAGTCCTACACATGGCATCCTCCACTATTGCCAACTTTAAGGGAATTTCCATCTCCCCTTTGCCCCTCAGCTCACCCTCCACCCCTACCCAGTCCCTGGGACGGGTGGGAAGGGAACTGTGGAAATTCCCTTTTCAGGAACATGGGGGTGACCTAGAGAGCAAGAGGTGGTAGAAACAAAGAGAATCCTGCAAACTGAGAAAGACCCCTTGGTTTCCAGTCCCCCACTTTCATCCTCAACCAGGGTATCTTTTAAAAGGAGAAGGAACCCACCAGAACCTTCTGCAGGTGCTGAATTTTCCCAAGGCCTCCAGCTCACCCTCTTCCAGTTCCCCAGCCAGCTCATCCCGCAGGGGAGTGAGAAGGCCCAGCCGACAGCTGCGTTGTGCAATCAGCAGCCCAGATGTGGCTGGGACTCTGGCTTGCAGCAGCTGCCTCTGTCATCACCCAGGGCCTATGGCCTTCATTTCACCCTTGAGCTGTATTCTAGCAACATTCCTGTCCTCATCTCAGACAGGCCCCACCCCAATCACCATCCTCCTCCAGCAGCTCCAGAGAACACTTGGAGGCTGAGAATGACAAGCCCAGCTCTACCATACTATGCTGTGCCACCAATGGGGGTGGCCTTACCTTCTCTGGGCCTCAATAGCTATGTACTACATCTTGAGCTCTTAGTTCTCTACTGAATTTCCTCATCCTTCCTGAGGCCCTCGAGATTAGTGATGCATTTATTATTGGCTCCTCCCTACAGGAAATGGCAAAATATAAAACTTCTTTAATTACTCTTGGGTATTCTAACCAGAGCAAGGTCACGACCCATTCTGTAGCTACCATAACCATTGTTTTCAGGAAACTTTGGGCGTGGTCTATCATTAGGCAATGCCATTGAATCTTTGGCTTCAGAATTGGCAGCCCATCAGATTTACAATAATCTCAACCTACTCTCTGCTTCACACAGGAATGCCTGGCTCAGAGCAGATGTGCTGTAGTTATTTGCTAAACAAAAAACACAATGAAGATTCACAGAGATGGAAAGAGTTGCCTGAGTTCACACAGCAAACCGTTGGCATACATAGGTTTAAAGCCCAGGTGCTGGGTCTTGGAATCAGATTCCTCTCCCCCACACCATACTCTCTGACTTCACAACTGTGACGACAATAATGGTGGTGATGGAGGTGATGAAGGTGGTGGTGATGGTGGTGGTCATGATGGTGGTAGTGATGAATGGTGACGATAATGACAATGATGATGATGATGATATAGCAATGGTGGAAATGATGACATAGTGATAGTGGCAATAGTGATGGTAACAGTGGTGATGATGGTGGTGATAATAGTGGTGGTTGCAATGATAATAGTAATGGTGGAAGTGACAGTGGTGATAGTGGCGATGATGTAGTTAAGGTGGTTATGGTAGTGATGATGATGATGGTGGAGATTTGGGTAATGATGGTGATAATGCTTTGATGTCATAATGAAGACAAATCCCCCTTCTCTCAAGAAATTCTCTTTAGAAATGCATAGCTCACTACAAGAATTTCAGCTCTAGTCTTCAACTTTGAAATAATTCTGAATTCAAATCCTTACTTTAATCTTCCTTCAGCAGCAGAAATTAAGCTTTGTAAAACAACTGTGGAAATACACTGCTTTGATGAGCAGATGGGAAAATGGCTTCAGCTGCTGCCCTTCTAGGTCTACCACAGTATTTTGCTGAGGACATGCTTTCCAGGAGCTATTCCAGCCAGTGATGGAGCACAGCAAGGATACTAATGGCAGCCCATTTTTTGAGATGCAGGACTCTTTAGCCAGGGCATTTTGGCTCACAGACTCCTCATCATGGCTGAGATTTTCTTGGAATGGCACTGCAGTCTCAAACTTTTCCTTCCCAGTCCTTCTTTCTCTCTCTCCTTCACAGGAGACAGATCTGCACTATCATCTGAAGGTTTTCTTTGCCTTTTCTAGCTCCTTCCCCTTGGTTTTTCACAGGTGTCTCCCCCAATAAATCTTTTTCATGTCTACTCATGTCTTGTTCTGTACTTTAAGGAGACCCAGACTCATAAACCTGAATGATCAAGCTCTGTAATGTCCTTCTGGTACAAATACAAATAATAGATAAAACATTTTATAAATGAGATGCATTGTCTTCTCACTTACAAACAGTCTTTGTGGACAATTCCAGTCTGGAATGTGTTGTATACTTTGAGAAATGAAGTAAAGTTTGCTTCTGGAGGATTAAATCCTTGCTAGTGATTTGAAACAGAGTGGACAAAAGGGAAGAACCCTGGAGAACCACAGGGTAAAGACCTTGAGATGAGAATAAGCTTGACATGTTCAAGGAGAGCAACCCTAAATGGCTGGAGTAGAGAGGAGAAGCTAGAACTGAACAGTAGGAGGGGATGAGGTAAGGAACTGAGATTTGATGAGACAAGAAAAGGAATGACACAGAAGACTCTTGACTGGGTAGGAAGTGGTATATAGAGTGGTAGAGTACGGAGGACTTGCAGGGAAGAGGCCATCTGAGCCTGCTGGGGTCATCCAACCTAGCATTTATGAGAACTGGGATTGAAGTGGTTGATGTAGCATCAACACAAAGGACTTGTTGAGAAAGAATGAATCCATCCTGGCATCTTACTGGACACGAGCATTAAAGGGGAATTGAAGGGCTTCAGGGGGTTCTAGTCTGGAGAGTCAACTGGTGGTATCTCTGACAGAAACAAGATAGTTGAGCAAGTGACGTTCTGGAGGAAAGGTTATGAATTGTTTTGGATCATGATCTTTTCCAGTAGCCGTGTCCACCAGGGACTTGAAAATATGGCCTAGAGCTCAGAAAAGAGGCTTTGAACTGAATGTGGGCTTCCAAGGCAAAGCAGCAAATAATCTCTTCTCCACGGGTGTGCTCCAGAAGCTGCAGTGGGGAGAGCAGATCTTGGGAAATACGTACAGTGGTGGCAAGAAAGGATGGAGTGGAGCCAGCAATAGAGGAAGTGAACAGAGAGGGGGGAAGACAGGACAGAGTCCCCCATAACCAGGGGTGTCCTGACGGCTGGATATGACACTCCATGCCCCTCCACAGCCTTCCAGCCTGAGGTGTGCCCATGTTGGCCCTGAGGGAAGTAGGAACAGGAATCTGGGGATTTCTCAAAACCTCCTCTAGGGTCATACCAAAACCAAGGGGTGACATTCTGGCAGAGCTCAGGACTTCTGAGCTTGCTACGGGGGCAGCCTCCCACAGGCTGCTCCTGTGGTCTAGTGGACACGTCGCTCTCCTGGGGTCAGCGCTGGGGCGGCAGCAGCCTCCGTGTGAGGTGGTGGTGCTGGCATCTGCTTCCTTGGAACAGGGACTAGGAAAATAGATGACCTCAGGCTGAAAACCCTTAGAATCGTTGCTCAGAAGAGGGCGGAAAAGACGAGGCTAAAAATACATGCAGACCCAAATTCCTTACCTTTCCAGAAAAGTTCCATGCAGAGTGTCCTACAAATGTGTTTGACACAGGCCCCTGCAGTCGGCTGTTCTCTCACCAGCTTTTTCATCATGCTTCATTCTGGCTTGTGTGCCTGCCCTCCACCCAGGCCTGGTTCTTCTTCATCCCCAGGGCAGGCTGGGCTCATCCTCACCTCTGGCCTCTCCACCTAAAGCACCCCTCTTGTCCAGGACTCCACAGCAAAGGCTTTGGTTCAATTGCTGCTGGGGCGACTCTGATTTCTGTTCTTCACTGACAAATGTTAGGGACGTGTGGAGTCGAGGGTGTGTCTAATGGCTGACCATTTCTTTACACTTGTACCTTTTCTCTTCTCCCAGTATCCTCTCCTTCCCGCTGCATCTGTCCACCTGTCTCACTTCTAATCTGAGCTACAGAAGCCCTGGGTCTAGCATGAAATCTGATCCTCAGTAGATACCCCCAAATTTGCAGGTGGAGGAAAGAAAGGAAGGAGAGAAGAAGAGAGAATGGGAAAAGAAAATTAGTTTCCAGATCTAAAACTTCTGACACAGGATAGTCAAGGAAAAGGTAAGGAATAAAATATGTCAACCTTCTGTACCACAGTTTGATGTAACTGCAGTGGCTGACAAAGATATTGGCCAATCTCGCTTTTAGCAAAGTAACTATTGATTGTAGTCAGAACAGTAAAAAATGAACCTTTTGATATGCTGGGGAATGACATGAGTTTCTGAACCCCACAACTCAGCCTGACTCACCAAGGGTGGATGCCACCCCAGCTTCTCTCCAAACTAGAGAGTTTCAGGGGAGCCATCTTGGACCTTCTCTTCATCTCTCTCCTTTATCTGCCCCTTGCTAGATGAGTTGCCTACCTGGTCAGAGCTCCATTGACCAGCCTTTACAGTAGGTGGGCTTAATTAAATAAGCACCACCTTTTTCTCTCTTTCACTTCCTGGGACTCAGCACTTCCCAGGCCATCCCAGACAGCCTCCTGTCTACTCTCACTTCCTGTGCTATAACCTGTCTCCCAGAGTCAAAGGCAGCCATGTTCTTCAAAGCTTGCCCACGGTTGGGTGCATGAGGTGTTTCCAGCCTACAGAGGGGTGGGGAAGTGAGTGCAAAGTCTGCCACACAGATCAAGCTCGCCAAGACATGAAGAACTTGAGAGTAGGAAGCTCCCTTGGGCCTCCAGGTAGAGCCTCCTGTCCAACCCAGCCTATCAGAGCAGCACCACTTTGGGGAGAGGCTGGCACTCATTCAGAGATTAGGAAGCTACTACCTTGTTTCCTTTCTGGATTTTATCCTCATGTTCAAGACTCCCTTGGCAGGAAAGCTGGGAAGAAGGGAAGTGAGCAGTAGGATTCAGGCCCCGAACCTCCCTGGAAACCATAACAAGGAGCCAGCACAGCAGTAACTTCCTAACGATGCTAAAGATGACATTCTCAAGGTCATACTTTCCCTGTGTCCTGTCCATTCCATAAAGTTCTGCCCACAAGGCAGAGTGATAAAGTAGAGAGAATGGGCTGGGAGTTAGGAGACAGGATGTCACCCCAGTTCTGCCCCCAAGGAAATCCTTCCTCTTCCGCCGCTTTGGTTGCCTCACGTGCCGAGTGAGAAGATGGTTCTAGAAGACCCCAAAGGCCCTCACAACCTCTCATGTTAAGAACTCTGTGACAGCAATTTAGTTTGATGACTGTAGCTTGTGTGCGGGACAGAAGCTGAAGGAAATTAATGGTGGGGTTAGGAAAGAGAACTCACACGTGCGAGCCAACTGCAGACAAACGTTGGGCAGAGTTTGATTGAATGCCTGAGTGAGTGGATCAGACCGGCAGTGCCTGGCTTGTGGGCTGGAACTCTTGCAAGGGAGCTGTACATCCATATGCCCTACAAGCATCAGCCGAAGGCTGAATAAATAATACAACTTGCATGTATATGTGTGACTATTTTTCAAATCATCAATGCTGCTGTCACGAATGGAACACAGATTCAGTCCAAAGTGGTCCTGCACGCAGACCGCCTTTGGGTTACTGTGCATTTTCTCGAACAGCAGACATTATAAAGACAACTGCTGTTTACAGTGAAATAAAATGTTATCTGGGGTCTTCTTTAAAATACTCAAGGGAAAAAAGGCAGGGGGTGGATGAAACTAGGAGAGAATGTTAATAATCATTGGAGCTGGATGATGAGTACATGGGGGCTATTAATTACACTGTTGTCTCTACTTTTGTATGTTTAAATTTTCCATAATAAAATGTTTTTTAAAAGTATAAATGTTCTTATGTAGTCACTTATGGAATCTTTTGACATTAAAAAGGGGATTCTTTTGTAAAAAGCTGTTCACAGTACATTGTCAAATGAAAAAAAAAGCAGTTATGAGCCATACATTCGACTTCAATTTTTTTCTTTAAAAATGTAAGAGTGTGAATGTGTGTGTGTGTGTGTGTGTGTGCCTAAAAAAAGGCTTTCATTTTAGTCCCTCATGAAGGTATGATTGATGGTTACCTCTAAGTAGAAGAAATGAAGTAATTTTTATTTTCTTGATTTTGTTTGTCTGTATTTCCAATGAACATGTTTTCCTTTTGTTATCAACCCCAAAAGTTATTTTTAAAACTTTATAAGTATTCCTAGATTCAAAAAGGTAGGAGGTGCCCACTTGGACCCTCGAGTACTTCAGAAAAATGGGCTCCAGGCCTTGGCAAGCTGTCATGCTGGGCCTTAGGATGGGTAGGATTTAGAAATCCTGAGGCAGATGGGAGGGCATTCCAGGCAACACAAAAATAAGTACATCCTGTCTTAAGACAGTGGCCTTCCCAGAGCAGGGGTGAGCCCAGAGGCCAGGGGGCTTTCAGGGGGTGTGGAGTAGGGATGGAGGGGTGGGTGGGGCATGGCCTTGAAGGGCCATGGAGTTCTGGGAAATAAGGAGCCTGAATGTCTGGCTAAAAATTGTCCTGGGTATGTGTGTGAGTGTGCACACGCGTATTAACTATGGCATTCAGAACAAGGGATAATTGGAAAAACATGAGCAATGCTGAGCCACACGCATTTGGGGACATGTGGCTCTGGTTCTAGGATTGTTTGTCATTTCTTATTTCGGAGAAGCAGAAAGACAAAAGATGAAGCATCAAATGCAACAAAGACTCAGATGTCACTGAGGAGTCAACATGGGGGCAGGACCGCCATCTATCAGCAGTTACATCTTGGGCCTGCCAACTACCCCATGACCAACCCCACTTTTGGGCTGTCCATATGTACAGTCCCAGCTGCCAGTCAAGACCCAGGGCCCTCGGCAAGCAGAGCTTTCGCACGCTGGGAGAGGGAACCCTGGCACCTTCCCAAGGGTTTGCCGGAAGGGAGCAGGAGGGGCAGCAGGATGGAGAGGAAGAAGCTGCATTACAGGCAAACTGAAGACAATCCGGGAAACTCCCAGAAACCCCAGCATAAACCACGGGGAGAGCCTGGGCAATCCACAGAGGCCTACATGACCTCACGAGGGCCCAGAGGCCACTGGCTTCCAAAAGCTGGGGAAGTTGATGGCACGCATCTCTGCACCTCTGTGTCCTTACTGGCAACTAAAGAGAGGCATCGGGATGAGGGTAGGGGGCTCACATCAGACTTCTAGGGGTCCTAGAGAGGGCGGAAGATTTAGAGCATCTAGAGGCTAGGCTGGGCAGGTGCACTCCTGCTGGGGTGACCTGGGAGGGCATGACCATTCAAACCCCTTTGAACAAGGTGATAGAAAATGGACTTACTAACTGCTAGCTTTGGGCTTCCTGAGTGCCCTTCATTCACTCAGACCCATGAAACCTTATCTGACCTTGTTCTGACCTTTGTGAGAACACTAAACATGGTGCCTAGCTCTGAGTAGGGGCTCAACAAACGTGAGATCCATTTACTGTTCCCATCTCAACCATGTGTTTCAATAAGGCCTGGGTGACAGTCTTCACCAGGAATGCAATAGCTTCTTCCTTGTTCTTCTAGCCAAGTCTCTTTCCCCCCCTGCACTTGGCCAAAATAAGGTTGGACTTTTTAGAAGTATTTACTAGGAAACTAAGAAACAAACAAAACAAAACTGAAGGCAAGTGATGGAAGTTAGGAACTATTATGGAGTTCCAGAATTTATCATCAGTCTTAGATCAAAGAACCCAACCTAAAGCCCCCAGGATTTCTTTTTGTTTCTTATATTTTGAAGAAGTGAATCTTATTTCTTATTCTTATTTTATTATTCTAATTCCCATTCTTCTTATTATTTTTTGCTAATATTTTTGAGCGTATATCATGTACCAAGCACTTTGCAATGTGATCATGTACCATTTTATCAGGCTCGATCAATGTGTACATGTAGCATTTTATCAAGCTCAGAAGAGTTAAATAATTTGCCCACAGTCACTCCCCTGTGTCAGGGGTGAGAACTGAAATCAGGTTCTCTGACCCCAAAACCTGGTTGTCGTTCACCCTCTACCTGCCTCACTTTGGCTATGTGTCCTCACTCCTCCTTGTAACATAAGGCATCTAAGCAGGAGGCAGGATAGGTAGCCAGGGGGCACATGTGAACCTTGGGGCACAATTCTGGCCCAGACCAATATTTTGCAGAGGCTCCTGACACTGTCTATAAAACAGTTTTCAAATTCAAGGAGACAAATTAATGGGATTACATTGCATTTCTTTAACTTCCTTTTTCTTATAGACTTCAGCTGTACGAAGTTACAGTAATAGCAATCTTACAGTAATACCAATCTTACCTCATTGCACCTATCATCATTGGTTCATTATGTGACCTTTCTATGTTTATTATATAAGTATTTGTTCATTTCTAAGAAACTGAACACCACTGACCGCCACCCAGCATTACAGATAACTTACAATTACCTGTGTTTCTTTCCCATTCTGTCCCCCGATTCCACTCACTCAGAGTAACTATGCTGAATATCATGTTTACCATTCTTTTTTTTTAATGTAGTTTTTTCCAGACATATATTTGTGTTTAAATATGAGGGTTTTTTTTTTTTTAATTTTCCTTGTTTTCAAACTTAGGGGATTATAGCTGAGCACCAGAACCTTCTGAGATTTTTTTCACTCTAAATTTGCTACTAAAATTGATCTATGTTGTAGTAGATCCTTTCTTTTTTCTCCCCTTTGATCCTATCAATAAAAACAAATAAAAATAACTTTTGATCAAGATTTTTTGATTATCATTACATCTGATTTATCTAGCATCATTATTTGAATTTAGTTATTGTTTTAAAGTCACTTCAAAAAGTGTCCCCAATGTGGTGAGACTTTTGTGGCTGATTATCTACACCCATGTATCACTAAGAATATTTTTATTGTGCACTGTCATTCAAATGACAATTTGGTTAGATATAAAATTCTTAGTTCCAATTTTTTCCCTCAATATTTAAAACATTATTCCATTGACTTTTTGCCTCCAGTGTTGCTGTTCAGAAGTCTGATATCAGAGTGACTCTTGTTCCTTTATAGTGGTTCACTTCTTTCTCTGCAAAAGTTTCTAAAATGTTCTGTTTGTCTTTGATATTCTTAAAACTTGATATAGTGTATAGTGGTTTTTCTCTCTCTCCTATTTTCTCTTCATCAATCCTTTTTATCTGAGATTATTTTTTTAATTTTGAAAAATATATCTCTATTAGTCATCAAATATATTCTTCTTCCTACATATATTTATCTTCTTCTTGGACTCCTATTATCTGGATATCCCATCCTCTGTATTCCTTAACTTTTCATATGTATATAATTTTGTGAACATATATATAATTGTGGTGAGACATAACATGATATCTATCTTCTTAACAAAATTTCAAGTATGCACTACAGAATTGTTAGTGATAAACACAATGTTGTGTAAAAGAACTCTAGAACTTATTCATCTTGTATAACTGAAAAAGACAAGTGAGACTACATTAAACTAAAAAGCTTCTGCACAGCAAGGGAAAGAATCAGTAGAGTGAGAAGACAACCTGTGAAATGGGAGAAAATATTTGCAAATCATGTATCTCATAAGGTATTATATCCAAAAAAAAAAAAAAAAAAAAAAATATATATATATATATATATATATATAAACCTTAATAGACCAAAGAAAACAAAAACAAAAAACAAAAAACAAAAAACAAACAACAAGAAAAACCACCCCACCAAATAACCTAATTTAAAAACAGGCAAAAAAACTTGAATAGACATTTCTCCAAAGAAGAAATACAAAGGGCCAAAAGGTACATGAAAAGATGCTTAACATCACTAACTATTAGGAAAATGTAAATCAAAGTCACAGTGAGACATCACCTCACACTTATTAGTATGGCCATTATTTTAAAAGAAAGAATGTTCATAAGGATGCGGAAAAATTGGAATCCTTGTGCACTTTTAGTGAAATGTAAATCATGCAGCAAATATGGAAAATAGTATGGAGGTTCCTAAAAAAATTAAAAATAGAATTACCATATAATTCAGCAGTTCCACTTCTGGATATTGATCCAAAAGAATTGAAATTAAGATCTTGATAAATATTTTCATTCTCATGTTTATGCAGTATCATTCAAAAGAGCCAAGATTTGGAAAAAAACTAAATGTCGAATTGAATGATGAATGATGAAAAAAATGTGGTATGTACATACAATGAAATAATTTTATCTATTAAAAAAAAAAAAAACAGAAATTCTGCCATATTTGACAACATGGGTGAATCTTGAGGACATTTTAGTAGGTGAAATAAACTAGTCACAGGAGGACAAATACTGCATGATTTCCACTTACATAGAAACAGAATGTAGTATAGTAGTTGCCAGGGGCTGCAGGGAGGAAGAAATGAGAGTTGCTGTTTCATGGGTATAAAATTTTAGTAATTCAGGACAAGTAAGTTCTAGAGATCTGCTGTATGACATTGCCCTTTCTTATTTTTAAATAACATTCCCCTACCCCATCTACAAAACCAAAACATATCTAATGCAGAATGCTTGGAAAATACACAAAAGCACAAAGTTAAAGCCATCTGCAGTCTTAGTACCCTAAGACTGCTTGTGAGTTACTCAATTTTTTCTTATTGATTTGTAGAAATTCTTTATGTATTATTAATATTAATCCTTATATATGTTTCAAATAATAATGTATTTCTCCTCTAAAGTAGAAAAAAAGATGATTTTCGTTAAACTGTGTTTGTCTTTGAAAATACAGATGTTTAAAATTTTTGTGTAGTTGGATCTTTCAATATTTTCTTTAAGACTTCTGAGTTTTGTACATTGCCACCCCACACTCTAAAAGATCTAAACAAATATTTCTCTGAGTAAATATGCAAAAGGTCAAAAAAGCACACAAAAAGATGCTCAACATCATTAACCACCAAGGAAATGCAAATCAAAACCAAAATGAGATGCCACACCATACCCACTAGGGTGGCTATAATAAAATGACATATAATAATAACTGAAAAAATTGGAACCCTAATACACTGCTGGTCAGAATACAAAATGGTGCAGCCACTTTGGAAAACAGTCTGTCATTTCCTCAAAAAAATAAATGTAGAGTGACCATATGACCCAGGAATCCCATTCCTAGGAAAATACACAGGAGAAATGAAAACAAATGTTTATCAAAAACTTGCATGTAAATATTCATAACAGCACTATTCTTAATAATCAAAAAGTGGAAACAAACCAAATTACCATCAACAAAGAAATGAATGAATGAATAAAATGTGTTATATCCATACAACGGAATATTATGCAACCATAAAAAGGGACGGAGTACTGACACATGCTACAACATGGATGAAACTGGAAAACATTAGGCTAAGTGAAAGAAGCCAATCACAAAAGACCACATATTATATAACTCCATTTCTATGAAATGTCCAGAAAAGGCAAGTACATAGAGACAGAAAGTAGATTAGTGATTGCCTAGGATTGGAAAGGTGTTGTGACGATGGCTGTCCAACTCTGGGAATATATTAAAAGCTATTGAATTGTATACTTTAAACGAGTGAAATGTATGGTATGGGAATTATAGTTCAATAAAGCTGTTTGTTTTTTTTTTAATCTGCCTTAAGTGTAAAGGAAATTTGTTTGCTCTGATAATGGAAAGTCCAGGATAAACATTGACATCAGGAGGACTTATAGTTTTCCCATATCTCTCTTTGTCTTTAGATGTATAAAATTCATTCTCAGGTTCCTTGTGGTTGGTCATATTGCCATCACCAAATAACTTAGGGGCTTGGAGTGTTTTGACTGGCTAAGCCTGGGTCACATGCTTGACTCCTGTTGCTGAGAGTGGAGATGATCACAGAGACCAAGAGTGTATGAAGCAGTGAATCTATAAGTGAAGTTGAGAGCTATTTCAGGAAGAAGAGGCAATAGATGCTGAAGAGGCAATAGATATTCAATGTGGAGACAATCTATCATCAGAAAACAATGGAACTTTTGCCTCTTTGTTTCCAATATTTATGTTAGCCAATTTTTCTTTGTTTATTGCATTGTCTAGGATATCCAAAACTATGTTGAAAAATTGTAGCAATAGTATTCCTTGGCTTTGATGAGAATGTCTCTAGTATTAAACCATTCTGGATAAAGTGATTTGGACAAAGTTTGACACCCTTTACCAAGTAGGAAAATACAATTGCAGGCCTATCCAATTAAAAAAATTTTTAATTAAATATTAATGTTGACTTGTATTAAACATCTATTGCTATTATACTTTTTAAATTTGTGTAATGAATTACATGAATAAATTTCTTAACATTGGACAGTTTCCATATTTCTATGAATTGCCTTTGTGATGAGGGAACAAACAGACTACTTTTATTATAAAAAGCAACAAGTAAGTTGTGATATTTTTCTATTTCAGGAAAGCTCCTGGTTAAGGGAGAAGTTTGGTGGGCACCCATGGAGGGTATATATGAGCCAAGATTTCGAATGAAAAAAGAATGTGGCAACTGGCTCTGTTTTCAGGCCCAGCTTGTAGGCCTTTGCCTTTCCTGGACCCAAGGTACTAACAGGAACCACGTGAAAGTCAGGCACCCAGGATAGCTGGAGCTACTGACTGCTCCTTCCACATGACCCCTATTAGGATGGTCATGGGGGTTAGAAACAGCATTAAGTCCTGACAGATGGAAAGAGGTGCTCAGAAGACAAAGGGGGAAACTGATGCAGACAGCCAGTGACTCGCCTATAGTTACACAGGCTTTGAGCCCAGGCAGTCCACTTCCAAGGCCTGAGGTCTTAGCCTCACCACCGTACTGCTCTGAGGGATGGTCTATACTGCTCAGAACAAGGGCTATAAATCCCTCATAACTGAAAGTTCAGGGAAGAGAGGTACCAATCTCCTTGCTCCTGGCTGGGCCAGAGGCTTCTTCTAAGTCACGGTGCCCTTTTCACTAGGATTAGCTGCCTGGTCCCCTCCAATACTGCTGCCCAAATGGGTTCTCAAATGCAGTTCTCCTATTCTCACATGCAGTCCTCCTATTCTCACACCACCTACATTTTTCTAGAGAGGGAGAGTTCTGAGGGAAAGGAAGAGTTTATGGAAACCCCAGCTAGGCTCCGGCAGGGAAAGTTTTATCTTGTCACAATGCTCATGAAACTAAAAGTGTCTCTGTTCAGAAATGCTAGAATGGACATCAGAATGAATGAAGTCAGGATTTCTTGGAAGTCCACAAGGCTTCAATAATCCATAACAAATCTGATCTGTCTTAGATATGATGAAAGGAATGGGAACATGTAGGGCAAACTTTAGTAATAGGTGAAAACAATGTTGGAAGCCCTTGGGGTTAGCTAGCTTTTCCTAACAGAGAACAGCATTGATTTCACAGGGCCAAATAAGGAGAAATACCATTTATTCATGTTTTTAATGAATACTTATCTAGTTTCTTCTGTGTACAAGGCAACCCATCAGCTGCCGGATAAATGTGGTGAACACAGTAGGCATGCCCCCTGATTTGATGGAGCTTTGAGTCTAGTGGAGGAGACAGTCAAGAAGAAAACAAATTTTGAACTCTGCTATGAAAGAAGAGGAGAGGGAGTACACATGTGGAGGTGTCAAGGGTGAGAAGAAACTATCTCAGCTAAGAGAGAGGGAGGCCACAACATGGGCAAAGTTTTGGCAGTAGGAAAAGGCTCAACTTGTTTAAGGGCGGAATGCATAATTACTGTTTTCTGGATGCAGTAACTTATTGGTTGGTGACACTATCTTGAGATGTGAAATCCTGGAAGGGTTAAGTCTTGAAAGGGTAAATCAAGAGTTTTATATCAGGCAAATGGAAATTAAATATACACTTTTCAACCTCTCTTTTCTCTAGGGCCACACACTGGGCCTTACCCCTGGAGGACCCTAGTCTGATGGATATGGTGTTGGACCTACTGGCTGAACACCAAGGACTTAAACACAGGAGGGCCCTGGAAGATCTCATCACCCACTCCTCATTCTAACCCAACAATGACTGTTTCCAGCAGCTCCATGGGGTCCTAGTACCGCTCCCCATTTCTCCATCTGGATAGGAGGATGCAGCTGACCCTGGGAGAGACTCTTGGACTCTACTAGAAACTGGCTCCCAGGAACCTCCTCCCCCTGAGTCAATCCTTTTCCCCTAAATGCTTACCAGCTTCCCATATGGTCTCCAGATACCCCGCACCCTCTCCCCTGGGTACAATCATCATTCCTAGGGTCAGTTTAGCCCTTTGGATCCTTCAGTCTAGGGAGAGTCATGAGTCCATCTGTCATCACTCACCTCCCTGGAAACTGAGGAGGGCAGAAAGCCAAGCCAGCCAGCAGAGCACATCTGTATCTCCTTGTGCAAGCCCAGTTCTGCTGGTTAATCCATGGAGCAGCCCAGCTGGGAAGCCTACAAAAATACAGGAATCTCTAGTTTGAGCCTTTTGCCCACACCAGCTTCCCTCCTCATCATCATGCATGTCCTGTTCATTATCCCAGACTTAGTTCAAAGGTCACATCATCTGGGAAGGGTTCCTAATTCTCAGCAGATCCAGTCACTCCCTCTCCTCTACTTCCTTGACTAGACGCCAATGGCAACCCTGATTTTGCTGTCCTGATAATGTAATGGCCTAGCTACCTGTCTCTCTTTTTTATTATAACTGTGCTGTTAAATATGGTTCCCACTAGTTACATTTAAATTTAAAATAATGAAAGTTTAATCAAATAAAGATTCAGTTCCTTAGGTGTCCTAGCCACATTTTAGGTGCTCAATAGCCACAGGTGTGACCAGTGACTCCCATATTAGACATTACAGGTTGAGTGCATTTCCATCATCACAGAAAGTTCTATTAAACAGTGCTGCATTCAACTAAGGGCTCCATAAGAACCAAACTGGATATTATTCATCTTTGTACCCCTGGCACCCAGTATAGTATCTAGGACATAGAAGATGCTAAATATGTATGGACTGGATGAGTGGATAAGAGTGATTCTGGACACCAAATGTTAAGAAGAATATAAATGGATTGTATGAAGCGTGTTCCAAAGACAGGGACCATGAGAAAATATAATGTAGGGGAAAAACAGAGAGGACATTTCAGAGTGAGCAGGGTGGCCTTTCGATGTCCTGAGACACTGGAATACTGTTGCCAGTGCCCTTCAATAGCACCATTATATGGCCATGTAGCTGCACAGAACTACTCATTCCTATCAGCCTCATCTTTGGGACCACTTCTTTTCACCTCTCTGCCAATCCATGCCCACCATTGACCTTACAAACCCCTGAGAAGGCTCTCCTGACCAACCGTAGTTGGTCGCATGCTTCATGTTCTGTCCAGCACCCCTCAGCACAGTTTCGATGTGCTCCATTCGGCAGCTGTGGTCACTGTCCATTTTGTGCTCCAGTGTGTATGTTTCACGTCCATGACTCTGCTCTCTCCTTCAGGCTGACCAGTGGAACCCCAGGGGTCAATAAAATTTGGGCTGTCCAAGGGCAAGAACTGTATTCAAATGATCAGGATGAGTAGGAGATCTCCAAGCCTGTTATCTCATCAGGCAAAAGGCTGATAAGGGAAAAATCCTGAGAACTGATCTTGCGGGAACAATTCATCCAAAGTCTTGTCCACCATGGCAGAAAGAAAGCAAGTGCTTGAAGGAGCTCAAGATGATAATTTCTCTTCTACAACCCCAAGTGAACTTTATGCAATAGTTTCTCCTCAGGGCAAGGGTCTGGGCCCTAAGTAAAGTGAGAGACACAGGCCTGAACCTTGAGAATTTGAAGAAGCTGAATCTTCCCTCCTCTATCACTCTGTTCCTATTTTTCTGTATCAGTTTCTAATTCAGTACCTTGAGCCCCATCACCTTCCTTTACTCTCTGAGAATCCATGGGAGATAGATTGGGCAGTCCTCTGGCTTGGCTCTCTGAGGGTTTCTAATTGACCCTAGAGTTACTCCTGCATTCACTGCTTTGTAGACATGCTCTAGCCATCAGGAAGGGCTCTCCGATCTTAGAGTCCTGATCTTCCCATGGGTCCATTTCTCCGTGGCCTCCTGAGCTTATCTGGAATTTATGCACAAGGCCGGTGGTAATCAGATTCTGTTTGCCCTTGGAGACTTCTTCCCACACTAGGACCTAGGCCATTCTCAACAACAGGTACAAATCCCAAGGTGGCTTCCACATCAATGTCGAGGCTGTACAGGGTGATGTAGTGTTTAGAATGTCTTCAGTCATTCACCTTGTCCTTCTCTTTTAAAGGGAACAGCAGCTGTTCTTCTGTCTCCTGAAAAAAAGTCTGGTCCTCAGCAGCTCATCTTTGGAACCTGGAGGGTAGACGTACCCTGTGCCACATACACAGCCCCTTCTCACTGGTTCTGTGTGACACTCCTTCCACTAGAGGGAATTCTGTTATAGTCATGATTTTGAAGACTCAGCTCAGTTCATCTGCATAGGAACACTTGCCATTGCTAAGAGGAGGCTTGTTCATGCATCATTTTATGTGAGAGGTGTCAGGAAAGCTTTCTGATATGCAAATCTGGCTCAATGTTTTCCCATTAGATTCATTCCTTTGGGTTGAGGCTAGCCCTCCCTAAACCCTTCTTTTTAAACAAAGGCCTTCCTTCTTCCTCTGAGGGGCCCCTGGGGCTAGATCCATGGGGAAGCTTTATGGATGCCAGGTGACTCTGTGACTGCTCCTCAAAAAGGCAGTCAGAGCAAGTGATTGTCCTAAAGTTGGCCCCTGGCTCCCTTTTTCTCAGCTGACACATCTGAGAGTAAAGGCTGCCTTTCCCATATTCAGAGCAAAGGAGGAGAAGAGCTGGAAGTCATCAGGGTGTTGTTTTTGCCAGTGAAGCCCTTGAAGTGGAGACAGGAGAAAAACAAACAAACTCATGTCATCTCCCTAGGGCCCTGGAAGAGGTCCCTTTCACAGCCAAGAATGTGACAAGGAGTGAAGTCAGCCAGGAGGCTGCCTGCAGAGGGAGTGATGCAGGCAGACAAGGCTGAAGATCAGAGGCAGAGAGATGGGGAAGTGGCCAGAGCTGGGGGTCCACTGCCCCTGCCTCCTTGGGGAAGGACAAGGAGCCACTAGAGAGAGCTGTGCCCCAAGGCTGGAAGGGCCTCACAGCACAGAAAGACTGTGTATCTCAGCAGGCCCACTTAAAAGTCTGCTAATGGATCCAGCCAATGTCCTCTGGATGCCAGTTTTGTGTTACAGATGTGGCAGTAATCACACAGATGATTGGCCACTGATTGGCAGAGAGATCCTGTCAGAGCTAGCCAGTCCAACTTCCCCATGTGTAGGTGGGAGGTTGAAAGAGAAGTCTGCACTCTGGGCAGAGCCAGGCAGCTCAGCACACTCCTGTTTGTTCTCACCCCTTAGGGAGGCCAAAGGAAAGAGGAGCATGGGGAGAGCTGGGTCCATCCTCTGGTAGCTTTGACTTTGTGTCTGCAATCTGATAAATGGATTTGCACCTCTCAGGTTGTACCTGAGACCCAGGATCCACCCAAACCCATTTCCTGAGTCTGATGTTCTGCCTTGAGATTCTCTTAGCACCTTTTGAAGCCCAGGCCTGGGCCTTGCTCTTGCTTCTCCTCCCAGAAGCCCAGTGCCTCCAAAGTCTTCAATCAAAAGACAAGAGTTCCCTCCTTGCTCCCAGATTTCTAGCACCTCCCACTTGCTGCTTCTCTCAACTGCCTGGGCTCTCAATAGAATGTGAACCCATGCAGACAGGGTTCTGGGTGCCTCTTGTTCACTGATGTATCCCCAAGCCCTTCAAGCAGTGCTGGCACAATGGAGATACCCAATGTTTGTTGAATGAATGTGCAGAGGCCTGAACCTGCTGTAAAAGGATTGACGAGAAAATGGAGCTCATGAATTGGTGGGGAACAGACAAGAGAAGATACTGTGTGGTTGGACACTTGTGTCTTGCCTCCCTTGCCCTTCACCACAGTTTGCTACCTCTCCAAAATTAATCAGTTAATTAATCCATCACACAGAGGACCACTTCCTTCTACCAGCACCAGTCCTGTAGCTCTCCATTGTCTGGTGGACTTTTTGGGACTTCTCCTCTCTTCCTGGGTGCCCACTGTCACCACAGCTTTGAAGATGGTCTTGTGATCCTTTAGGCTACAGCTCAGAGTTCACCCCCATCAGGGATGGAGAGGCCTGACTGGACTCAGCTCCTAAAACCTAATGGCTATTGCCAGGAAGTGGGATTCTCTAGCCACCTTCATAAGTGCATTCCCAGCTCCACAACCTTGCCTCTTTCTCTACATTCTTAGCACTCCTTTTCACTTGCTGGTTTCTCAGGGGGTCCAGACCAAGGCCATTTCCTACTGCCAGCACCCAGAGCACAAGGAGGCTGCTATCTCTTATCCCTGAACTCCAGACCCCAGGAAAGACCAGGACCTTGTGTTCCCTTATTGCGTTCCATGCAGAACTCTTGAAGAAGTCACAGGAAAGCCACCAAGGTGGTCTGAGCTCTCAGGAACAGCCTGGCTCCTTCCCCACCCACTGCACTCTGACCTCCCATCACCTCTCAAGGTTTCTGGCTCTAAGTTGTCTGTAAGAATCTTGGCTCAAAATATCCACAATTCTTCTTCTACCTCTTCCCAAGGCCATCTCATCCCTTCCCTCACTGTCAGAGCCCTCAGTACTCCACTCATCCAGAGGCTCCTCATGTCTCTGCCACTCCTTTTCCCTGGCTCTGAAAAGTATCCTGCTGGCTCAGAGATTTTAGAAAAATTTTAATGAAGCTGGAGCCCCAAATGGTGATCCTCCGTTTAAGGGATATCATCCCTGTACTATTTCCTTCACCCCAGCACAGATAGACCTGTAAACCAGTATAAAGACCACATTCTAGTCAGAGAAAGACCATCCATCAGGCTGTCCCCTAACTCTCAGACTGCCCTGCTCTGATTATGGATTGATCCCGAACTTTAGTCTTCATTTCATCCCAGCTGTCCCCTCACAATAACCCCCAGTCCCTTCAATCAACTCTCAAGTGTGGGATGTGATGCACTTGAGATACCAGATATCTGAGGCCTCTGGAGACCCCTTTCAGCCCACGCTGGGTGGGAAGGGGCTGGCCTCCCACAGTTCGCTGTCTCATAGAAACTCTTCTGCTATCAGGAAAGGCTCTCTGGCCCTGAGCCCTTATAACCCTGCTCTTATCCCAGGCCCGTTTCTCTGTGTCTCCCTGTCTGACATGAAGCCTATAGACAAAGCTGGGGTAGTAGTTGCCTTTGGGGACAGTTCAACTTCTTCCTTTACTAGAATCTGTGTGCATTCTAATCAATAGCTCCAAGGCCAAGATGGCAGCCTCATCAATGCCCAGGTTGTAGAGGGCGATGTAGCATATACCATGTCCTCGATTATTCACCCTGCCCTTCCACTGGGTTTATTCAAACATTATCCCTTCTATTGCTGTGCTCCTCTTATAGGACACCGCTACCATTCAGCTCTCCTGCGGTTCCTATGAGTTTGTCCCTTGACCTGCACCTTGACCTCCACCAGCACTCTGCACCTTGACCTCCACACAGGTCTCTCTTTTCTGTGCAAGTTACTTCTTTCATTCTTACCTCATCCCTGGATTCCATGTGGGCTCCTAAAACTCCATGCACTAAGTCTTGGCCTGTCTGTCCGGATATATTTGGGTGAGACAGGTCCAAAGAGATGCCTTGAAGGGTTGAAAGAGGAGTTCCAAGCCAATGCTGACTCCAGGTCAGTGAAAGGGTGCCCTCTGTTTCCAGCTCCCCTGCATATGGTAACCATGTACCATGGAGAAAGAGCCCTGGAGCTGGTCAGAAGGAGGACACGATGGGGGAGCCCAAGGCTCCTATGGCAAGAACACTGGGGAAGGTGGTCCCAGAGGTGGCCAGAGTCCCAAATACCTGACTTCCTGCCTCAGTTCTTCTCTTCCCTTTCCCCAACCACCTAAAAATGTGCTTATTGTTGATTTGTTTAAATAATAATCATTTTCTTTTAAAAAAAAAATGCAAGCACCTTTGCAAAGGCAAGGCCTCACTCTCATGCTTACCCTGGCTGAGACCAGGACCTCCAAGATACATGGAAGTTTGGGAGGGATGATAGAGAGAGGAGCAGAGGACGTTTAAAACTCTGCTGTGGGGGTGAGCCCAGCACAGCCCCTGGCCCACAAGAAGGTCCTCCCAAAAGGAAGGAAAGGGCAGGTTCAAGACAATGACCTTTGTGAAAACTTTGCCCAGGGCTAGTTCTTAATTGAGTTTTCCTTCTCTTTCTACTTTTCCTTTCTTTATTTTGACCTTATATCTCTACCCCATTGACCTTGACAGAACTTTATTAAACTGTACCAAGATGGGACATCTCTACTACTGTTTTCACCAATTCCATTTTGTATTTCTCTATACAAGTACACAGTGCTGGATGCTTTCTGACTCCTCCTTTTTCCATTCCAAAAAAAAATTACAAAATAGAATCATGAATCTTAGCCCAAGATGAAGTCTGACCAAGGAGAAAGCTGGTCCATCCCAGGTCTGGGTGGCACACGGGACTTGGTGCGCAGGGTGAAGATTGAATTCCAAGAACCTCTTCTGAGATGGGATTCCAGGGGCATGTCCCTCTCCACCACCACAGCCTCACTAATGACTCCACATGGACCAGCCTCCCACCTACCCGCTCCCAGTTCACTTCCACTCAGCAGCCAGAAAGATTTTTCAGAACACAAATCAGATCAATATCCTTCGTGATATACAGATGTAGGCAAACTCTGGACCCAACTACCCTCCTGTCTCACCTCGAGTCTTGTGTCATCTTGTTTACTGCAGTTACACTGGCTTTCTCCAGGACCTGCCATGTGCAGCTTCCACATATCTCCCTCACAACTTACACACATGCTGTTCTCTTGCCCACCACACTTTTCCCCATCCTCACTCTCTTCTTCTTGCTGACTTTTGCATATCATTGACATTTCAATGTAAGTGTCACTTCTTCAGAAAGGGACATCTTACCTGACCTTCAGCTAAAATAAATGCTCTGTTATATGCTCTCATCACTGTCCTTACCGTCATACTTCACTTATCATTTATGTAATCATATCTCTTTCCCTCAACTAGAATAAGCACCTTGAGCCCTATCTGTGCTGGCTGCAGGCCTTTGTGGGAAAAAGCTCAAAGGATACTGTCACATTCCCCCTCTCACTGACTACTGGTTAAAGCCTGCATGCTGTATCAGAGCAGCAGGATGGAACCAACCTGGGTGTAGGTGATAATTCCAAATACATTTAGTCCAGAGCTCCCACTGTATGACACCTTTGTGAGATTAGGAAAAGATGTTTCTTCTTCTAGGAGGGTGAAGCCCAACAGCAGAGCACAGGCCTGGATGAATAGAGCCGGGGCTGGTTACATTTCAGCTCCAACTCACCCCTCGGGCAGGCACCTTTTTGCAGGACACGCCCTGATTAAGACCCAGGTATAGAAATGAGCTAATTTCCCAACTAGATCCATGTTTTGAAGCTCTGAAGCTTTCTCAAAGCCCATTGGGGCTCCAGAAGTTGTATCTTCTCTTCCCCCTCAGGGCTTTTGAATCCTTTCCAGAGTTTTATTTCCTAGTCTGGTTCTGCAGGCTCTGACCACTTCCCACTTCCTTAGCTCTTCCCAAATCAATGATTCATTCCCCACTACTCTCTCCTCACTTCTGCTAACACCTGTCATAGGCCTTACAGAGAATCGTGTTTGAAGAGGGGGCTATTCTATGTGGACAAGGCATCCTCAGTTCTGCATACCCCACTGGTCTCGCAGCTATGCCACTGTGTGTAGTGACAGCAGGGGGTTAAGAAGTCCCATTTTGCCAGGGTGAAACGAAGGTGCTCATTCCCAGAGCAGAGTCCTGGGACCCAAGAAGAAGCCAAGACTGCATTCAACCCACCAGCAGGAGGGCCTGGGTTGAATGATAAAACCACTGCATTCCCAATCCTCCGCAAGGCCTAGATGGCCAGTCAGTGAGCAGCTGGACTGCAGCTGGGACAGCTCTGATCTGCCCTGTCCTTCCCATGTCTGACCTCTACATGGCTCCGTGCACCACACTGCCCCCCAGGCCAGTAGCCTGTTGTCAGCATCTTATTTCAGTCTTTCCCCATCCTCTAGCTGACAGTACCCTCCACAGCCCGTTCTCCAAGAGTGCCTGGGGCAGAGCAATCACAGTAAGCTCCTCCAAACTCAAATGACGGCTCATAAGCACTCCAAGCTCCACCAAGACTGAGTCTTTGGTTCCTTGAGGCCTTCCCCATGCATCGCCATAGTGACCCAGTCTGGCCATATGAGGCTGTGGACATTCTTGTTGTCCGTGTTTCTCTCCCTCAGTGAGGGAGTATGCTCTTGGAGCTCCTGGAGACCCAGATCTATGGCATCTGGCTTGTGGTGATGTGAGATCGGCCTCTCTTCCCTTCACCAGCTGGCCAGTGTCTTGTATGCCCCTGCAGGCCCTTTCTCTCATTTTGTCTTCAAAAAGACAGCTGGTGCTGACAGCAAGGCCCCTTATTCTTTTTCCACTTATATCTTGGCTCTAGTTCATCAATTCTTTTCAAAAAAGGAATTGAAGGCAGAAGTTCTAATACTGCCAGCTTGAAATAATTTACCCAGAAAACCTCTCTTCCCTTGGGAGCTAGGTTTGGTGTTGGGTTATAAAGAGAAGGAGAAATCCAGGCCTAGGGACTTGCTCATCATAAAGATCTGGGCACATCTGTAGCTAGCAACATCAACTTATTGCCATAAAAACCATTTTCATCACCACTGTGGTCATGACAACAATTACCACCATGGCCACCATCTAATGAACATCATCACTCTCATCATCACCTCCATCTTTATCACCTTCTCCATGGTTTTCACTATGATTACCATCACCATCACCAGCCGTTGCCACCACCACCATCACCACCACCACAATCATCCCCAGTATCATTGTTGCTATTATTAACATTTCTGCCACAATCATTGCCACCATCAATATTACTTTTACGTACATCATCATCAACTCCTATGTCATCACTTTCATCATTTCTATTGTCAACACCACAACCATTACATGCTCACCATCTCTTTCAAAAATATCTACACTGCTCTCATCAAGCATCACTAAGATCTCATCACCATCACCTTCACACACTGTCATCATCATATACACTGCCATCATCACCATTACCACTACTATCACCAACAATCTCACAACCATCAATACCATTACTAGTGTCAACATCCATTAACCATCACCTAGTATTGCTATCCCCATCATCACTTATCCTCTTTATTCAGTTGGCTTTCTCTGTAATGGCTTCTATGAAATTCATCTCTATTCTGAAAATCTGTTCTAAACACAATCTATGATACAATGGGTTATTCAAGTTGAATTAGTTAGCTTTTGCTGCATAAAATTAGTGGCTTAAAACAAATTTTTAATTATGCAGTACATCTTTCTTGGGTCAGCTGGGCAGGTCTGGATTGATTCAGCTGATCTTCACTAGGCTTCCTCATGTATCTGTAGTCAGCTGATAGGTCAAGTAGCAACTGGATAAACAAGAACAGCCTCACTCATGTCTTACAGAGCACCCAGGTTCTTCTTAATATGGCCTCTCATCCTCCAGTAGGCTAGCTCAGGCTCATTCACACAATGGTCTCGGGGTTCTAAGTTTAGCCAAAGGGCAAGCCCCAATGCACAGTGGTGCTTTCCAAGCCTCTACTTACATTATGTTTGCTAATGTATTATTGTCTAGAGTAAGTTACAAAGTCAGCACAGATTCAAGAGGTGTGGAAACAGACCATCTCCTGATGGGACAATCTACAGTGTCACTTAGCAAGGGCATGGATTTGGGGAGAGGAAGAATTTTTGGCCATTTTATAAATTACCACACAGGCGAGCATGAAAGAAATAGAAGACTTATTCTTTACATCCAAGGTCAAAAACTAGCTAGGAGGGCTCTAATATAACGTGCCTTTTAATTCAGAGAAATACCCTTGAAGTAGCTTTTAGAACCGCAGTGACTTCCTACCCAGAATCACTGAGTCCTCCTCTTTGCCTACTGCAACTTCCACAAACCTCTCAACTTTCCACCTTCATCTTTTGTCTCCCAGATTCCAATTTTCCCTGACTTTCCCTGACTATCTGCAGGGACTCTGCCCCATCCTCTTCCAGGGCTCTCTTTATTTCCACTGGACACAGCTTATGAAATGCCTCAGATTCTCTCAGACCCCCAGCCACTTACACCTCCTAAGTCACCTGATTCCTTACAGGCTTGCACAGTTCTGCCATCTGAGGTCTGCCCCACCAGAGCCTCAAGCTCCTACCACACTTTCAGACTTGGAAGAAGCTTCAACATGTAGTGTGTGAGATCTGCCTTCATAAGCAGCTAGTGAAGGAACTAAGTGGAACAATCAGGAAGTTCAGATCAGTTGGCTCTCTATGAGATAGATTTTGAAAGAGAGAAGATGGAAGAGAACTTTAGATAAAATTCTCTCTCCTCTCCCCCTCTAATAAACTGTTCTAAGGCACACTTTTTTCCATATGGCGTGTCCAGGGATGTCCTGGCCGGCTGATGGGATGCACCTACATCTTGACCAGCTGTGCCTCTTGGCAGCTTGTCAGGAAGCAACGGACAGTATGATAACATATCACCTCTCATTGTTCCCTGTCCTTTACTGCTTCACTTCCACTTTGACTCACTCTCACCACCCTAGATTTGTACCTTCCAAATAAAGCATCAGCATGTGAGCCTTGCCTCAGGCCCTATTTTCTAGGGAACCCAAAGCCCTCATCTTAAAGGAGTTCACAGCCAGGGATGTCTTAGGAGGAAGACAAGGACATTTGGGGGGGGGGGACTAAATTGTTATGCCTTTTAGCAGAAGAAGGTTCTAGAACTGACAGATTTTTTTGTGGTGTTACTGAAAATATGGGTGGTGGGATATTCCTTCCTCCCCCCAAAAATAAATAAGTAAAAATAAACTAGCAGCCCATTTCTAAGAGGCCAAGGCTTGGTAATGAAGGTCCAGGAACTCAAGTTCCTGCTGCAAGTGCTCAGATGCAGGTCCAAAGAGTCTTAGTTGTGCTAAATATTAGAACTATTTTCTTACATTTGTCTCTGCTTTATGTCTCAGCCAACAGGCATGAAACTTCCCAAGCCGAGATCACCTGGCAGCTCCTTGGTGACAAGGACTTTGACTTCCTTATCAAAGTAGGGTTTCTTGAGGTCAGGAAATATGTGAGTCCCCATGAAATTCAGCCAAAGATGATTCGGTTTGGTCACGAGAACAGAGCCCAGCCATGAGGCTGAGGTAAACATGTCTGGCCTCCCCTCTCCTTATTCCTTCTTCACAGGTCTAGCTCTCATGAAAGGGCTCACCACCATCCTGCCTTCAGCCTTGCCTGTTAGAGACTGAGTCATGGACATGGAATTGTAGCCCTTTTTGTCCTTCTGTATATGTTCATGAAACTGGATGATGAAATTTTCACCATGGTTGAGAGATAAAACGAAATGCTAATAAGTTACCCCACACAGGTACTTATTTATTCAGTGGGAAAATATTTTCATTTGGAGAAATTTAAAGTATCCTCCCTCCGATTACTTTCCATTTGGGTTTCCTAAAAGACCCAGCAAAACGAAAATAGGTCATACAAAGCTTCAGTCCTTGTGTTTCAGAGCTGAGCCTGAGTATGCATGGCCGTCTCCAGGCCTGGAAAGGGGCAGGAGGTCACTTAGCCCTGACCTCTAACTCAGGACAGCATCAATTCCAAATCAGTCTCCTGAATAGCTCTCCTGCCTTTAAAGACATCTGAGTTTAAAACAGAAGCAGAGAAAATGTTACTGGTTGCCTGCTTCTAACAGTGGCCCAGCCATTTTTTTAGAAAGTCACCTAGCAACTCACCCAAATCCTTCTGACTGTAATTTAAACCTGTTTCTACCTGCCAATTTACAGTGAAACTTGAAGCCTTCATGCCATGCTACAGCCACTGGTTCTGGCTTTTCAGGGGCACAGGGTTTGGCTGAGTCTTTGGAGCTCTTGTTAACATTGAGTTCTACCTAATGGTGAACAGGTGAGGCTGGGTCCTGCACTTTACCATACTTGCCATGCTCTCACCAGGATTCTCAAAGGCAACTACTGGAGTGTGGCACGGGCACTGAGACCCGTCCTTAGCACAGCGTGAAACAGACTGCTGGAGCATCCCTAAAGTCATGCAGCACCCCTGGAGGAGCAAACTTGTGTTCTCAGGTCCATTGTGAGGTGCAGTCTATCTCCCAAGAATATCAAATCATAAAACACAGTGTGCAGGACACAGCAAGGCTCTGCAACGCTCCTTCCCTGTTCAAAGCCCCTTGAGTCTGATTGGTTTGGGATTGAGGGCAGACACTGAGAGTCCTCTACTTTCCAGACTAATAGCTACTTTCAGCATGCAGCAAGGAAGACATGTAAGCAAGACGGGAGGTGGGGGGAGCAGTGGGAGGACTGTCCTCCAATAAGCCTTTAGTACGTGCCTTATCCTGGAGACGACTCAGGAGGGCCCAGTGAGGCAGACCTGACAACGCCATTTAGTCTCAGAGGTGATCTTAGACAAAGTTTGGCTCTCCCCTCAGCTTTTGGAAAGGAGGAGGGAGTGACAGAGGAAAAGTCTCCGGTAACAGGCAGTCCCATTCAGCAGCAGCAGTGAGGGTTTCTCTGGGTATCATTCCTACTCTCACCCTGCCAGGTAGGCTGCTTTATAGCTGTAAATAACATGACATCTGTCTCCAAGCAGACTAAATGATGAGAGAAATTTATTCTTTCTTATTCTAAGAAGGTTCATCAAGTCTCCTCCTCCATGTTTCTAAGATGCTCTTGATCATTACTCCTCTGTGTCTCAGCTCCCCTTCCCCACCCCTCTCCGCCAGGATGCTGCAGGGATTCCTGGCATCCCACCTAGTTATGAATGTGCTCAAAGGAAAGCGAGAATCTGTCTTTCTGTGTCTCTATCTTAGGAGTGAGGAATCATTTCCTAGAAGCCCCCAACAAATTTACCTCATATCTCATTCTGACATCAGTCACAGACAAGAGAACAGGATTATCAAATCAGCTAGATATGATAGAGCAGGCAGTTGGGACTCAGCCTCAATGAGCACTGTAAGCTTTCTCTAAGAGGCCTTTCCAAAACCCACCAGGAGCATCTCCTCTGAGCCCCACCCTGCACCAGTGTTATGGGAAAACAAAGGAAGAGCCCCCACCATCCTGCCTCAGGGGCTCACAGTCCAATAATGATGTAAGACAAAAGCAACATAGATGGGTAACTGGCTAGGCAAAACTCTGACTTCATTCCTTCTACAGCTTTAGTAGGTAAGTTCTTTGGAGTTGGGTAGTGAAGATCCTAGGGAGAAGGTGGAACCTCAGCTGGGCTGAGAAGGCATTTCGCTGGGACCGAGACGCAGAGGCAGGATTGGACTGGACACTTGGGGCACAGTGTGAAACTGAGCAGAATGGGTTAGGAAGAGGGGGGCACAAGACTAAGGAGAGAGGGGGAGGCATATCTGAAAGGAAGGAGGGCTGAGTTTGCCCTTGAGCTTATAGTCAAAGAAATTTATCAGCGTTCACCTCAGCCCTGTGTCTGGATAGGTGTCTTCATCCCCCAAACCACGTATATCCCATAAAAGGTTTTCTCTGGGTAGAACCTGAGGACATGGGGAAAAGCCAAAGGCCAGTATAAGAGAAGTGAGCAGCTGGGAATCTGGAGATGGTCCTGGACAGACTGTGAAGGAGCGGGGCTCCACCCATCCTCCTGTTCCCCCAGTAAGCCCCTGGCAGGGGAAAGGCACCAGTACTCCTCATATATTCCCTCAGGTCCAAATGACAACTGCGGTGGAGACAAGAAAACTAGGGAGAGTGTGCCCCCCACTGGCCAGTGTGGACAGGGCCGCGTGCCAGTGCAGGGCCCGGGGCCAGGCTGGAGAGGACTTCAGACCTTAGTTCATCTACTCCTGCACCAATACCCGCCCCTCCCCTCAAGGGCAGCCTCGCCTTAGGGAAGTAAGTCAAACCTCCAGGTCATTTGCTCTCCTGGCACTGGGGAGGGTCTGTAGGGCCTCTCCTTCTCTGGAATCTGATCTACCCTGTGCTCCCACCGCTGCTGCCCAGGCCTTGCCCGCGGTCAGAGAACTCATGAAAGAACGGCCTCAGTGCGCATGCTCGAAAGATGTCCTCGCAGAAGTCTCTCTCCCACTGCTGACTTTAGGATTGGCAAAGGTCCCGAGAATGGCAGGGTTAAGAGGAAAGAAGTCAGTCCTTCACAAGGCGGGAGCTTAGAAAGCTCTAAATGATCTTCTGAAAAAGGAATCCCAGTAGGGTGGGAAGGGAGCATCGTCCTAGGGACTTCCCAGCCCAGCTGGCCCTCGAAACGAGGGTAACACTCAGATCTCCCCTAGCCGAAGTGGGACGGGGCTCCCTTACTGTTCCGATGAGCCTCACACAGGATAGGCCGGAGGCCACGTTTTCCTGGCCTCTGGATGTCCCTCACTCAGTTATTTAAGCTTGTGAGGGACTCTAGGAGTTGAACGAGTTCATTTCTTTCTCATTTCCAGGAGAAATGACACCTTTTATAAAGATTTCCCCAGAGCTTCCTAATCGCAGTGACGTTCCCCATCACCTTCTTTTTCTTCCTCGCCTAAATCCCTCTTGTTATAGTTTAAACCTCTGGGACAGAGTGATGTGCTGGGCCAAATGCCACAGAGGAAGAAACATGGTTTCCATCTTTGAAGGCCCCCAATCTGAATGTTTCTGTCCTAAAAAGCCCCGCAGCTTCTGGGAGAAACAGGCTAGGCCCTCCTCAAAGGAAAGAGGCCTGCAGCAGACAAATATACAAAGTAGAGCAGAAATCATAAACACATTTTATTTCTAAATAATTTTAAAACCACTGGCATTGTAGCAAATTGGAATATATTTCCAGATCGACTCAAAGAGATTTTTTTTTTACAGCAACATATGAAAAATGTCATTTAAATATCCACCAGCAGCTGCACCACATGTTGGGCTCTTAGGAAAACACTTTCATTCCTTTCATCAAAGTCCCTTGATTAATGTTCCACTTTTCTTTGACACTTTTTCCATAGTTTGAAAAAAAAATCAAAGGCTGTACTATTATCTGGAAGAATATTAAACCGATAAGATTTAATGTCTGCTATATTCTACAGTCGTGGCAAAAAAAATATCGTTTAGGCCTTGGGCCAAATGCAAATGAACATTAAGCAGAGGGTACATCCCTGTGAGGCTTTTGAGAGGGGCGAGGCTGGGGCAAATGGGGGAGCAGAAAGAGCCTGGATGGAGCAGCAGTGGGGAGGGGCTGGTGTGAAGGTCTGGGGCCAGAGCTGGGGAGAAGGGAGCAGGACTGGGCAGAGGTGATTTTCCTGACTACAGAGTCCCAGAATGGGGACAAACGCTGGGGGATTGCCGGCAATGCCCACCTGCAGCAGGGCCTCCTGCTGATGCTGGGATTTTGTGAATGGGACCCCAGGCGAGGCTGAGGAGAGAGATGGAGTGAGCGGGAAGGAGGGAGGAGAAAGCGGCAAGTGGAGAAACTGCGCCAGTAGGAAGGCTAGGCAGATGGAGTAGGGGGAAATCGCAGCATGTCTGGCACAGCAGCTGATGCCATAATTTAAAGGTCAATTCAGTGGAAAAGGAAGAGAAAAAAGGGGGAGGGGTGGTGTTGAAATGACTGCCTCCACAGTATGGCTCTTAACCCCTCCCATCCCAGTGCAGTCCTACTTGGTGTTTTTTCTTGACTTGACGTACTCTGAATTCTGGGGTCCCCCTCTTTCTCCCTCCCACCACCTCCTGTGGGCTCTGGAGGCTGCAGACCTAGCTCTGAATCCTGCCTCCTTTTGCCACCTCATCAGGGTAGTAACCTGCCCAAATCTTAGTTTCTTCATTCATAAAATGGGGATAATAACACCTAATCTCCCGGTTTATTATAAAAGTTAAATTATATAATGGCATAAATGCTGGAAGAACTCATTGAAAAGTTTCCAATTTTTCTGGGCTTCTCTAAAGGAAGTGGCTTGAATTTATCTTTGAGGTAAAAAAAAAAAGTGTCCCTTTATTCTGAGAAAACCAGCATTTGGGCAAATAAAAACTAGCAGTCATCTTTTGTCCTAAGGCACCTTCTGTCCTTGGAGTCATCCTTAGACTGAACTTTTGTGAGGATGACATCAGCTCACTTCCTGCATTTCCCATTGTCTTTCCCCAGTTTGTTTTGTAAATGGGTGTATCTTTTAGCAGAATCAATCTCTCTAGCCCTCTCTCTCTCTCTCTTTCTCTCTCTCTCTCTCTCTCTCTCTCTCTCTCTCTCTCTCTTTCTCTCTCTCACAGCTGGCTTAGTTGCTTCTTGGGGAGGAATGTTACTTCTCTCTTCATGGATTTGGGCTGCCTTGTGCCTATAAATTATGGCAAGCTCTTCAGGGAGCTGTGGAGGTTTGTGTTGGAACGTTGTTTTTTTTTTTTTTTTTTTTTTTGCCGGAGGGCTAAAGAGGAAACCCCAAGGACTGCAGGAAAGATTTGCAGGCATGCGTCTCAGCTCAGGCCCTGGGAGGCTGTATGAAGTAACGGGACAGGCCTTTAGACTTCCTACTGTGGTGCCATTAAAGGGTGAAAAGTCCAAACTAAATCGACCTGGGGTTATTCCATGCAAGGGCCAATGGGACAAACTCACACTGCCTGTGTCCGTGGTGGGCAGAACATACGATGTAAGGGGGTTCTCAAGACCACTCCTGTGCTCCCAGGCCCAAGGGTGCTGAGACAGCTCAAGATGCTGGGCTAAAGTGCCCTAGTCTCCTAGAATTAGCCCAATGGCTGACTAGAGCCCCACTGATCCCTCACTTACCTCCCATTATCCCCAATTATTCAGTGATTTTGATTTAAAGTCGTAGCCTAGACCACTGTATGGTAAAGCTGCCTCATGACAAGACATAGCTTTAAAAGACTTTGGTTATAAAGATAGTAGATGTGGCCATGGTGCTGAGGCTGGTAATGAGGAAGATGAAGGCTCCTCCTTCAGAGTCCCCATCACTGGGGCTGCAGGTAGACAGCCATGTTCCAAGCCAAGACACTAGGGGCTTAGTCTGCTTCCCCTGGTCTCTCAGATGTAATAAAGGCCTCCTTTCCTTTTGACTAGCAATGAGTGGGACAATTCAGCTCAGAGTAAATTGGCTCCTAGGCTTGATGGCAGGTGAGAATGACACTGCCTTGCTTCCTGCCTTTCCTCTGTCTTTCTCCAATCCTTCTCCTTCTTTGAAGTGAAGGCTGGGCCTCTGTGAGAAGGAGGGCCTTTCAGTGCAGGGAATCTGTGCAGGCTGGCTGTGTGTGTGCCAGGACTCGGCAGGGAGGGGTGAGGATATTCAGGAAGAACTGCCCAAAGTGGGTTGCTGCAAGGAGAAAGTGATGGAACTTGGCCTAGACCCTGACCTTATGTCTGGTGGGTAGCAAGGAAATCTTACTCAAGGGCCTTTGCCAGCCACAGGGCCAAGGGAAGAAGTTCCCTTTGTTTACTTAAGGGCTACAAGAGAACCCTCGGGGAGAGCAGCACACATTCACAGTGACCACCAGGGGGCTGAGGGGGACCCTGAGAGAGCTGTCCCTGGAGGAGAGCCTTCAGTGACCCAAGGCCTGTCCTGTAGCCCTAGAGCAGATGACAGAACCTAAAATCAACTAGCAGATAGTGAGCTCTCTGTTTCTGCAGGTATGTGATGGAAGCAGGAGGAGCTGTCTTCCAACACGGAGAGTTCTTTCTCATGTGAGAGGTTAGTATGGGTCCACCCCGCTCCAAGATCCTACTAACACGGCCCAGGTAAACTGACACTGTATTCCCATTAGCTGATTCACGCACACAGCACTCTGCTACCAGCCATTCAAGAGCTGAATACTAAAACCAACCGGGCCTGAGAGACAAACACAAGTTTCATTCATAATCTCAACCTAGCCAAATGTAGCTTTTGGCAATTCCTTGCAGATAATTAAAGAGATAGCTCACATTTGCCTAAAATAACTAAAGAATCGAAGGAATAAAACCATTATCCAGCTCCAGGGCAAAGAAGATCTGGGGGTTATGATATGTCAACATGTCATAAACAGAATAGTGTGCTGAGGATAGAAGCAGCATCTCCCCCATTGGGTCAGAGTCTTCCCCAGGACTGGGGTCTCTGTCCCCTGCCAGATCTCACCCACCACGATAGGCCAGAAAACTCTCTAAGTATGTCTGAGAGAGCCAATGTGCCCGTCTCTCAGGGGCCCAGCTGCCGGTTATGGGCTGGGGACCTGCACTCCTGCACTGGCCTAGGGGTAAGGCAGACCATGGCAGCCCTGGCCCTCAGCGGCATCTCAGCAGCCCTAACCCCAGAGTCACAACACGTCATCTCACCCTGTGTGTCTGGTCCCCAGTGCTGCTGCCAGCACTTCTCCTGGCAGCATTTTCAAGAACCAGATGCTCCAGAGACACAGGCCTCCTCTCCCTAGGGAGAGCTCAAACCACTGGTCTCTAGCCTCTGCTTCTCTCCCAGAGCGAGTAAGTTCCCTTGACTCCCTGGGGTCCCCAAAGCCAACTAATGCCACTCTCTGCTCAATTTCTTCCAGCTGCTCGGGCTAGTCTCCAGCCTGAGTTGCTCTGCGTGCCAGGCCCGCCCTGGGCAGCGGGGACGTGGAAGCAAGCTGCCGTTCATGGGCCTTCTATTCCGGATGCTGGCGGCTCGTGAGTCTTCTTAGGGCTCTGCTTTCCAGAGAACTATTCCAGGTCATGGACTCTGGCAGGGCCAAAGGCTATGGCTGAGGGCAGACAGTTGGGGCAGGAAAGGATAGTCAGAATCAGCCTGTTTGAGCTAGAGGGTGAGATTGTTTGAGAATGTTGGCCAAGAAACTGAGAGGCAGGGAAAAAGGGGAGAGGATGCATCAGCTGCAAGCCTGGGCTCTGGGCTCATAGTCTCTCAGAATCTGGCTGAGTTCAGAGAAGGGCGTATTAATCAGAATCCCACTGAACTTAAGTGGGCCTCGCATCTAGGTTAGCCCAGACTCTATCACTCAATCTCTAAGCTCAGTTTCCTCCTCTGAAAATTGTAAGGATCACCTCTGTCTTGCCTTCTTACATGGACGTGGTGAGATTGACTCACACGAGCCCGTAGGGGTACTGCGAATGTCAAAGATTTTATTCTCCAGCTCACACTTACATGCCAGCAGGACAGGGAGCTCGCTCTCTCAGGTAGATGCAGTCTCTTGCATTGGTGTCTTTACTAAGAAGCTCACCAAGGGCACTGGGCAGCTGGAGAAAGAAGGAAGCTGATGCATCTCGAGGCCTCAGTTGGAGACTATGGCTCCATTAAAATCAATACCATGACTCGGTAGAGGACAGACCCTGGAAAGCCAGAAGGTGATGGTCTCTGCCTATGGAGGCTTCCTGGGGTAACTCACTTGGCCCTGCCCAAACACTTCCCTGGCTTTTATCTGCTCTACCCTTGCCCAGTGCCATCTGCATGTACGCTAAGGTCTGGGGCCCTGTCGCCCACTCTGAAGGGCACACATCTAAGGAGCTGAATGGATTCTGTTTGGCTGTGCCCTGAGCTGCCCTGGGCAGGCTAAGATGCATCCCCTGAGACTGAGGCAGCCTCATTGTTCCCTCCAGGACAGTCCCCTGGGAGTGAGGACATTTGAGGCAGGCCAGGGAAATGGGATGAGAAGCAGGCGGCAAAGGCAGGCAGCTGGTTCAGACCTGTGGCAGGAAGTCACAACCAAGATTCATCCTGGAAAAATGCAACTAATGCTGCACAGCTGGGGCCTGCTAATCAGAAACATAGGCCCAGAGGTGGCAGCAGGGACAGGCCCAGAGGGCAGGGCCGACAGAGAGGTGATAATTGGCAGCAAGGTCTAGGTCTGTCTCCCCACCCTCTCCGGCTGCCGTTTGGAGACTGAGGTTGTCACACTGCAATCTGGAAGGGACAGCTTCTCCGCCTCTGCCCTGCCTGCCTGGAGGTAAATGTGCTGCGCATCTATCGCCCCAAAATCAGTTTAAACAATAGCTAAAGGCTTGGCCCAGACTCTAGAAGATGGTGCTGAGTGTGGTGACCTTCACCCCTAGAATCCCCTTCCCAGGTGAAATCCCTCCCCAAACCCTTGGGGCCTGTCTCCCTTCTCCCAGCACAGCCTGTCCTCAGGAGAGTTTCTGCGAGGAGCCTTTCAGTCCTCTGGGTTCCGCTCCATCTGGCATAGGCTCTGTCCACTGCAAAAGGCATGAAAGGGAAGAGATTCCAGGCTGAGGCTATGGGAAGAAAGGTAAAGGACTGGTTTGGGCCACAACCCTTAAAAGGGTCATTCGTTGAGCTCTTCGAACATTCATTAAGTTCCTACTGTTACCTGTATGCCAGGCACTGGGATACAAAGTGAGTGTCAGTACTCTCTGTTCTCAGAAGTCTCACCATCTAGTGGAAAGAGGGGATTTCAAAAGAGGTAAGTGCAGTGACAGGAGAGGCTCAGGACGCTGAGTGCGATGAGAGGGGTGCCCATGGGTTCTCACTAGGATCCTCCAGGAGCCCAGGGTGCTCTACTGGTTCTCATTTCCCTCCTCCCCTCCCCTTTTCTAAGCTTTCCTTCTGCTCTCAGCTATGTCTGCCTCTGGGTGAGCCCTCGGGGCTACAGAGATAAAGGAAGGAGAGCTCTCTGCAGGGCAGAAGAAGCCAGGCTCTGCAGACCCACAGCCCAGAGACTGTCCCCTCCAAAAGGACCCTGCAGTCCCTGAGCTCCCACGCTCAGCCCCTTCCCTGCCTCAGGCCTTGCCCTGCTCCATATGCAGTCACCAAAGCCAGAGGATGAGAGAGATTTGCCAGCGGCCCCTCTGGGCATTACCAGCTTCTGCTGGAGCACTTCCAGGGATGCAAACAGCCACCACTGAAGGCATCCAGAAGCCACTTCTTGACAGCTTTGATGAAGCAAAATTGCTTCCCCGCCTTGCATGGCCAGAATCCGCCTCCCTGAATCTGCCAGCCTTGGGCTCCAGTACTATGCTCTGGAGCCCCATAGAAAAACTCTTGAAAGATACAGCTTATGTGGCTCTAGTTACCTGGAGACCAGGCTTCCAGCAGACAGTAGGCTTGTCTATCTCAGGGATCTCCCACTCCCCCACCCTACCGGCCCCTCATCCCTACCCCTGACCCCTGGGGCTTCTATCTGCCCTTGACCTAATACTTCATACCTCCCTCACTCTGGCCCAGACAAATCCTGTTCTATAGCCTCAGGTCATGGGGCTAAAGTGTCCTCAGAGTGTCATCCCTGGTGACAGCAGGGTCCCCCATCTTCAGGATAAGCATCAACTTGTCTCAGGTTGTTACTGGCTTGAATTCCCTAATGGCTCCTCCTGTTGGCAGGACCTTTTTTTTCCCTACTAAAACTATCTAATAGAGGTATGCTCAAGGAGCAGAAGTCCTCTAGCCCCCTGGGCACAATGATGAAATGCACCAGGCCGGCCCTCCTCACTTCCTTCACAAGCCCTGCTTTTCTTCCCCGTTACCCCATGCTGTGCCTGCAGAAGCGCAAGACTTGGTGTCCAACACTCCTCCCAAATCAAAGAAAGCATAGAAGGAATGAGGCAGGGGTCTGGAGTGGAGATCTGAGAAATGGAGGTAGGAGGAATGAAAGGGATGGAGGAGGATTCTGGAAGACATGCATGGGGAAGAGGGGGTTGGGCAGTGCCTCAGGGAACTCGCATAGAAGAAGCCGGGGTCAGAAGGTGGGGAGTGGAGAGGAGACAAGGCACCACATGGCAGTGGCAGGAGCAGGGAGCTGCCGTGTTGGAGGTTTCCTTACCGCCTGAGTGTTTGCCATGGAATTTCCCGGCCTAATAAAGAATTTAAATAGACCACAAGTTGCTTAATGTTGACTGTATAAATAATCCAAGTCCCTAGCTCCCTTTGTTCCACGGGCTATTTGTGTCAAGAAAGTGGGGGCAGAAATCCGACAGAAGCCGTGATTTGGGGACTCTCTGTTCTCCTTCATCAGGGTCCCAGAGAGCAGGGGCTGAGGCCTGGGAGGGGGAGATTTGAGTTTCCTAGCCAAGCCTTCCATTCGTGAGCATGCACACACAGACTCACGTGCACATCGGCACACGCAGCAATTCATCCCCACGCTCGCTCACAAGCATGTGTGCATACATGTGCACGCTTGCCCACACAAGCTGACCTGTGTGCATACAGGAAAACACACATATGTATACACACTCAGACACACAGTCTGAGCAAGGCTCAGCCAAAGGTTCCAGGTACAAAGTCCTGTCATGGGTGAGGTCCCAGCCACCTCCTTGCCTAACCTTTCTGCTCAGCCACCCTGGGGCATATGGCTTGGGAATAGGGATACTTTAAATCCTGTTGTGTGTGTGGCAGAGTGGCTTTGGTCACTCTGAGTCACTTCCAAGGAGGATTCTTGGTGGAGAAACAGCATGAAAACCAAGTTCAGAGTCCTCCAAACCCCTTTGGTCACTGTTGGCCAGTGACCAAAGTCTTCATCCCATCCTCGCACATGTGCCCAGCCCTGCCACATCCACCTATGCTGAGGAAGGACACACAGCCCATCCCACAAGGTCGAAGTTGGGCCAGCCTGGAAGTTTCTGTCCCCTCAGTGATAGGCAGGGCAGTAGGAGGGCAGTTGCAGTAAAACACTGGTACCACCCAATATGCAGTACCCAAGAGGGAGAAGAGGAAGGGAGAAAGAGGGGAGGGGAGGACAGGCGAGGGGAAGGGAGGGCGGGGCAAAATGGTTTGTCACTGCTTCTGCCTGGTGTCCATTCTGATTGCTCTATCCCTGTGCAAACTAGAATTAAATGTTTTAATTTCATTCTTGAATGTATTCCTAAGCACATTCACACACACATCACATGGAGCAGGGGAGAGAGCGGACTTGAGGGGCAGGGGGTTGCCTGGCCTCACACAGGTTCCCTGGTAAACTTCCTCTTCCAGTCCTAATTCTGCTTGGTCCCTGAGTCTCAGACCTTTCCTAGCCACCTCAGCCATGTCCCCCAGCCACCTCGCTGCTCACAGGGGCATGGCTCAGACTGGAACAGTAACTGCCATCTCTGTGCCCAGCACCGAACTCTGCAATGCCCAACAGATGTCCCAAGAAATCAGTGGCAGAAACTGGCTGAACACCAAGCCCAGAATATAGGACATTTGTGTGAGAGAGATCAGAGCTCCTACCCAGGAAGCCACAATTTAGTTCCATGCTAAGAATTAGAGAACAACCAGTGAACAAGAAGTAACCATCCCAGATAACCCAGTATATACCACCAGCTGAGAATTAGAAATGGAAGAGCCTCAAAAGGTAAAGCTCTGAGTACAGAGGAAGAAAAGCCCTGTGGGCTAACACTATTAGACATGCTTATTTACTAATTAATCCATCCATTTGTCAAATATTTATTGAGTACCTAGTATATGCAAGCAGTATGCTAGACACTGTCTTCATAGAAGTGTGTGTATGTGTGTGTGTGTACATGCATCTGGATTTAGGAATTACCCCCCTACACATACCCACCACACACAAACACAGACAAAAGCAGGATCCTGGGGCCACCCTCAATCCCAGCCCCAATATCAACCCCAACTTTGGGGCCAGCAGGTCCAGTAACTCCTTCCTCTAAGCCGGTGTTGGCCCCTGGATCTAATGGAGCACAGAGAAATTACAGTAAGAGGGATGCCTACATCTTTGCAGCCCCTGATCAACTTTTCTAAGGTCCATTAAGCCCAATAACCATTTTGCATAATACCTACTGCCTTATTTCTACGAAGCTCTAATGCTCCCTCCAGTTCCCCTTTCAGGCAGGAGCTCCAGGAATAGAAAGGCAGGCCCAGCCAACAGCTCCTTTGCTGGGCTGGCTGGGGGTTTGAGGAGGCTTGAGGCTGCCAGCAGATGGTGTGCATCTCCCAGGCTGCCTGGGAGATGGACAGGAAGGGAAGCAAGGCTATCCACACGCCCGGAATCTCTGGGCTGTCACCAAGTACCCTTGATCCTCCTTCCAAGAAGGAAAGAGAAAAACATGTCTTTCCAGTCCTAATCCTCTCCACATGGGCGGGCACCACAGAGAGCCAGCACCCTATTGCAGACACAAAGGCAGTAGGAGCTCCGCCATCACTGCCCGGGGATCCCTCCCCCAGGACCCACAGGTACGTGATTGCAGAAGCTTCTGCCTCCTCTGCCTTCCTTTCAGAGCCTCCATACTGCCCACTGTTACCCTTGGCCTGCCCTCTTCCTGGCATCCCCTTGCATACTTCCACCAAAGGGAAACTGAGGCCATGTCAGCTAATAGACACCTGGGTGGAGCCAAACAAGAACTGGTTTGCCCTGATCTGAGGCAGCTACCTGAACTTGAAGCTCTCTCAAGGGTATCATAGGCAAAGCTTCCAGAGGGCTTGTGAGACCCTCACAAATCTATGTAGTGGTTCAATAGGGGCTCACCCACATCCCTGGACATTTAGAGCAGGACCCCAGGTGGCCTTCCTCTCAGAAGCAAATGTCCCCTGGGTTAGTCCCCTAAGGAAGCTCAGGTCATGTGGAAATAAGAGCAGAAAGGTAGAAGATCCCTCAGGTTGGAGCCCTGATGGTTGGTGAGGGAGTCAGTGGGTCCTTCAGAGGAAGGTTTGTGTGGTAGGACTCTCATCTAAACCCACTGTGAATTCCTCCCAACTGGGATTCCATGAAAGGCCAGTCTGTATAGACAATGTTTTAGCCTTTTCTTGCTACAGCAAGACAGACCCTCTGCCATTTCCACAGGCTGTGGGCTCTGAGCCTTGGTTCTTGCAGTTGACCTGGGCCATGTGGGCCTCAGTCCATAGGCTGGTGGTAGTGACCTCCATATCTTTCCCCTGGGTGTCTAAGGACACAGAGCCAGCATGGCAAGCACAGGCATACACGAACAGCAGACATGGGCTGTAGCTCCTGGCAGACCCAGAGGAAGAAAGAGCCCACATCTCAGCCCCTGTAGCTCACTTGGGACCTTTCATGGATACCAAGCTGGTCTGTCCTTTCCAGCTACCATGACCACAGAGCCTGGGCCCTAAGGGCAGGGAGGATCTGCCAGAAGGCCAGAGGGCCTGGCCCTGCGTTATTCTTAGGCATCAAAGGGCAGGAAATGCAATCAGCTCTGAAAAGCATTGGCTGCCTGGATGTCTCCTGCAGGCACAGGCACAGAATTCTCCCTACTCTCCAAGGGCAACCCTGGCCCTAGCGGGCTGGCCAAGGGCCCTGGGCAGGGAATGGGAAAGGTCACCTCATCCCCAACCAATTCGATAGCAACTGTTTGAATAAGAGTTAATTCTGTTGACATGGCATCTTCTTTTTGCACTACCCCACCCATCCTGTTTCTGTCTATGTTCTCCTCCAACCATACCACTGTCCCCCACCCTGCTGCCCCCCTGACTTTTATTGCCCCAGGCTGTTGAGTGAAACAGGACCTTTGTGCTCTGGGCTCCATCTGCTCCTGCTTATTTCTCACTTAGAGCTGCAGTTCTTGGTCATACATGCCCCCTCCCCATATCCTTCCTTCTAATGTAGGGAGGAAGTAAGAGAATTAAAATGTTAATCAAGCCACAATCAGAGACTACAATATGCTGATCAGCCCTGTAGCCATGCCAGCAGGACACCTGCAGAACAAAGAAAGATTTCTACTGGGATTGCTAACAACCCATTCCCCACACCTGTGAAGGGGAACGAGGAACCAAGAGTCATTGCCTATGACTAAAACTGGGGAACCTATGGATTAAAGGCTGGGAACTGTCAGCAGTCCTTTCACTCTGCATATTCTTACCTTTTCATGCTACATACTCTTCCCCTTCCTCACTGTATGTCCACATCAAAGGAAATGGGTTAACAAAGTCTTTTAAACAATAACCCACCCGTTCTAAAGAATGATATATAAACTGAATTCCCCAAGCACTCAGCTCCCTACTCACTGTCTTTCCATTTCTCACTTGGTCCCACTCACTCTCTGCCTCTGAGAGGAGACCATACTCTGTCTGTGGAGTGTTACCCCTTCTCCAATAAACTTTCCTTTTGACTCTGACTTTGGCGTGTGTGTTGCTTTCTTCAGTCTCCGCCAAAGGACCCTCTTCTCTCCGTGCAGGACTTAGTCTCCCCACCCCCATCCCATGTTGGGAAATTTGCCCTGTCCTGCATCACTTCTATCAGGCTGCCCCCAGAATCAGGGACTAGGAGGGTCTCTGGTGCAGGTTGGTGTGGCCTGAGAAAGTGGCCTCCTCTTCAGACCCCTGTTTGACCACGTTGTGGTCGAGTACACAGTGGGCTGGAAGCTGAGACCCAGCCTGGACTTTGGAACCTCAAGACTAATGGCACCCCCACTCGAAGCCAAGCATCTACCCCCCACCCTACCTCATGCCCCTCTCTGCCCCAGAGGCAGGAGAACTCCCCCAAGACCCTGGGAAGAATTCAGGGAGTCAGGAAAGGCCTTCCAGACACCACTAGCATCTTGTGTGAGGAGGCAGGAGTGTATAAGTCCCAGGATCTTCCTCCCCAGAAGGTCCGCAGGGCCAGTATCCAGGAGTTACACACTTGAGAAAATGCCATCTTGTGTTGCTTATAGGAATTAAAATGGACAGTACAAAGAAAACCGCATCGTTAAATAAATGAATAAATAAATAAGCCTCTTACGATGTGTCAGGCACTACTGTAAGAATTTGACAAATATTACCTCAGTTTTATGAATATGGCCTCACCTATCTCAGGTAGTTGCTATTACAATCTTTATACAGGTGAGGAACTGAGGCATAGACAGGTTAAGGAACTTGTCCCAGGTCACACAGCTGGTAAGAGCCGCAAACACTCACCTCTCAGAATCGTAGCTCATGCTTTACTCTGGAAGCCTCTCTCTCCTTCCCCTTCCTTTCCCATCTTTCAAGGCCCATTTCCATCTTCCTCTTGAAGCCTAGGAGCTTTGATCCCCATTTTAAGGATGAGGAAGTTGAGACCCAGCAATCACTGTATTTACAGTGAGATCTTACAGGGACTAGATTGTCACCTAAAACTGAACTCTCTTGTCATCTAAAAGTTTAAAGCCTCTTTTCGTTGAAGATTTTTCATTCCAAGGTGCCCCACACCAGATACCAAGTGAGCTTGGTCAGTGTGTGGGAGAGGCAGCCGGGGTCCTCTGAGGAGGGTCAGCATTGGTGGGCTTCAACTCTTTCCTCTGAAGACCACTCCTCCTCTGCAGCAGCTAGTCCTGCCCACCCCTCCACTGTCTCTGCCCCTCGGCTTCTGCCAGCTTCTGCTCTCAGGCAAACACCCCAGCTGAGCCAAACCCCACAGCAAGTCAGCTAACCAGAACTTGAGGGCTCTCTTTGGACCTGTGCTGTCAGCCTGGAGAGATAGACACAATAAATGGACATGGTGGGAGGGCAACAGAGCACTGGGCTCTGTGATAGGGCAAGTCATTTGGCTTTTCTGGCCCTCGATTTTCCATTATGTAAACATATAAGGGGGGCTCACCAACCCCTAAATACTCTTCCAGCCCAGACTGGATGGAAAGAGAGAACAATTGCAAATGACCAACAGATATGGGACAGAATTGAGGCAACACACAAAGGACAGGTCTTTGTGTTCCCAAAGGAGGTAAAGTAATTACGGAAATGCACAGAAGGGCTCTGGAGGGCTTCCTGGGGGAGGTGAGCTGTGCAACCAGATCTTGGAGGAGGTAACAGGAACTAACTCTGCAATGTGTCACTGGCAGGGTCCCAGCTGTGCAGGGCCTGGTGTGCTACAACAGAGGCAGGGGAGGGGGGCGCCAGCCCCACAGGAAGCCCCAGCTTGTTGTTGGGTAACTTCTCCTCCTGTTTTCTGGGAACAAGCTATTTGGAGAAAAGGGGGAGGGAGACCTTAAAGGCTTCCAGATGGGGGGCCCTTCTGCCCAGGCCTGCTGCCATGCCGCCACAAAGTCTGTGCAGCACTTTCTAAGAATTCCAGCAAATGTTCGCCAGGGTGGCTCTGGGGAGGTCTTCTGAGCCATTCCCCTGCCTCTGCGATCCCCACTATCCTGGAACTAATAGGATGCCACATCTTATCCTTTACTGTTACTCTTTCTTATTAAAAAGTTGTAGAGACAGATTTTTGTCTTATCTTTGTCACCCTCTTCCTTCCCCTGAGATGCTCTCCTGTCTTGGCGTCCCAGCAACCTTTTCTATCCACTTCATCTGGGCTGGTTTGCCCTGAAGGCAGGGGGTCAAAGGGAGGCCAGTGTAAGTTCAAGAGAGGAGAGAAAGCAGAACACCCCCAGGACCTCTGTGGAGAGGAGGGGCTGGGAGAGGGATTGCAGAAAGGAGAAGGGGATTCCGGTTGTCCACGGGCTGCCTGGGCCCCTCCTGCAGCAGCCTTTTTCCTGAGCACAGAGCAGGAATTTGCTGTAGGTGAGCTCCCACTCTTCCCCTGGGGTTATTTCTCAGGGAAGGCAAGTGGTACCTAGGCTTGGGGACATCCCCACTTTCTGCCTCTTTCCCCTCTGACCATCCTGGCTCCAATCCTTGGTCCTGACCCATGCCCACCAGCAGCTGCTCCCTAAGCTGGGGTGCTAAGGACAAGCAGCCCCATTCTGGGCAGCTGGCCTCATGTGGGCTGCCCAGGCAGAACCCTGGAGGGATCAGAGAAGGCTTAGGGGAGAGACATGTTTGTCAGGGCTCAGCCCTACAGGGTTCCCTTGCCCTCTGTGCTGTTTGTGATTTGTTCTCCTGCCCTTGCCTTGCCTTCACCTTCAGGTGGAGGGATGGGGCAGGATGGGGTGGAAAGGGGGACTGGGGAAGTGAAAGGAGATTTTGAGAGGACTCCACACCTGGGGCCAAGTATACCTCACCCTGTAGGTCCAATCCTGGGGGAGGGAGGAAGTGAGCCCCAAGGACTGACTATGGTAAGGGCTGGTCCAGCTCAAGGGAGAACCCACCCAATCTTGTCAGAACTGCAGGTGTCAGGAGCAGCAGGTTTCACCCAAAGCCTCCCGTCGCCAGACTGTTGCAACACAGGCCTCTGATGAGAAGGCATTTTAATGAGTCAATCAGAAACACATGAAGCACACACCACAGGAGTGAGGGACAGAGGAGAAGGCAGAGGGGAGGGAGCAGGCAGGCAGAACCAGAGGCAACTTCCCTGGGCAGAACAGCTCCCTGACCTTGTCTCCAGACAGCCCTGGACCCAGCTGGGGGGACTGGGTCCCATCCATGCGGCTTCTTTAGTAGGACTGGGACATAGGGTCAAGGAGACCAAAGTTCACCAGCCCTGCCACGGCCCTATCTGTCCCTGAAAGCCCAGAAAGATTTCAGCCTTGGTCCTAATGTCCTGCCCCTGAGTGAAAGAGAGTGTGAGGGAGGGGCTCAGTGAACACACCCTTGGAGAGGGCCCTTCAAAAGGAGCTTTTCTCTGGGCCATCCCTGAACCAGTGAGTGATGCTCCCAGGCACAGCAGTGGCTGGACTGGTGCCGGGGTGTCTAGGGCAGGAGGGCTCATGCGGAGTAAAAAATCTGGCTGCACTGCGGGCCTCCAACAGGCCTCAGCCCTCCCGAACATGTTATTCATGTCCAGACAGGGGCTTGGTCATGGCTAATACCAGCTTGAGGGTTACGGAGCCAGATAGAGCCCTTGTTTATATGTTCTCAGGCTCTGCCCCCCGTCTGCTTTGTGGGGCTTCCTGGGAGTCTGCCACAGGTAGCATTTGCTCCTCAACCTCCTCATCTTCTCTGCAGAGGCCCACACCAGTTAGCTCTTCCTTCAAGGGCCAGCCTTTGCTCTCTCTGCTGCTCCCACTAATGTGGAACCTTCCTGAGAGGTGTCCCCAGGCCTCCTGGTGCCGGCCCCTCCCCAGGGCTCTTGACTGTCCTTTCTCCTTGCCCTGCGTGCTCTTGGCTTCTCAGCCTAGCCAGCACCAGAAACTTGAATCAGCTCTGTCTCTCATTCAGCTTCTGATTCCTTGGACTACTTCTAGATGCATTTTTCCTGAGCTGAACCCCTGCTCTGCCTCTGCCTTCTACAATGCCACAGACAGGTCTCTGTCCCACCTGGGTCTCAGTTTCCCTTTCCCCAACAATAACTAGAACAGTAGAAACTCCTAGTTCGAGATAGCTGGATGATTCTGTGAGTTCCAACACAGGCAATTTGAGGGGCAAATGTATGCAGATGGATATGCAAATGGCCATCTCCAGGATTTATGAGTGGCCTTAATGCCAAGGGGAAGAGGTGGGACGGGTAGAGGGGGCATTTCAATGAGGCAGCCTCAGCCTAGCTGGGCCCACTAAATCCTGGCGGGTGTCAGCGCCCGTAAAGCACAGTGATGAAGGGCAGGCGGCCCACGGGGAAGCGACAATGATTTACAATGGCAGGAGCTTCTCCCCGGGCTGCTCAGGCAAGCGCCACGGGGGTAGGAACGTGGAAGGATTTATGTCTCCCGCTTCCCCACACCAGCCTCAGGCAGTCAGGAGAACGTAGAGCTCAGAAGGTGACTTTCACCTTCAGAGGCAACAGGATGCTAGCAGAGCAGCCTTCTTTTCTACCCAGGATGGGCCAAGAGAGGAGGTAGATGGGGCACCCCAGATTGACCTCTACCCAGCCCTTAGCTTACAGTAGTCTCTTCCAAGCGGCCTTAAAGCACTAATGCTGCCCCTTTCACCTCAGGTTCCTGCCCAGGGCTGTCACCTCCTTCTGTGGGGTCCTAGTTGTGTCTGGCCAGCTCCTCTGGACCTGGCACGGTCAGCCCTGAGAGACGGTGGGTTCTACCGAAACTCCTTCATAGACCAGTGCTCTCCTGAAGTCTAATCTCACTTTCTTAAGCTGGAAAGAGAAAGAACAGTACATTTTCATCTATTCTTGGTAGCAAAAAAAAATTAAAAAGGTTGATTTCCCTCATCTTCACCTGGCTAAAAGATGCTTGCTGTGTCCTCTCCTTTCCAACCCCCCTTCTGGTTCAGCAGGTGACTGTCCTGGGCTGAGGGGCACATGAAACAGCAGGCACCCCTCCCTCACACACTGCTGAATTCCCAAGGTCACCGGTAAATTAAATTTTGGAGTGGTAACACTACTTCTCCAGCGACTCACCGGAGTGTCTCAGAAATGGCTCACATCACTCAACCAGGGAGTCTTACTGAGTGCCTGATTTGAGGCCTGGGAGACAGAAGGCTCATAGGCAAAATTCTCCACTGAGTAGTTACCAGGGCTGCCCAGCCTCTGGCTCTGAGGGCCTCTGCTTCCCCATCCACTTCAGTCTCCTCATAAACAAAGTTTACATATCCTATTCTCATACTTAAAGGAACCTTGCCAAAAGTCCCCCCAGGTAAAGAAAGGCTCCTTTTGAAGATGTAAACACATAAATCAAAAGGCCTGGTTTAGTTGAGTTGTTCCTCTACTGAGCTGTGTGTTTGGAGCCAAGGCTGCCTCCCTTGAGTTCTTTTTAAATAAGTGTGTCCTGGCCTTCTGTATGTTTGGGCCAGAGAGAGCAGAAGGGACTTCTGCCTTCTGAAGAGATGCTTTCCTGACCAAAGGCCTCACATCAGAAACCCAGCCACATTTCAAACAGTAAAAAATAGTCCTACGATTTTGCCTCTAGCTCCTCAGCCTCTCTCTGCTGCAAATACTAACTCAGGCCATATTTCTTGGGTCCCCAAATATTTTGTGCCTCTCTCTGTCTCCACTCAAAAAGACTAAATCCTAGTATAATAAACGTCATCATCTCAGGAACATCTCTGTGATACTGAATTACTTCCAAGAATCAGATGATGAATTTAAGCAGGGTTCTCTATGACTCATACAGATACCAAACTTCAAAGACATTTCTCCTCGTGGGATGTGACCTAGAGATTGGCACACAAGGCCTCAGAGAGTCAAGGGAACCGGTGGTAGAGGGGAAGGCACAGGTGCAAGTAAGAGGGCTGTCGAGGAAAGGCGAATACACACAGGACCCACCAACTAATACATTCACCTCTTACCTTCAACTACATTTGTTCAATGTGCTTTTGGTCAAGAGTTTGTTGGCCAGATAGCATCACTGTGAATAATTGTGCAGTTTGTGTGCTGCCCAAGGCTTAGAAGTCTAACAAACTTCTAAACAAGAAATCTAGGGAACACTAGCATCAAAATACAGCTCCCAGAATCCAGGCCTGGGGCTGTAATCACTCCGAGAAAAGGGGTACCTTTTCCTAATTCATACGAAGATGTTATATAGACTAATGGTAGCCCTGATGCCAAGCACTGTGAAAATATGTTTACATTTATTACTTTATTTTATCTCAACAAAGATAGAAGTGATATCCCCCATTTTAGAGGCATGAAAATCCAAGTGTGGCAAGGTCAAGTACTTGCCCAAGGTCACACGGCTGATAACCAATGGTGGTGAGAGTCAAACAGCAAAGTACATTCCCAAACCCAATCTCTCTTCTTGGTGTCTTTTGACTTGTCCCCTCAGCTCAACTCTGTCCCTTTACTCTTGATATTATAGCCCGCATGCCCTCAGTCCTAAACTAAGAAGATTAACAATACCAAGTGTTGGCAAGTAGATGGAACAGCTAGTAGTCTCTCACACTGCTGGAGGGAATGTGTAATAAAACAACCACTTTGAAACTACTTGTGAATTTGTTCCAAAGTTAAACATATACCTACTATATGATTCAGCCAGTTTACTCCTAAATATATACCCAAGAGAAATGAAATGATATGTCTGCATAAAGAGTTGTGCATGGATGTGGCCGGATATAGAGAAAGGGAGGGTAAGCAGGAGCAGAAGGGGTTCTGGGGAGATAGGCCCACCCTGATCTGTCTCACTTCACTCTATTCCTCCTGGATCCAAGTGAAAAGCTCTTGGGGGCTCCAGGCCAACACTGCAGGGGCCAACCTGGGGGAATGGAGAGCAATTAGGGGTCTAGACAGAGCTCACAGGGCCTGCTTGTGACTGTGTCCCAGCTCTGGCCTTTCCATTGGGTACAAAGCAAGCCCCTGCTAGTGGGAAGAGCTGGACTGGTGTGGGGGTAAGGGTAGGGGAGAGGGAGAGGGAGAAGGGGCCCAGGCCCAAGTGAAGAGTAGCACAGCCAAGAATTGGGCAGCTATGGAACTCGGGCCAGCTGAGAACAGAGGCCAGAATCCATGAAGTGGGTATTAGCCAGAGGGCTGCAGTATGGCAGCTCTGTAGGTGCCCATTTGCCATGCACCTGAGATGCTTTTTAAGGGCTACAGGTGGGTAGAAGACCCAGCCTGGCTAGATTTGCCTCATAGATTGGTGACACAAAATTTCTAGGCTGAAAGTTTCAGGAAGCCACTGCTGGTTGGGGCCAGGCTAGGGCCTGACTCCCTTTCAGCTAAGCCACTCCCCACCACCCCAACTTCTGCTTCTGCACTGGTCCTGGGCAGCTGTATTAGCCTGTGAACCTCAGGTTCAGCCCATCCAGAAGACGGGCCTAAGGTAACCCTGGGAGCCCTTTCCCCTGCTGGCAACCAGAGTCTTCAGGCCTAGGTCTGGAAGCTAAAGGTGGGAAGAATTGAAGTACTCTCAAGAAGCTCTAGAGGTGGCCCCCTCCTTACCCCACCACCTTCTGCCTTGATTCCCTACATCATTTCTGCTCCCTACTGGGATGGAAGCCTCATGCCTCTGCTCTAGGTTGCTTCCTCAGGACTCCATTCTGGCTGCCCTTAACATCAGCCAAGATAGAAGTCCAAGCCATCCATAGCCCAAAGAGAAAAGACAGTGACACTTGGGCTAGTTCCATGAATCCTCAAATGCACTAGTTCTAAAGATGAGCTCAGCTGGGGAGATCTGAAGTAAGGAAGGCACATTGATTCCCACTCATAGCCCACAGTTCATTCGCACTTTGGAGTTATATCCAGGACTTCAGGCACCTCTCTGTTACTTGAAATATAAAAATGAGTTCCAAAATCAATCAGGATTGCTTACTTTTTACCATCTATTATTTTGAGTCACCTAAGTCAGCACAGGGTGCAGGCACAGGTAAGGGAGCATAGAGGAACAGGACTCCTTGCTGTAGCTGGGAAATTGCCCTGCCTCTCACCCACATCAACTTGAAGCTATTGTCTGTTATTCTGTCCTTAGACTTCCATGCTACTCACCACAGCTCCCATGTGAAAGAAAGATGGACTGTTCTCAGCTTCAGCTTATGGGATTTCCATCTTGTTTTTAAAAGCATTTTTTCCCCCTGATCCCTATTCTCCTCACTTCTATTACCCAGTTCAGTCCTTCACAACTTCTGATTTGGACTCTTACAGTCCTCCCCTGAGGTCTGCCTGCCTCCCCAACACCCCCAGCTCTCCCTCCTCACCAGAGTAGCTGCTCAGGAGAACGGTCAGTTATGGAATGTCCACCTACTCTGTGTCAGGGGTCACAGGAACTGGAGGCAAGGACAGATCTGTCTTCTGTTGGAAAAGATGGATGTGAACCAATTAGTGCAGGAGAGTTGTCCTCTAGCCTGGAGTACACCCAAGGTACAATCTGGGTCCCAGAGTCACAGAATACTTCTAAGGGAAGAGGTGGTATAGGAAGAGGAATTGAGCTCTACAGGCAACAAAGGTGTTGTCAGTAGTGGGACAGCCTATGCACAGGCTCAGAGGCCAGATTTCAAGGTCTTCTATGCCTTGATCACACTTACTTTGTGTACTGGTCAAGGCTTGTGTGGCTGCATGTGACACAAAGACCACCTTAGACTGACTTAAACAGCAAAGGAGAAGTGTTGACTTTCAACCTAAACTTGATAGGTTGAACCAGAGAAACTAGATGCAGCTGCTTAAAGGACATCAACAGAGACTCAGTTTCTCTCTGTGTCTTTGCTTTATCCTTAGCTCCACAAGGCAGCTCCCAGTAACTTCCAGCTGTCCCCTCTAAGCAGCAGTGCCAGACCTCCTGACATCATACTGCCCAGAAGAAGAAATCCTACTGCCAATAACAAGCTCACCTTCACAACCCCTCCCTTTCTTGCTGAAGCTTCACTCTCTCATAAATGCAACGAATGTTTCCTTGAAGTTCATTGGGTGTGACTGGATGAAATATCTACCTCTGAACCAATCACTGAGACGAGGAGAATATGATCTCATTGGTGTAGGCCAGGTCATACACTCCACCCTTGAGCATATAGGTGGAGAGTGGCATCAAGGACACTGTTACCAGGAGCACCTGTCCTACATATGGAACAGGATAGACCCAGAAAGCAAATGTCCTGCCCATGAAAGTGAGTGAGTCACCTGAGATGGGCTTCAAACCAAATAACAAGTCACCTTGAAGACTCTGGGGAAAAATGGTGGGCCCCCAACTTCTCCCAAGTTTCCTTTCTCCTGATTTATTTATTCTATATCATCTAAGCTAGAAAGAGAGATTAGCCTTCAGCAGTGCAACTTTCAGCCTTACATGGAACAATCATGTGAAAGAAAGAGAGAGAGAGAAACAGAAAGAGAGACAGAGAGACAAAGACAGACAGAGACAGAGAGAGAGGAGTTGTATACGCACAGCCTTCATTGTCGGTGTCATTTCCCTTTGGAATACAGTTTAGGGAAATTTGGGAATTGAAGGAGCTTCCTTCCAAACACTAAAGAGTCATAGCCAACGAAAAAAGACCACACATAAAATGTGATTCTGACACTGAACCCGTGAGCATGGCTCTAAGAGGCTGAGGCATCGCCTACAGTCCCACAGCCAATGTGCACCTAGAATGGAATGGGGCTGGGACTGTGGGCACCTGTTACACCTTTGATCAAGGCCAGCTCCTCTTGCTCAAGGAAAAGCTACAGCCCAGCCTCTGGCACTTGTATGGATAGACTGAGGAGGTAAGGAAGCCTGGAAGGGTCTCTAGCCTCTAACTCCACAAATCATCCTGTTTTAATGTAAATAGCCATTGCCAAGAGAATAGCCTGATTCCCTGAGTCAGCAGCTGGGTGACAATGCCCCAAGATAAATGGCTTTGTTTTGCCTTGGTTAGAATGATTCTGTAACCTTTCCTCCTTTCTGCAGAGGGGAACCTCCCAGAACCCTATCAAGTGTACCCTGGGGCTAAGGAAGCCTGGGGTTCAGGGCCTTCAGTGTGTGCCAGGGTCACTCCATGTGCAGTGAGAGGCAGGGATGGGTGAGAAACTGGGCTGAATGGATCTGAAGCAGATAAGCCATGAGTCCTTAACAAATGACTCTAGAGGAGCTGAGGAAAAATTCTATCCTCCAGCTAGTCCGAAGCTGGGGTTCGAGGGAAGCTCTCAAGCACTCAGAATTATTGTGGAGAATTTGGAGGCCTGGCATAGGATGAGGAGAATAATGGGCAAGTAAGACAAGGGAGAGGTTACTCTCCCATCTTGTGCCACATGGGTATTACTAAGTTGTCTATGGTGTTTTGTTTTGTTTTGTTTTCGTTCTTGTTTTTACCAGTGAAGACTTAAGAGTTTTGAAAGAAGAATTGGCTGTGAAGCCAGACCCAGGTATTTGAGAACCTCAGCCCTTACGCTTACTGGCTGTGACATCTTGGATGATATTGCCTTATTTTATAGATGAGAAAACAGAGGCTTGGAGTAGCTAAGCAATTTGCCCAAAGTCACATACCAGCTTATGGCAACATTAAAACTTCAGCTAGGACAGTCTAGCTCCAAAGTAAATAGTGTTGAATGAAACAGAGATTGAAGGTATAAATGTCCCCAGGTACCTGGTGACTTGACCACCTGCCTGAAACTCCAGCTCCTCACCCTTCCAGTACTGTGTCCTTGCTTAGCCACACTGCAAATTCTGTGGTTTATAGTTCTACCCTTCAGCTTTCTGAACACACTTCCCAATCCCCTTGTGGTTGGTGGATCATGCGATGTGCCACTTGAAGGCTGGAGCATTTCACTTGTCATTGTGAAGGCCTCCAGAGCGCTTTTCTTCCATCACAGCAACCAGCACTATTCCAAAGAGGCTGCTCCATCAGCCTGGATCCCACATAAGGATGACATGGAAAGGCCTCCAGCCAACCCACAATGGACAATGCAGCACGAGTGAGAAATAAATCTTCATCGCTTTAAGCCAAAACCACTGAGATTTGAGGTTTGTTACTGTGGTATCGCTTATCCTATCTTGACTGATACTCTTCCCTTTCTCGGAGGAAGAAGCAGGTGAATTCTTCTGGGTGTAAGCAACAGTGCTCAGCAAAGCGAGAGGACAAGGAGCCCATCTTCCCAGCCGCACCATGATGCTTTGGAGAAGCCAAGTGTGGTAGAGAGAAATGAGCCTTAGGGAAGACAAGGATTCCAAGAACCCTGAGCCAAAGAGCTTTCAGACTGCAGGAGGGTCATCTGGTCCATCTGAACCCCAGAGGGCTTGGTCAAAGAAGTTTTATTTCTCACAGCTCATATCCAGGCTGGAGCTTGAAGCTGTCCAGGCCCCATGCAAGAGAGGTCAGAACTTGGCCTGGGGAGGGGCTGGATCACCTCCTGCCCCAGGACAAGCATCAGCAGGGCCTCAAAACACAAATAAGCATAGAGGTAGATGGGGATCTTGACAGACAGGCCCAGAACACTGGTTCCCCAGTCACCTGAGTGCAGACTCCCATACCAAGGTGGATCCTGTGGATGATAATCAGGATCCTCAGTGGGCACAAGCCCAGGAACACAAACTGTCACAGCAGGATGGCTGGGCTACAACACACTAGAAGAAGTCTCCTGGAAGTGGGTGGGAGCCCTGTGGGTATGGGCACATACCTTTCTCTTGGATTATCTTCTCCCCTCCTCCAGCATAAAAAGAGTTTTCCCAACCCACATTTCTGAAAGACAGCTAGAGGAAAAGTGGTTAGACCATGAAACAGTCCTTTCTGGGTAAGGTGGTTCTCAAACTGGACTGGGAGAGATCCTGGAACCTGGTGCAGAAGGATACCTGTAGAAGAGGGGTCAGGAGGGTACAGAGAGACTTTCCCATAAGCCTGATTGGTGTGAGCGGAGGGAAGTCTCAGGCATAAGTGAGCCCCAAACATCTTTCCACCACTTTCTCCTTTCCCTTTAGTCAGGGCTAGCCTTTACTACCTCTGCACCTGTCCTGTCCCCTGCTCCAAGTTCCCCAGAACCACCACACCCTTAAAGCTGCATGAAAGAGCTCACTATGCTTCATGTGCAATCCACAGAGTTCCTTCCTGATGACCCTGAAGAACTGTGCCATTTCCTGGAGAAGCAGTGAACTGTGAAGCCTCTCTAGCCCTTTCCCCCAGCCAAGAGGAAATTTGGAAGCTGCCAGTCTTGGAAGTTGCCTTGGAAGCAAACATTGACATCATATCTTATTCCTGTCGTATCCGTCAGCAGAAGACTGTAAGAGAAAAAGCACCGCTTTTGAGATTAGACGAATATGAGTTTCATTCCCAGCTCTGCCTTGTGTCCAGTGTATGAAATTGGGCATGGGGATTAAGCTCTGTAAGCTTCAGTTCCCTTGTCTGTAAAATGATAACATTAGTCCCCACATCGTGATAGCACTCATGTTATGGTATGACAAGTGTGAAAGAAGACACACCTTAGCACAGGGTCTGCCTGACAAGAGGCATTATAAGTGCTTAATAAATAATATTCAGTGTTAGGGTACTACACTGAGTGGGCAGGAAGCAGAGAGGGTCCTGTGAGCCTGAATAAGCATTCTGTGAATTTGTTTGGCTCAAAGAGACAGGAAAAGGTTTGGAGAATTATGCAAGTAGCCTAGGCAGTACCCCAGAAGCCTGGTCAGCTTCAGCACCTAGCACTGAGTACCCTGACGCTGGAGCCCACAGACAGGGAGGAGGCTCCAGGGCTGAAGTCCTCCCAGCCAGAGCTCTGGAGCCAGCCCAAGCACTACCTCGGGCGAATGTCTGAACACATTTGTTCAGTGTCCAGAAGAGTTCAGAAAACAGCCCTGAGAAAAGCTCTTCCTTAGTTTTATCCCCATCCATCCCTGTCATCACTCTTTTGTTTCTGCTATTGCATTGTTGTGTTGCCTCTTTTGACCTTCAAGCTGCTTGTGGGTATTTCGGTAGAAGTTGTCAGGCTTCCCAGTCTAGGCCAGTGAATATGGGAGCTCGAACAATAAGAATAGCCACGTCCTATTTGAGAGCCCAGAGAGACCAGGGAAGGCACAAGACAAACAAGAAGATGTGGTCTTCTGGGCTGCTTGAAGAGGATAGGACTCCTCCTTCCTGGAAGACAGCTGCCCAGAGGGGAACTTTACCCTAAAGTGTTCCAACATGGTTCAGGCATTTAGCACCCGTTTAATTTATATGTGAATAATTAATATGGAGTTTTCAGGTCAAGGTGTCAACCACCTCCCCCCCACCCCCACTTCATCTCAACATATAGGAAGGACAGATATGTTTGTTAATTTAGAATATATGTATATAGCTGTGTTAATGAGAATAAAGTAAGGAAGCTATTCACAGGCAAATAATGGAGAAGGAAACGAAGTGGTAAGCAGGATTTGAAGTGCAGCAGAGAACAGAGACAAGTCATTGGGAAAAGGATTGCTATTCCAGGACTGGGCTCCTATGTAAAGCCAGGAGCAGTGAACATAAAGCCCTCCCACCAGGAGAGGCCGGATTAACTCTGCTCGCCCCCAGCAGCAGGTGTCTAGAAACATGCTGTTTACCCAACACCAGAAATACAGATACAGCCCAAGAAAGACACTAAGCCCCTACCCTGTTCCCTATGTTGGTATGAAGTTCAGAATAACTCCATCCACATGAAGACCTCTAGACAAAGTTGTTCATATAAACCTCATTCACAACTCTGAATCCCACAGAGCTGGGGCCAAAGTAATCACAAAACTGTCCTATAGGGAAAGGCATTCGGGAGAACACTCCATGAAAGATGAACTCTCCCCACAAGATTTCCACCAGAAGGATAGAAGTGGAGTGTGTAATTTCCAAACATGTAGAGGAAAAAAAATTAACAAAAAAATCAATTCAACAGAAAGTAGGAATGGAGAGGAAATAAAGTAACAAAGATGAGACACGGTAAATAGAATAAAAAAATCTTATTATAGAAGTAATTTTAAATATATTATAATAAATGAATCTAGATGGCTAAACCTTTATTAAAAGACAAAATTTCACAATGTTTTCATTTAATTCATATTTATGCTACTTATGAAAGAAACATCTAAAACCGAGATAAAAGATATGAAGATTTGCAAGCGCCACACACACACACACACACACACACACACACACCAGTCAAGTGCTATCCAAACGAGTGAAATATTAAGTAATAGAAGAAAACATTAATTGTATGGAATAAAAAAGAACATTTTCTAGTCTTAAAACGAATTAATCATTGAAATGCTATAACAATAATGCCTTGTATACAACTAACAAAGCAGACTCAAAATATGTAATTGACAGCACTGAAAGAGAAGATGACAAGTCCACAGTCAGAATATGTCACTTTCTCAGAAATAAATAGATCATACAGTCAAAAATTGCTAAGATCATCAAAGATTAGAATAATAAAATTATAGGAGATTTATAGAGCTATGTGGTACTTTTGCACCCAATAAATAGAAAACACCCATATTTTTTAAGTGTACATGGGTCATTTGTGATATTTGATCTGCATGTCAAAGAAAATCTCATTTAAATTCCAAACTCATTGTGACACAGACCACATGCTCTGACTGCTGAACAATAAAGCTCAAAATAAACCATTAAAAGAAAGCATTCCCAGAGCCCATGTGTTTGGAAACAAACAAGCAAAACAACCTCACTGCCAAATAATTGAGAGGTTAAAAAGAAAATCATAATGAAAAATTATGAACATTTTAGAACTGAGCATTAACGAGGGCATGGCACATCAAAACACCGTGAAGCTGCCCCTACAGAGAAATGTCTAAATCTAAATTTTATTAGAAATCAAGAAAGATTGAACATAAACCAAGGAGTCACCTCAAGAAATTGAAAATAGAATAATGGAGCAAACCAAAAAGGGAATAATAAAAATGAAAGCCAAAAATAATAAAATAAAAATAAATACCAAAAAAATAGAAAAGAAAAATGAAATAAAAAACGGTTATTTGGGGAAAGAAAAAAAAAAACTCTAGTAAGGCTGGTAAAAATATTGTGTTATAATAATGACAACAATATTATTATTATAAACAACCAAACAAAACAGTAGAGTTATTCCGGGGGCTTCTGGTAGCTACTTCTGTATTAATCATGCCTTTCTATTTTCTGTATTTCCTGAGGCTACGATATATGGGGCCTTGCTGACCTGGGGAGACTGCCCCTACCAGGGCTAACCAGTTCCTGGAGATTGTTAAGGACTCACCTATACCTTTCATATGCAAACCAACCTAGATCTCATACCCCAACCGCCTCCTTCATCCACCTACCCTAATCGCTCCAGTGCCAGGTATCAGACAAGTGGGGACAATTGTCCTACACTCCAAATTAGCCAATCCTAAACCTGCTTACCCTGCCTTGCCTATTCCTTCTCACAGAAACTACAATACAGGCTCTTGCCCACGTGGGCATGCAGTTATATGGGGTGCCTCCTCCTCTTGGAAATTGTGAATAACAAACTGTCCTTTCAATGACAATCATCTTCTGAGCTGTTGGCCTCACCATAGCTGAATAAAAATAAAACCTATATTTTAAAACAACTTCCTCATCTCTATTCCAGAAGGAGAAAGAGGGGTTGATCAAATGAGAAATGTGAGAGATGAACAACACCTTCGACATTAGAAACAAAAGGTCCCATGGAGGACATAGCATTATTAATGAAAGAGGAATCATATTTAAATATCTGCTGTGAACTTTTAGGATGTCAGGGATAAAGCTTAAAATCCTTTAAGTATTTGAGGAGAAAAAGTTTACATGTCAAGGTGAAAAGGATTGAATTGGAATCAAACTTCTCTTCTACAAGCCTAAATACAAGAAGAAATGTGATAAATACAAGAATATCTATAAAGTTCCAGGAGGAAAAGAATGCATTCAGGACAGAAAAACTATGAGTCATTTTGGAGGATGATTGAAAAGATATTTTCCAAACATTTAAGCTTTCAGATGTATACCACACACTCAATCACAGCATGTAATGTTCTTATTCAAAATACATAATTTGTATATAAGCTTGAGAAAATTGATCAAATCCAACTGAGGGACATTCAACAAAATAACTGGCCTGTATCTTCAAAAGCATCAAGGAAAAGAGAGTCAGGAAAAGACTAAGGAATTGTTCCAGATTGAAGGAGACTAAAGAGAAATGACAACTAAATGCAACACATGATCTTTTTAAGATTGGTAAAGAAATAGTATATATATATGTGTGTAGTGTGTGTGTGTGTGTGTGTGTGTGTGTGTGTGTGTGTGTGTAATTAAAGGAACTAAGAGTAGACTAAAATTAGAAAGTATGACTTCCTAATTTCTAAATATAAAGAAACTTGCAAAGCAAATTTGAGCAAATGGAAAAATGAAAAAAAGAAGATGTAATGAAACAGGAAAAGCAGAAAGCATTATTATCTTATGAGATAAATGATTAAATATCCTCACTCCAGAGCCTCCAAACTAAAATGCCCCTAGGAACTACATGCTAGGATACTTCCTATCTTTCATCACTGAGTCTACCTTATTTTCCCCATTTGCAGTAATCCAAGCCCTGTTTTCCAGCATACCTGTAGGAAGGTGGCATGGCACAGATAGCAACCCAGGGTGTATCCCCTTAGATCTAGTATGCAGAGAAGCTGAGTGAAAATCCTTAGTCCCAGTTCCCAACATGAGGGGAGGATTCTGATTGGCCAGCATGCATCAGATTCACATTTCTGAAGCAAACAAGTGTGGCTGGTGGAAAGAGTCTCATAGAATTTCCTGTAAAGTGGACCATCTTTTGAGAAAAGGATGGACTATCTACTAAGTGCTCACTACCCAAGGACAAACAAAAAAAAAGGTAATATTCATGACAGAGAATGTAGAATTCATAGCAAAGAGTACTGAGGGCAGGGGGAGGGTTATCCTAAATTGGTAAATTGTAAAAACTAAATGAGAATATAAGAATCTGTATGCACTGAAGATAACATCAAATATATAAGGCAAAAAAGGTTAGAAATTAAGGAGAAATTGAAAAAACCACAGTCATAATAAAAGGTCTAGTATGCCTCACCATTTATGAGAGATCAAGTAGACAGAAATTTAATAAGAATATAGAAGAGTTAAAAATTATTATTAAATTTTAGCTTATTAGATCTATATCAAACTGTTTTCCCTAGAAACAGAAAATGTATATTCATTTCAAATGGCCAAGGAATCGTTATAAATTTGATCATATCTTAGGCCACAGGAAAATCTCATTAAAATCTCAAAAGCAGAAATAGTACAATACACAAACTCAAACCACACTGCAACAAAACTAGAACTTAATAGCAAAAGGAAAAACAAAGAAACAAAATGAAACCACTCTGGAGAGGGGGGAAAGTTGTCTTAATAGCCCTAGGGTCAAAGAGAAAATCAAAACTACAATTAATGATTGTTTAAGAAACAATAGAGTATAGCAAAGAGAAAACACAAAGCCCTAAAGAACAGAATATATATAGTTTTATGTTTTTCCCATTAAACAGAAGAAAGAAATTAAATGGACCAAGTATTCAACTCAAAAGGCAAGGAAAAGAGCAAAAAAAAAAAAAAGTGAACCTATGAAAAAGCTAGAGGAAGAATTTGAAGATAATGTTAGATGATAAATTAAAAATAAAATCTATAGATCTGAGAAATTCAAGAGCTGGATCTTTGAAAGACTATAATAGTATAATAATAGTGATCATTTATTGGACAGTCAGCTGATGGTCAAGTATCATGCTAAACACTTTAACACAACACATTCATCTCAGAATTGCCCCAGGAAGTAGGAAAATACAGATACCCCCATTTCATATATGGGGACACTGAGTGAATGAGAGTTATGTGTTTTGTCTCAGGTCTTTTCATCCCCAGAACTCATGCTCTTAGTCATTATATAACTGTCTCTAGCAGGGTAAATCAAGAAGAAAAGAAATGGCCACAGACACACAACACAGTGGAGGAGAAAAGCATGCAATCACTTACAGAGAATTAAAAATTTGGAGAAAATACTTCACACAACATGATAACTAGAATAATTGGGGGTTTTTAAACATTTTTTTATTATTGACTGTTTATTTCATGTATTTGGGATCATACACTTCATCCAGTTTATATCCTTTCTTTTTTTATGTATAAATAGAAAGTTTGTACATAAAAAAAACTTAAAGAAAGTCTGCAAGAACAGTACAAAAACTTTTCCCTATAAACTGAGAATAATTTCCTAATAGGATGCTCCCTTGCCCCCCACCCCACCCCGCCCATGCTTGAGTTTGTGTTTCCTTAAAATAAAGACATTCTCCCAAATAATCACAATACAATCATTGGAATCAGAAAAATAATACTGATACATCACTACCATTCAATCCATGGACCTCATTCAAGTTTTGCCAACTATCTAATTAAGATCCATAGCAAGAGGACCCAATCCAGGATCACATGTTGGGAAGTACTTTGAGACTATGTAACTATCCCTTTCATATCCACCATCCACTGATATTCCTTAGCTAAATCACTTATTATGATGGTTGTCAAATAATGATTTTTCTAATTCCATCATCCCTTGTACATCAGTGACAGTCTACTCTTATGGAAAGGTTTTCCTCTCCTCTCCATTTACACATTCATTTATTTATATCGGTGTGGACTCCTGGATTCCTATTTTATTCAATAATAAAAATCTGTTGCCATTCTATTGTGTTTTGTCAAATCATCCCAGATTTGTCTAGTAGGAGTCTCTTCAATCTGGTTCTATGTCCTTCTGACCTTTACCCATCATTCTTTGAGCACCTCTTTACTTTTTAGCACAACAGGATGTTCCAGGCTCATCTTATACTTTTTTTTGCCTCAGTCCTGGAATCTGCCATTTCTTCAAAAATCCCTGGCTCCTTTTAGTGGAGAAAGGTACTTTAAAACAAAGATCTGGGCACTAGATGTGTTCATTGCTATTAGAGTGTTCCAGGGTACGGAGTTGAGAAATCCATATCTATCTATCTATCTATCTATCTATCTATCTATCTATCTATCTATCTATCTATCTATCTATTTATCTATCTATCTATCAATCTATCTATTTATTGTAGGCAGCCCCAAGATTTCCCTCAGTGTTCACCACCTCCTGGTGTTCAAATCTTTATATAATCCCCTCCCTTTGAATATGAACTGGACCTAGTGACTCACTCCTAACAAACAGTATACGACAAAAGTGATGGGAGTTCACATTCAAGTGCAAGTCACAAAAAGACCATGACTTCCGTTTGGGGCATTCTCTCTTGCTCTCTCACTCACTCACTCTGAGGGAAGCCAGCTGCCATGCTTTGAACTGCCCTATGGAGAGGCCCATATGGCAAGAAACTGAAGGTGCCTTCAGCCAAAAGCCAGTGAGGAAGTAAATCCTACCAACAACCACATGAATGAGCTTGGAAGCACAACTTCTGTTAAAAGAGCCTTGAGATGAGACTACAATCCTGGCTGACAGTTTGATGGCAGTGTTGTGAGACCCTGAGCCCTTGGCACTTGGCTAAGAAACTCCTGGATTCCTGATACACAGAAATTATGAGATAATAAATATGTCTGATTGTTTTAAGCCACTAAGTTGGGGATAATTTATTACACAGCAGTAGAAAACTAAATACACAAACACACACACAAGTACATATATTTATTTCTATATCTATGCTATATATTGAAAACAATGAGTTCACATCCATGTCTCCAATTTTAATTCAACTCCACAGGATTAATTCTATTTTTGTTTCTTTCCATAATTGTAACTCCCTTCTCAGACAGTGAGAACTGACTTATTCTATTTTTAAAATATTTTTTTAATTTTTCAATTACAGTTAGCATACAATATTATATTAGTTCCAGGTGTACAACATAGTGATTAGACATTTATATAATTTATGAAGTGCTCATTCTGATAAGTCTAGTACCCATGTGTCACCATACATAGTTATTACAATCTTATTAACTATATACCTTGTTATACTTTACATTCCCATGACTATTTTGTAACTATCAATTTGTACTTCTTAATTCCTTCCTCTCAACCCCTTTTCCATCTGGCAACCATCAAAATATTCTCCGCATCTATGAGTTTATTTCTGTTTTTTTTTTTTTTTCATTTCTTTTGTTCTTTCTACACATAAGTGAAATCATATGGCATTTGTCTTTTTCTGTCTTACTTATTTCACTCAGCATAATGCCCTCTAGATCCATTCATATTGTTGTAGATGACAAGATTTTGTTCTTTTTAATGGCTGAATAATATTCTCTTGTATATCTTGTTTGGGACTCTCTGTACTTCCTGGGCTTGTATGTCTATTTCCTTTACCATGTTAGGTAAGTTTTCCATCATTCTTTCTTCAAATAGGTTTTCAATCCCTTGCTCTTTCTTTTCTCCTTCTGGTACCCCTATGATGAGAATGTTGGTACACTTGATGTTGTCCCAGAGGCCCCTTAAACTATCCTCAATTTTTAAAATTATTTTTTCTTTTTGCTGTTTTCTGAGTATTTTCTGCTACCTTATCTTCTAAATCATTGATTTGATGGTCTGCTTCATCTAATCTACTGTCAATTCCCACTAATGTATTCTTCATTTCAGTTATTGTAGTCTTCATTTCTGACTGGTTCTTTTTTATGTTTTCTATCTCCATTTTTTATGTGTTCTATCTCTTTGTTAAAGTTCTCACTGAGTTCATCTGCTCTTACCTTAAGTTCACTGAGCATCTTTATAACCAGTGTTTTGAATTCTGCATCTGGTAGATTGCTTGTCTCCATTTTGTTTGGTTCTTTTTCTGGAGCTTTGTTCTGTTCTTTCATTTGGGACATCTTTCTTTGTCTCCCCATTTTTCCTGCTTCCCTGTGTTTGTTTCCATGTGTTAGACCAGACTACTATGTCTCCTAGTCTTAGTAGTAAGTGTTCTGTGGGGCCCAGTTGTACAGACTTCTTGGTCACCTGAGCCAGGTGCTTCAGGTGTCCCTTGTATGGGCTGTGTAAGACTATCATTATTCTTAATATACTTACTTATTGGGTCAGCCTTCCCTCATTTATAACCAATTTCCTCTCACTGCCACCACCACTCATTCAAGCTTCTTCCTCACCCTGCTTAGACCCTGACACTCCAACTTAGCACCATGAATGCTACCTACTCCTATCATGCCCAGTCTGACTCAAAGGCTTCTGGAACAATTGTTCAAGGAGGGAGGAAGGAAAAGAGGCAAGAAGGCTGAGAAGAAGGCAGTAGAGAATACTGAAATTGATTCAAAGAAGAAAAAAAGAAGAGGGAAACAAGCTCAAAAGAAAATGAGAAACCATTAAAGAATTACTCACCAAAAAGTGTTAGAACCAGAAGTATTTCAGACTCTCAAGGAGTAGATCATTCTGGCACTGTATAAACTCTTCCAAGACCAGAGAAAAAATTAGGTAATATCTCAAATCATTTTACAAATCCAGCAAAACTTTGATATTAAAACCCAACTAAAGAAACAAAAATCTCACATAATAGTAAACCAAATTTAGCAATACATTTCAAGTGTAATGCATGACAAAATAGATTAAACTTTAAGAATGCAGGAGTGGGTCAACATTAAGAAATCTCTTCTCTTTAAATTAATAGATAAAAGGAGATATGGAGATAAGAGTTGATGTTAATATCAGTGGATTTTTTAAATTTCAGACTCTTCCTAACATTTAAGTCAGGACTCTTGATTGCAAATAATGGAACCCAAGATGAATTTATGCACATAGGGCTATCTCATGAAAGTCAATAAACGAGAACTAAAAAAGAATAAATGTCGAAAAGGAAAAAGCAAAACTGTTTTCATACTTGCCCATTGAGAATAAATACTCTAAAACCAGTAACTTTCTCATAAATCAACAATGACCAGCTTGAAAAACCAATGGTGGAAAATTCTTTTTATAATATCAACAAAAAACTATGCAGTACCTTGAGGGTAAGGCTAGTGATGGGTATCTATTGAAGAAATGTAGAATATTTTTACATGAGGACATTTAGAAGAAATGAGTAAAAAGAGAAACATGGGCTGTCCTGGGCAAAAAGATGCATATTGTAAAAATGTACATCTGCCTCAAATAAATTTATAAATTTAATGCAATCTCAATGAAACTCTTCTAAAAATGTGACAATACAATTCCAAAATTAAGGTGAGATACTTAATGGAAGCCAGGAGGTACCTGAGATATTGGCTCCCAGACACCAAAACCTTCTATTGAGTACTTATACTGTACATAGCACTAAGTTAAATGTTTCACTTGCATTATGGATTCTATTTACTTCTCCCCAAAACTCAATGAAATACAATTACCTGTGCATTAGAGATGGTTTTAAAAAGTTTGCCATTCTTACAGATATCTAAATATCAGGAATAAGTATTTGAACATGGGATTCACCACTTCAGAGCTTAAAGTTTAACTGCTATGCTATTAATATATTACAAAGCTATAGAAAATAAAACAACCTGACACTCGATAAATTAATAGAAAAAATATGTACATTTATGTTGTTCCTAACATAAGAATAAGATTACAGATTTATTTTTTTTACACTTTGTTTCTTCTATAATTTATTATGATGAACAGTGTGAGAAAGAATTTATTATTTTTTTCAAAGAGAGTTAATGAATCTATTTATCAATTCTACTGTTTTTCTTATTATGACTCATTGTTTTCTCTATTATTTTTCCTTTCTTATTTCCTTTGGTGTGTTTTGCTTTTTTATTTTATTTTTTTTTAGTTTCTTGAGTCAAATACTTAATTTTTAAATTTAATGATGAGGCACTTCATGCTCATTCATTTTTCCAAATAAACTTTGCATTCTATTTAAGTTCTGAAAAACTCCTATGGGGATATTTAGCAGAATTTTATTTAAGTTATAGATTAATTTGTGGAGAAATGGCATTTTTACATATTGAATCTTCCCAGCAAGAAGTATGTCCTCCATTTATTCAAGTCCTCTTTTATGTCTTTCAGTAATGCTTTATAGTTTTATTCCTATGGGTCTTGCACAGTTTTCAATAGTTAATTCCAGGAAAATATATATATTTATTTCTTTATTTGGTCTTAACTAGCTATTGCTATTTTGTAAGACAGCTCTTGACTTTGCTAACTGAATTCATTTTGTAACGGTTACCTTATAAACTCTCTTCTGCAGCTTCCCTAGGATTTTTGAGATAGAAATTTTTATTAAATACAAATTATGTTAGGTTTGCTCTTTATTTCTTAGTTTTTTCTTTCAGTTTCTTAAATAATTGCATTAACTAAAACTTCTAGAACAATATCAATAATAGTTACGATCTTGTTTCTGACTTTAATGTTAATTCTCTAATGTTTCATTTTTTAAATTACACTTTATATTTTAAGACAATTGTAGATTCTCCTGCAGTTGAAAGTCATAGAGACCTCATGTATCTTCTGCCCTGTTTTCCACAGTTAGACCTAGCAAAATTACAGTCAGACCTGACAAAATTACAATAAGAGTATTAACATTGATCCAATTTATCTGTCTTATTCAGATTTTTCCAGTTCTGCTTATATTTGTATATATGCGGTGTGTGTGTTTTATCGCTGTGAAATTTTATCATCTGTGTAAGTTCTTGTATCTACTACCATAGTAAAAGATACAGAACAGGTTTGCCATCACAAAGATCCCTTGTGTTGCGCTTTTATAGCCGCAACTGCTTCCTACCTCTAACCTTCATACCCTATTCCTGACCCCTGACAACCACTAATCTGGTCTCCATTCCTACAGTTTTGTCATTTCAAAAAAGTTATGTAAATTGAATCATACAATATGTAACCTTTTGAAATTGGTTTCTTTTTTTCACCTTAATTCCACCACAATTCTCTGGCAATTCATCCAAGTTATTGTATATATCAATAGTGGTTCCTTTCTATTGCTGTATAGTATTCCATTGGTATGGATGTACCACAGTTGGTTTAATCATTCACCCATTGAAGGACATCTGAGTTGTTTCCAGTTTGGGGCTATTATGAATAAAGAGGCTAATCATGCTGAACATCTTTTCATTTGCCAATTTGCCATCTGTATATTCTCTGCATGTAAAATATCTGTTCCTATCTTTTCCTCATTTTTACAATCAGAATTTCTTTTTACTGTTGAGTTTTGAGAATTCTTTACATATTCAACAATGACTAGTTATTGTCAATATGCGACTTGCAAATATTTTTCTCCAGTTCTGTGGCTTGTCTGATCTCCTTCATAAGGGCCTTCACAGAGAGAAAGCTTTTAATTTTGATGAGGTCCAATTTATCTTTTTTTTGCCTAGCCATAGATCCCAAGATTTTCTTGTATCTTTTTCTAAAGGTTTTAAAGTTTTATGTTTTATATTTAAGTCCATGATAAAGCATTTGACAAAAATCCAATACTTACTCTTGATGAAAACCCTCAGCAGATTAGAAGTAAGGAAGATTACCTCCACTTGATAAAGAGCATCTATAAAAACCCTATAGTTAACATCATACTTAATGATAAAAAATGAATGCTCTTTTTCTAGGATCAGGAGCAAGGCAAGAATGTCCCCCCGCACTGGTTTTTTTTTTTTTCAATGTAGCACTAGAAATTCTGCTCCTGCAATATGGCAAGAAAAAGGAATAAAATGTATACAGTTTAGAGATAAAAATACCTTTATCTGTGAATGACATGATTGTCCATATAAAAAAAATTGCACGGAATCTACAAAAAACTATAATATGTGAGTTTAGTAAGATTACAGGATATAAGGTCAACACAGAAATCAATTGCATGTCTGTATACTAACAACAAACATATGCAATCTGAAATTAAAGACATTATATTATTTATAATCACTCCAAAGAAAATGAAATATTTAGGTATACATTTACCAAAACATGTACAGGGTCTGAATGCTAAAAATTACAAAATGCTGATGAAAGAAATCAAAGAAGATCTAAATAAATGTAAAGACATACTGTGTTCATGAATTAGACGATTAAGAATAATAAAAATGTCAGTTCTGTTCAAATTGATTTATAGATTTAATGCAATTCCTATCAAAATCCCAGCATGAATTTTTGTAGACATAGACGCTTATTCTTAAGTTTGTGTGGAGAGCACAGGCCTCAGAATAGTTAAAACAATTTGAGAAAGAAGAATGAAGTGTGAGAATCACACACTCAGTTTTGGGCTAAACATCTTCAAGTAATTCTTTTTAAAGAAAGAATGTGGATCACAGACTCTTACCCACAAAACTAAAACATGGAAACATTGCTAGGCTTTCTTTTGGCAGTTAGTGTTACAGATGGGAAATTTGAAGTTATCCTAACTTGCAGATAATCTGTTTTTTTTCACTTCTTGATTACTATATATTTTTCTTATTAAATATAATTATTTCCATGATACGTCCAGGTGAGCTCTTTTTTTATCATCTTGCCTAAAATATAATAAAACACTTCTGAACACATACTTTGGTTTCCTTTTGGCTTCTAAGAAGTCAAAAAATTTTTTCCTTTTGACTGACTCTTGCCTCTTCCAGTTATCTTGGTTTTCCTCCCACAGCAACACCTATTATTCTTTGTTCATATACTTCTACAAGTCAGGGATCTTAATTCCAAGCAACCCAAACTAATTCTGGCTGCCTCAGTAGTGAAAGAATGCATTAAGCAGATATCGGGAATCTTACAAAAATATCAAGAAGGTCAAGACCCAGGCTCAGAAATGAGTAGCAGAGAAAGAGGCTCAGTAGCAGCCAGAATGACAGCCAAGCTACATCAGAGAACACATCCAGTGAGGACTCCAGGATGCTACCACTGAACCCTGGGGGCTGCTCCCTGCATCACCACTCTAGCATGGGGCCCTGGGCACTGCAGCTTGTAGTGCAGCTTCTGCTCTCCTGGACCCAGTGCTGCCACCCTCAAAACGAATTCTCCTCAGTCCCTTCATCTTAGTGCTTTAAGCTTCCTTTCAAAATTCCAGATGCATGTGCCTGGCATAGGTCACATGGTGGTACTCTAGCAATCAGCCTGAGAAAATGGGATTCTGGCCTTTTCAGAATCTCTTATGTGTGAGGCAGTTCCACCACCAAGACACCTAACATGGGGGATTCTGCAAGCGTACAAAGGGAGTTCCACTAGGACCTTGTTTCTCTATCTTCTGTCTTCTCACTCATTATTTTTCATCTCCATATCTATTCATATTATCTGTGAGAACAACTCGTTTGTGTTCCACATCACTATTCCAATTTTCCATAGTGTCAGTTCTGCTACTCACCTTCTTTGGTGTGGATATTAATCTCTTTAAAGTTTCTTTTCCATTCTTCCTTTGAAGCAACAGTTCCTGGGTAGGTCAACTACAAAGATGGCTGTCAACAATTCCTCCTGAACCTGTGTGAACATGCATCCCCTCTCATTAAGAAGTGGAGACTATTTCTCTCCCCTTCAACCTGGGCTGGTCTTATGACTTGATTTAACCAATAAAATGCAGTAGAAGTGATATGATAGAACTCCCAATCCTCAGTCTTAAGAGGGTTGGCAGGTTCTACTTTCTCACTTTGGGGATCTAGCTGCCATATAAAGAAACTCAAGGCACATGAGAGAGGGGTCTCACAATTCTCTAGTCACCAGGTGCCAGATGTGTGAAATAAAGTCATCTTGAACATTCCAGCTCTGGCCCACTTCCTAAATGAATGCAACTACCTCATGGAGCAGACCCCACATCACATGGAACAGAAGAATTATTCAACTAGCCCTGCTCTAATTCCTTCCCACAGAATTGTGAGCAAATAAAATGTGTGATTTAAGCCACTCATTTTTAGGGTAGTTCATTTCTTAGCAATAGGTAGCTCGACACACTCCAACATCTTACCTAGTTCCCTTTTATCCCATCTTATTTCATCTTAGTCTTCTCTTTCCTTATGATTTTCCTTAGCTGGTCTTAGAGGCCACATTTTTTGCAACTTCATGAGAGTTCCAAACAATTTTCTAAAATTTAATTCTAGTTACTCCCTGAGTCATCAAGATGAAGTTTCCTTTCTCATGTTCTGCAGTTCATCCTTTTTTAATAGATCAAGTTGAGTACTTTCCTTTTTTGTTCATTTTTGAAACAAAAGAGATATAGCAAGAATCTATCTTAGCAACAGACAAAATGTGTAGATTTTCCCTGGTTTCCCCACCATTTATTTGGAATCAGTTGAATCTCCTTCTCATACTTATTGCAACAGAGATTTTGAGGGCTCTATATACATAAAAATCTCAGCCTACCTCCCAGAGTCTAGCTTCTAGGCTTTCTTTTAATGCTATTGTGGAGTCTTGTTTCACCCCTACTACATGGCTTCCTGGAACTTCGAACCTGTGATTCCCAGCATGCCTTTCTACCAGATCTGATAAGTCTCTTTTCTACCCATAGGTGTGGGGTTACGCATGGTAGTAGCACACCTCCATGGGTACAAAGTGCCACTACTGAAGCCATCCTATATTGCCCTGTTGTTTTGCAGCAGTTTCAGGCTCCATATGAATGTAGAAACATTGGTAGGCAGGTGGAATAAGCAGCACCCACACAGTCATGGAACAGCTTTCTAGTTTTTTTAATTTGGTCACAGAGTGTGTTAGGGCAACCGGAGATGGAAAAGAGAAGTATTCTGCTTTATATTAAGAGGAGCACCAAGTGTGCCACTTATTTCTGATTGGTGATACAGTTTGATCACTATTGTGTTTAGTATGAATTCCTCTTATAATCTGATATGTTGTTCATCATCCTTGGTTTTTAATAATGTTACATATTTTCATCTCTAAGTCATCATGAATTTTTACAGGGCAAGTCATAAAGACCACATCAGGGACTGCAAATCCTGCCTCCATTAAAATCATTAACAGTCAAGAATGAGTGTCTGATAGAGGTCTGCATTATTTCTGCTGGAGGAATTGCATGAGTGGAAACAACTCAAAGAAAACGTTGGTTGAGGAGCTTTTCATTCCATTTTCTCAAAAGATGCAGGTGGACTGAGAGAAAAGGATTGGAAATAAAATGTCCTAGGTTAGGGAAAGAAGCAGTTTTGATGAAAGAGGCTTTTTAGCCACAGTCAGGATATGGAATCAAGAAATTATGGGTCTTAATAGTGCCAAATTTCAGACTTGAACTATATCAGGGTAGAGATCTTAAATGTTACAATTGGGATGTTGAGGTCAATATCGATAGTTAAATTTGTGCCAACAAATTTCTAAATTATATCTAAGTGCAGAGAGAGCAGAGATAAGGAGCCAGCTAACATAGGGCATTTAGTAAAAATCCTCAGATTGAATCATGAAATACACTCCAGTTTTTTGTTGCTATGTAATAACCACTCCAAATTTTGATGCCTAAGACAATGAGCATCTTATTGTTTACAATCAGTAGGTTATCTATACTCTGTTGGATAGTTCTTCCATACCACAGGATGTCAGTTGGGCATTATAGTCATTTAAAGGTTCAATTGGACCAGAACACTGAATGTGGCCAGCTCACATGTCTGGCGTCTTGAGTGGTCTCATCAGATGCCTGGGCTCGACGGGGTGCTGGGACGGCTGGGCCTTTCTCCTTATACTCTCCATGCTGCCTCCCCTCTACTTGTCCTCTCCATGTAATCTCTCTGCATGGCCTCTCCAGCAAGGTTCCTAGAATTTTTATACGATGTCCAAGCCTTCTAAAAGTACAAAACTAAAAGCTTGCAAGCCTCCTTAAGGCTTAGTTGCAGAATTGTCGCAGCATCACTTCCACCATATTCTACTAGTTAAAGCAATCACAAAGCCAACCCAGATGCAACGGGAAGAAAAATAACTATCAAACCAAGGGAGTAAAGCAAGAAAGAGAAAGACATAGCATGAGATCAAAGCAACATGGAATAAACAAGCAAGGGGCAAAGGGACTGGCAGGATGTTAATGAGAGAAAGGGGCAGGATGAGATTGTGTAGCAACCATAGAGAGAAGTGAGTCCAGATGGAGCAGGTCTCAGAGCACAAGGAGACATGACTTTAGAGGGGAGAAAAAGAAAGTGGTGAATTATCTGGTAGGTTTGGCCAATTGGAAAATCGTAGTGAGTGGTACTTTACAGAGCTATGGAAGAGTGTGAAATTCCTTAGCCAGATGTTCAAAGGAAATGAAATAAATGAAAAACTGAAGCAATCATTTACTCAGGAAAAACTAAAAGTTGTAAAAGGATGGAGAAGTAATCAGACTACACCATTTGTGTCAACGATGAGCATAATTTATAACCACAATAATGAAGACTTTGAAAATGATTTTAACTAAGAATTGAGATATAATGATATTAGGAGAATAGGGCATGCAAGAGTGTAAGAGAGTTTATATTTTCACCAGTCATAATAGAAAATCAGTAACATCTGAAGTTAATGGATAAAGAGAAAACAATACTTTCATTTTAGTTAGAAATATGGATATAAATACCAAAAGAAACATTAAAAATGTTTTGAATGCTTCCTTCTGAGAAGTAGCATGGGAGGGGATTGATAGGTGCCATCTCGAGTGGTCTTAACAGGACTTGCTGCTGTAGCATCCAAATAACCTTACCCTGTGCCCACTTCCCTGTGACAGAGTGAAAATGGGTTATAGCTCCTTACAACCTATTTTCACTCTGTCACAAATCCCTTTCCTTATTAATTCTCCCCTTCCCCATCCCAAAAGGCTCAAACACTGCCCAGACCATCTTACTCTTTACTCTCTCTTTGCACTAGGGTTTAAGTCTTTGAAATAAGCACATTTGCTATTTACAAGTCCCAGAAGAAAATGCAAATGAGAAACTATAAAAAACTAAAGATATGAAACCAGTAAGGTCAAGAAAAAGGTTTTTCAGCCTAAAGCTCAGAAAGCAAGTAGACAGTCACATTTGTTTATAAGTTTTGAAAAGATTATTACTCTAGCATGGATTGTCATGTTTACCAGTTCCCCCTCCTTCTCAAATCCATCCTTCAAGTCTTACCTCCTCCATGAAATCTTCCTACCCTTACAACCTGCAGGGCCCTCTCCTTATCAAGACAGAAGTATCCCAGCCCATCAAAGCTCTGGGTATTTCTCTAGAGAGTCAATTTTGGAAGAAAAAATGCCATTCAACTATGTCCTCTCCATTTGTTTAGATCACAGCAGTGAGGAGTGAAGAAGGCATTCACAGGCCCCTACCAGGGGCTGAATTTGTTGAATTGCTTGATTCAACTCAGCAAATGTCTAGAGTCTGTTCACATGTACTTCTGTTCCCAGCTGAACTGTGAGCTAATCAGTGTCTGGCTCTTTAGATGTGTATCAATAAATGTTTATTGAATAAATGAATGAATCCAATGATTGCATATTTTACTGATGATTCCTGCCCTCATTAGATGTTAGCACAGCAGAACTGGGTTAAATTACACTAAGGTAATGGTTCTCAAGGTATGATCCCTGGACCAGCAGCATCAGCATCACCTGGGAACTTGTTATAAATGCAAATTCTCAGGCCTTACCTGGGACCTCCTAAATTAGAACCATTGGAGTGGGGCCTAGCAATCTGTGTTTTGACAGCTCCTCCAGGTGATTCTAATGCAAGCTCAAGTTTAAGAAGCACTGTGCTAATGGTTCTCTAATGCTCAAGGCTGGCTATGTCTTGCCCTGTATGTTCACACACAGAGATATTAGGGAGCGAGGTAAAGTAACCACAGCCAGAGGTAAGGCTGGCAGAGGCTCGGTGTGATAGAGGCCTCCACTGGGTGATGGCAGGACTTTAGGCAGATAATTTGTTCTAAAGAAATGTGATTTGATATTTAAAGTCCTGTTAAGAATCACCTCAGGTGGGAACTGTGGGCTTCAGCTACAGTGGAAGTACCCAGGCTGGACAACAGGAGGGTTGCTGGGCCAGAGTAACAAAGGAAGACAAAGCATATCACCATTGTTGTACTTGAAATAATAATAATGATAAAAGACAAATGGATAAACAAAATGTGGTATATACATAAAATAGAATATTATTCAGCATTAACAAGGAAGAAAACTTTGACACATACTGCAAGGTGGATGAATCTTGAAGACATTATGCTAAGTGAAACAAGCCAGCCACAGAGGACAAATAGTGTATGAATCTTCTTATATGAGTTTCTTAAGAGTAGCCAAATTCATAGAGAGAGGAAGTAGAATGGTGGTTTCTAGGCTGGCAGGAGGAGGAAATGGGAGTAAGTGTTAAATGGATACACAGTTTCAGTTGAGGAAGATGCAAAAGTTCTGAAGATATATCGTAGGGATGGTTAAAATGGTAAATTTTATGTTGTGTATATTTACCACAATAAAACCACACATTCCAAAAAAGAAAAAGAATATTGTTATTGTAATACAAGGGAGTAGACAAAAGGACTTGGGGTCATTACACACCAGACTGAGAGAACAAGGGAGCAGGGATCAGATTCCTGTTCAGAGCTGCCCAAGCTCTGAGCACCTTCTCCCCCATCACCCTTCCCTCCATCCTCATCCTCCTGGGCAGAGCTAGAGCCAGCTCCAGGGGCAGATTTATGGCTCACCGTCATGAATAATGCAGCAGCCCAGCTCTCCAGGCAGAAGCTTCTGGGTAGCCCGTAAATCATTGCAGACACTGTGCCAGCCTGCTTAATCAACTGTCCCCACAGCACCTCAGCAGAGGGAAGGAGGGCACCCTGGCTGCATTCAGTATCTCATTAATAAGGTCCCAGGCTACAGCAGCCAACCCTTCCCTGCTAGCCTCACAGCCCACATCATGGTGCCCCTAGAGGAAACTTCCTCCGCCCCCTCAAAAGGGACAGCAGAAGGACAGAGAAGAGACGCAGAAGGACAGAGGAGAGAAGACAGGCACACAGTCCTTGACCCAGGAAGCTTCAGCATGTATACATGCACAAGCACTTTTCTGCTCCAGAGCTCTGGGCTTGTGCTTGTGCAGGTCCTATAGTCATTGCATGGGGCCACCAGCAGGTGGGGCACACATGGGGCTGAAATCCATCCCAGCCATTGCCCACTGAGCTCAGCACTCTGACTCAGGACTGTACTCTGGCACCTTTTTCTGATTCATTCAAAGTGTTGTCTTTGCTCACAGCTTTGTCTCTGGGCATACGCCTGGGTTTGCACTTCCTTCCTAGCCCTACCATGCCTAGTTCACGACACTGGTCCTGCCTCCTCCTAGAACCTGTCACCCAGCTGTTTTCTCTGCCTCTTTCCCATAAACCAAGGCCCTTCTCCACAATTTCCAGGTTCTATCTACCCCACATTCCCCATCTCTATGCTTTAGAAATGGAAAGCGCATAGCTGACACATGGCCACACATCGCTGTGGGTCTATAGGTGCATGGAGCTGTGATGTGACTTTCTCTGAGGCAGGGTCATTCCTGAGTCCCCCAATGGACAGGTCAGGATAGTCCCTTGCTGTGAGAATGTTTGAGTTTCCTCCAGTCTATTTGCATTCCAAACACTGTGCATTTCCCACCAGGACCCCTCAAATAAGCCTAAACCATAATCTAGTAGAAAGACCTTCTCAAAATAAGGATGATTCATGAATCTACTAACAGTTCTTCTCCACTGGAAAGGAGAATATTGCTCATAATAAAAGGGTATATTTTGGGAGGGGTATGCACATGGGAGCAGGCATCTGAAAATAGGGACAGGAATTTTAGAAATGCATGAAGTTCCTGAACCATGTCTCCTGTCACATGACCCATTTGGTGTCTCCGGAAATCCCACATGGAAAATTGGACCAAAGCAGGGAGACACAGCTTCCCCAGGGAGGAAGGAAGGCTGGAAGTCGGCGAGCCAAACCTCCCTGGGAATGGTGGTGCCCTTGGACTTGCAAGTTAATGAATGAGCCGGGTTGCCTGCTCTGGGAAGAGCTTCTGAGGCCCTGTAGGTCACAGAGGCAGCCTGCTCTGGCCACAGAGGCCCACTTCCTGCCTTGGTCATTCCTCCTCCCCCAGCCACTACTGACTCCAAGCATTAATGACTCAGCAGCCAGAGCCACCAACATTGAGTTTTCAGCACCCCTGGAGAGGCTTAGGCAAGCAAAAGTTTTCAACTTCACCAACACCCAACACCTGTAGATTCCACATGCAACAATCCCCCTGTCCTGGTGGAGAAAATGCAGCTCCTGTCCTTAAAGGGTGCTTGTTCAGTGGCCACACTGTGGGCCACTACAGTTAAGCATTCAACAGATATTCACTCCATAACCTCAGTGGACCAGGACTTGGTGAAGGATTCATTCTCTAGCTACAAGTCAGTCATGTAGTCATTCAATTCACACAGCCAGGCATTGGTAGTACATTGTATGCAAAGATAAATATTAAGAGATAAAACTTGAAGAATATTGCTGGGTCCTAAGTACTCTTCTAAGCACTCTAGATGTGTCAGCCCATAGAAGGCTGATATCAACCTTTCACATAATCCTTAGTTTACTGAAAACTGAGTCACAGAGAGGTAAATTAATTTGCCCAAGGCCACATAGCAAAGTAACAGAACAGGTTTTAAACCAAGACCATCTGGTTCTGGAGCTCTAGTTCCAAGTAGCAGCCTACCTTACTCCTCCACTAACAGGTCTCCTCTCTCAAGAGCTCAGTCTTTGAGAGAGCCAGATACGAAACCAAATAATTAGAATGCTGAGCCCCTGAGCTAAAATGCTGACTCTGCAGGGCCTGGTGCCTAAACTGTGTGTCAAAGTAGAATTCTGCAAGGCACCAAGGCCTTCCCCAAAAGGGAGCAGTCTGCGAAAGATCTCAGAGGAATAAGAGCTTGACATTTCCAGAGAACTGCAAGACACACTCCATGGCTGTAGTCTACAAACAGGTGATCATGAGACTGGAGAGGCAGCCTGAGCCTGGCGTCTGAGGGGCCTTCTGTGCCATGGTGGGGCATGTGGGTTCTGTATTGTGGGCAATGCAGAGCCCAGAGGGTTTCAGGCAGGCTGGTGATATAACCCCTCCACTCAGCCAGAGGCCCTGGCACGGGGGTAGGGGGAGCCATCTATGGCCAGCCTGTGGCTGAGGACCTAGTGACTGGCTCCCCCAGGGCTTGGCCTGGCCTCCGCCTGCCCTGGCCTCTGTCTGCCCTGGGCCTGGGGCGGGGCCAGGGGAGCCGGCCGGCTGTCTCCAGATGATTAAGGAGCTGGCAGCAACTCCTTGGTCCAGGGAGGCTCCAGCCAGCAAAGCACAGTCTTCCCTCTTTTCCTTTTGGCTCCGGGTGGGCCTATTGATGTTTATCAGCCATGTTTATTATTCTTAACGCTGTTCAGGATGTCCCTCCCGGCTGGGGAGGGTGAGACAAGCCAGCGGGGAGAGCATGGGCCGAGACCTTGGCCTTGCTGCCACCCAGGGTGTGTGTCAGAGCTGGAAGGCTCACAGCTCAGCCAGCTCAGCCGTCTCATTGACAGATAGAGAAGTTGAGGCCAGAGATGGGAAGAGATTTGCCCAAGATTACAAACAAATTTGATGCAGATTTTTCTGCAAAGAGAACTGAGTCTCACTTCAGATCTCTGAGACCCTACAGGCCTTGGACCAGGACTTAATGTTTTGTTCAATAAACACTTGTCACGTGCCTGTGATGCAGTGGGCGCTGGGTTACCCAAGAGATGACAGCTGGGATGGGGTTAGGAAGTTGGTAGGAAGGGTGTGCTGACCAGAGGAAACAGGTTAGATAAGACCTGGGATATGCAGATGATTACAGAGCTAGATGTGCCTGGCAGAAGTGGCTGAAGACACCAGCAGTACTGGTTTCTCTCCAAGCTGGAGAGGTCCTTGAAAAATTCCCTGTGCCCTGGCAGTGTGACCATGCTCCCTTTATTCCTCTAAATCATGCTCAGGCTCATCCCTGCTGTCCCCAGTCCCACCATTAGAACTGCATCTCTCAAATGCAGTTGATCTGGACTGGAGTAAGGAAGATGGAAATGCAGTTCTGTCTGCTCACCGGGAGACGGTGTCTGTTTTCAGAGAATGGGTTTGATGGGTGGAGGCAGCAGCTTGGGATGAGAGCTGGCTCTTGAGGGCCACAGAAGGAAGTCTACTTATAGGGAGGTAATGTCTCTCCAAAACCTAAGACAGGAGAGGCTGAGGGCTCCAACCCAGGGCACCAGCCTGAAGGGCCCTTCTAGGCTGAACCTAACTCCCCTTCCCTTTCCCCAACCTGAGGGCTCCAGGGGCAAAGCGCTTCACTTCACTCCTGAGCCTCTGCCCTTCTTGCCTCCCAGGCCATATCTGCTCTGAACTTTCCCAGAGTTTATTCCCCTCCAAAGTGCCCTCCCTAAGTGTCCCCACACTGACTCTGAGAACACTTACATGGCGAGGACTCCAGACTCAAGCCCAGGGTTGCCTTGTGTTTAGTCACATTTGTTTCTCTTGTTTGTAGCTGTGGCTGAGTGCATCCTACCTGATCTCCATTGGCCCTGTGATACCTTCATACCAGGCTATTCTCGGTCCTTTTTATGCTGCCAGAAATACGGACAGAATCAAGGAGGTACATTGATAGCCTTCTACCTTGAATCAGTCTCAAAAAGTTGACTCTAAGTCCTTGGGTTCTAAGACCCAAATCTATTGTCCTCAAGGCTGAGATTTTATTGTCTCTCCAATAGACCCTAAGACCAGGTGCTTGATGGGAGGCTGAAGAGAAACAGACAGAACTGGAAATTGTGCAGAGGCGTCGGCTGGATGAGAGGGAGCTGGACTAGCTCAGGGCTCTCCAGAAGCAAGGAAGAGGACAACAGCAAGATGCATGTGCTGAGGCAACTGGCCAGGACAGAGGGCTCACCAATGAGCCCTGGAGTTCCAGGGCTGCCTCTCCTATTGGCACTGAGGGCTATGGACCATGCTCTTATCTCTCAGGGCTTCATCTATGCTGTGAAGGCATCAGGTCCAGAAGATTCCTATGGGGGCTTCCCAGGTCTGACAGTTGGGATTCTGTTTTGTTTTAATACTCATGCTCTGTGATTGCAGTGCATACGGCAACACAACAGGGAGATGCATTTCTAGCCTCAATACCTCAAACCCAGGGCCCTAGAAACCCACATGAATAAATACTCAAGTGTATGAAATGCCCAGTGTAGCTCAGGGTAGAAGGGTGAAGTCTTCCTAATAGCCAAGGTAGCAAAGATCAAATAGTCAACCCACACATGGATCTTCTGTTAGTCATCTGTGCTCAAGGCCAGTTGTTAGTTAAAGCCATCAGCTTTGGAGGCCAGAAGAAGGCAGTGAAAATAGGGCACAGTTCAGAGTGGAGAAGCAGACTCAGCACACATTCCTGTGTGTGCCAAGGCCTGTCATAAAGGCAGGATTGATTCATCACTCCATTCATCTCTTCAGCCATTCATCATTCATGAGTTTCCCCTGGCTATGGGTGTATGCCAGGGTCTGTGCTGCTAGGAAGGATTAGGTAAGTAAGACAGTCTCTGCCCAGAGGAGTACATGACCAGGCTGGGGGACATGAATGGGAAGCAGCAGTTAAGGGCCGCCAAGGCTTTAGGAGGCTGAGGTTGGTGTCTGCCCCACAGAGGTGGCTCTAAAGAAGCAGCAGGTAGGAGGGGCCACACCTGGGCCTTGGTGAGTGAGCAGGTGTCGCACAGGTGATTAAGAGAGAAGTCATGAAGACTCAATGGTGAAGCACCAGAGGGCCTACATCCCAGAGGTCCTGGGACCCACGCCAAAGGAAATACACTTTAGTCAGGAGACAGTGGGAGGCCACTGAAAGGTTGGAAATGCACCTTGTTCAGGCCGTTGCTATTAGGTGAGGAATGATGGTGCCCTTAGCAGGTGTAAGGAGGAGGAAAGAGATGTTAGAGAAGGCATGCACTGGAGAAAAAGTGGGGTATCATCCTAGATACCTGATTTTCTGGTCTGAGCAACCAGGGAGATGGTGTTAGACACACAAGAGTGGGTTTAGGGCAAAGTGAGAAGTTCAGCTTTCCCTGAAGAAAATCACGGCTGTTTTTTCAAGCATAAAATGTTTCATCGACAGTTCTTAATGATTTATTGTTCCTCCCCATATGCATCTATTATCCTTTGAATTCTTAGTCATATATGCAGAGACAGAGACAGGGAAACCCAGGGAGAGTGACAGGGGAAAAGTGAATCTTTCCTCCTTTTTCTTTCTGCCCCAAGACTATACCTCTCATAAGTCCGAACTGGTTCCCAGTACCTACATTTACTCCCCCACCTCATTCTGACAGTGGGCCTGAAAGTCTTGCAAAATGGAAGCTCCAGGAGGGAAAGTAACTTGCTAGAGGTCACACACTTCCAGGCAGTAAATGTTTCCCGATGCTCACAGCAAGGTGGCCATCAAGGCATCCTGCTCTACCTCCCCTCTTGGTCATCTGAAGCATCAGGGGGTTGAAGGGGTGCCCAGCAGGGTCTGGGAAACAGCAAAGCCTTGTCTTGGTCCATGGAACTGGGTGGCCAGGGAATGCCTCTGGTGAATGCATCAAGGGTCTCTACCCCAGATGAAACATTGAGAATATGAAAAAAATGTCAGGTCTGAATTCCTGTGGAAGTGCCTCCTGACCTTTTCTAACATGGTGTGGTTTGAGTTTTCCGGAAACCAGGCCCCCCAACTAATGGTTTTACTCTCTTTTCTAATAAATATGTGGCCCTGGGCCCGGCTCCCTTCTCTGCTTTGTCATGAGGGACCCGTTATTTATGACTCGGGGATGAATCACAGGCACTGGCAAGGACCTCGAGGCTCTGGGCCCAGTGTATTTTTCCACTCAGTAGCAAGCAAAGGAGGACGCTTGTAAATTCTCCCGTTGAAATGACTGTGTAGGTATCTTCACAGTGATGCTCCTCCTGGCTCGGCCATAAATCTCTCCCTCTTGTACATTCCTGGTGGTCTTTGGTTGCTGCCAGGAGAGCGGGTAGGGGCTCTTATAAACTCTGGATTCAGTTCCCACCCCAGCTCCTGAGCCACACAAACAACTATGTACCCCACTAAACTGTCACATATGCTGTGGAGATTTCTCCAAACGCCTCAGGGCACAGTGAGTTGAAGAAGATGAAGGGATTAGGACAGTGAGTTCCAGAAAAGATAAGGGTAGAACATGGAAGAAATGGGCAACAGGATGTAGCAGTTTCTGGGGATCCCCATGACCCCAGAACCTAGTCTACAGTCCTCAGCTGGGCAATTTTGACTCTGTGCTGGGCTGACCCTCACTATCCTGAGACTGCCTTAGATGCCCTGAATTTACTCCCAGTCTCCCTGCTTTGCTCCAGCTCTTGTCCCTTCCTCCAAAACCCTCACCACCCGCCTCAGGGCCCCTACCCAAGCACTATGCAATTAGTGACCAGACCGTTTTGTGGATGATTTCTTACTTCCTGTTCACTTGTCTTCTTTGTCCAAATAGATTTTAAGCTCCTGAGCAGAAGGTCTCATATCACTTTTCACTTATATGATGAGCAGGCACTTGATTTGGGGGGCAGATGAGAGAGGTTTCAAGGGCTGTAGAAGGAGCTGAGATTTTTACCCTACTTGCAAGCTGGTAAGTTAGCCTACCACTGTTTCATGGATACTGGCAGAAGACACAAGATTCCTGAGTCAGAGACAAAAAACAGTTCACTACTCATAGCAACTTTAGTATCCAGAGCATCAACATTTTCTTCATTTCCAGGAATCCTACTTCTTATAGGGTAAGGCGAAGAGAGCCAGGCGATACATATGCATACTATTTGTTGCATTGCAGAAGAGGATCTGTGCCCTTAGAAGCCTGATCTTTTATACAAGCAGTAAGCATGTCTAAACTTTGATCCTGAGGAAGACATTCTCTTATTGTGCTAGACAGTACAAAGCTCATCTTGGCTCCAGATGGAGATACCTTTGCTGTCTTCCTAGACTGTTAACCATACAAACAAGCTCAAAAAGGTAAGTCAGGAACAAAGGGAGCCTGTTTTTGTGCTGGCAAGGTGTGCAGAAACATGAGAGACCCAGGGAGCACTGTGTTCCAACAGGGGGTTCTATCAATTTTTTTTTTATTCATCTCATAATGACTGTTTCTGACATCATCCAAAACCCTGTCATAGTACATTAGTCCACTGATCCCAAACTTTGAATTGCACATTGGCGTCTTGGTGAGGTTGAGTGCAAGAGTAGAGGATGTACCTCATTTATAAAAGCATATTATAGCAGACTCTCTTGGTGCCCTGCCATAGTCCTCAGCAGTCACCTCTACAGACTGAAGACTGCCTGTTCTGTACTCCCTGCCTGTACACAGAACAAGCCAAAGGTGTTGGAGGCTTAGTGCTCTGGAAGCAGTCCTTAGCCAAAATTTGTGCTCAAATTTTTGTCTCAGAACAACTTATAGGATCCTATCCTAAGACACTTAATTAACATAATACCCTGTGTTTGAAAAATGAAACATGTATTGTCTTCGCAATACTAGGTATAGAATTTAAAGCTTACCACGCTCAGCTTGACTCTTGGAGATATGCAAAAAATAGCAGTGATTCCTTCTAAGAGAGGAGAAGACCAATGGAGGGCAGAAAGGGAAAAATAGGATTAAAGAGGCCAAGATAGCTTAATCTAGACCCTGTGCTGGCTCCTGAGAACTTAGCAACTGAGACTCTCTTAGCCAATACAAAAGGGAGACATGAAAGGACCACTGGCCAAAGGGGCATTTGCCTACAGTTGTCCCATCTTTGGAGTTCTCTCAGGCATGAGTATCTGAGAATAGCTGTGAATGGGGCACTGACTTTACAGTAAACCTCAAAGCCTTGAGCTAAAGTAAGGAGTGCCCAAGAAGGGGAATGGTGTGGTAGTTGAGAACATCAGAACTACTTGGGGAGCTTGCCCAGCCCACATACCTAATGATTTGGAGACATCCTAAGAGTTGAGCGTCATATGTCCGATTTAGCCACATCCCTGCATAATTTATATTCTGCCCAGGACCACTCTGCCAGCCTTCTTCCTCAGCACATATACTAGAAATTCTCCCTTTGAATCCTTTAACAAGAGGATGGAAGCATATCAGGAAACTACTAGCATTAATCAGCACTTATCATTGTTGCTCATTATCATTATTATCCCTTGAATTAGAATAGCTCTTTATGCTTTTGAAGCTTTATCATGTTGATTGTATGTCATTTGAGCCTTGTCCATTCCCTCTCTCCATAAGATAATTAAGAAAATAATATTATCCTCATTTTACAGATAATAAAACTTTGGCTTAGAAAAGGAGACTTAACAAAAATGCTCTCATTTTACAGATGAAGAAACTGAGGCTCATAGAAAATAGCTCACCCATTTTGTAGATTTCTTACTTCCTATTTATTCCTGTTCTTTGTCCAAATAGATTTTGTGTAGCAGCACAAAATCATGTGACAGCACATTAGTGTCACAGACAGTAAGAGGAGCATCTTGTTATATAATACTAGTAGTAACTACCACTAATTTGATGTTTACAGTATGCCAGGACGTGTATGCTGAGTACATTCAGCTCATGATCTTTGTTAATCTCCATGACGACATTTCCAGGTAGGTGCTATTATTATCTCCATTTAATGTATGAGAATATAAAGGCTCAGTGGGGTTAGTGCTCTGCCCCCAGGAGGGAGGCAGTGTCTGTCAGTGATCCTGGCTGGGTGGGCATGGATGTGTATAGAGTTAGGCTTCCTGGCCTGCCAGCTCCCTCTAAGCTTGAGCTCAATCAGACCTGACAGCCAGATGTCTGGGCTGGTGACGTCAGGGCTTAGGGCAAGGGGCTGGGGGGCAGCCAAGCTCTGGTTGGTACTCCCCACCCAGACAGCTCCCCATCTGCTGGGCCACATGGACACCAGAGTGAAAGAATGTGCCTGTTCCTCCCTGCTGAGGACACCCTTCTGATGGGCCTGGGGCTGGTCTTTGTACAGCGAAAACAGCCCAGTATTTATGGGTCCTTGGTTGGAGTGTTGGACTCAATCCCTGTAGTTGCATTCCAGTACAGGCAGCTCCACCAGAACAGAAAGGCCTCTAGTGACTGCCCATCCCAGTGGCTCCCAGCTGAGCAGAGAATGGTGCCTCCCACTCCCCCATCAAAGCCCTCTCTGTTCAGCCCATAGCCATTTGGCCATCCCCTTCTACTGATCTGCTCTATGGTCTCCTCCCAGGGAGACATCTTACTTCCCTCCCAGGCTTGGCCCATGGCTCAGAATGTACACTCAGACTGACTTCACCAGTTTGCTTCAGGAATGATTTGGTTTGAATGCCAAGCAGTTTTGGGTCACTGGCAGTGAAAGTCTGCTGTAGCATCCCTTTCCCCAAACCCTGACACTTGCCCTCCAGCAGCAGCCCTTGAAGCCTCCTCAGTATCCAGATGTTTGGTGTCTTACAGCCTGGCTGACGTCCAGCCACACCACGGCAGTACTAATGAACCGTGTAGACAAAGAGGCTTCTGCTGAGGAAGATGGAGGTCAGTTTACTTAACTCAATTATAAACAAAAGCAATAATTAACCTGGGTGAGGGAGGGAGGGAAAAAGAAATAAATCAATCCCAGGCTGAAGAAACACCTGTGAAAAGGACACCTCAGCTGAGCCCAAGGGGACAAAGGCTACAGTAAACAAACCACAAGTGACCTTGGCTCACAGACTATTAATTTGCTGATTGTTGATGGGTGTACACAGCCTAAAATGGGAAGAAAGCCATGGTCAGGCAGCAGTTCAATTGCCCTGTGTGGGAGCATTTAGTCATTGAATTAGCAAAGGTGAACCATATTTGTTCTAGAGTTGTGGGCCTGAGTGGAGACTCTGCCATAGGGTACACTCAATGGGTGCTGCACCCTCTACTCACTCTGAGATAGATGGGGGAGGGCCTGATTTGCATTCACACAACTACAGTACTACGCAGAAGCAAATATATGTACTAGTCCAGACTCTTGGTTACAACTCAAATCACATTAGGAAAAAAGAAGGATATTTTTCACTCACAGAATCCGACCAGATCATGACAAGAGCAATAATGCACCTGGGCATCAGGAAACCTTCAAGCACCTCTGGGTCTCTATATCTATTTCTGTCTCTCCATCTCTATCTTATATCCATGCCTCTCTGTGTATTAGCTTCCTTTTCTTACTGAACAGTGACTTTCTTCACATAAAAGAAACGTAGCCTCCATAGGCTTTTAAGTTTTATATCACATCACCTCTACTTCATTCTCTTCCTCAGTTTCTGTTTTAAAAAACATATCAGGGAATGTCTCTGAGTGGCCTGGACTGAGTGAGGAAGTTGACCGTGAACCAATAAACTAAAATCAGAAGAGCAAGGAGCTATGATTGACCCAGCTTGGAAGAGTCCCTCGACTGTGACCACAAAGGCAGGGTTACCAAAGACCAGGGCAATACCGTCTCTTCATCCAGTGGGTGGCGGGGACAGCAGAGACAGGAGAGAACTCTAGATGGAAGGAAGGATGTCAGATGTTAATGCCACAACTGGACACTGTACTTTATTGACAGTAACAATAAAAAACTATAATGGCAGCATGAGCAGCAGGAGTGCAGAGCAAACATTATGTGACTGAGTAGGCTGGATCAATGAAGGTGGCATGAAAGTGAGTTTTGAAGGATGAGTGTTCAACAGATGAAGAAGAAGAAAAGTCATTCCAGGCTGACAGAAGCAAATGACAAAAGATATAGGAGCCTAAGTGTATGTGAGTGTGATAAGAAATGGGATGTCTGTATGATAGAGTGGGTGTTGAGCCCGAAAAACCTTGATGGTCCCCCCATACAGGGCCTTGAATGTCTTAGAAGAGGGTTTAGACTGTATTATACAGTCAATGAAGAGCCACTGAAGTTTCCTGAGCCAGGACGACATGGTCACTCATTTATTCAACAAACGTTTCCTGGATGCTTGTTATTTTCCAGGCCCTGCCCCTAGTGCCAAGGACAAGGAGGAGAAAAATGCATTGTCCTGCCCTCAGAATGCTCCTGGGCCAGTAACGGAGAGATGCAGAAGTGCATTGTTACAGTTTTGGTTCTGGGACAGACAGAGGCCACGCCACAGAGGCCAGGGGCTAGAGTTATGTCTCAGCACCTACAAAAGAAGTAAAGAAGTGAGTAGGGGCTTCCCAGAGAGGTCAACACTCAGGCCAACAACTGCCTCTCACAGGTCACAGCTTCCATGGAGTCATCAGTGTCCGGTGTCAAGGACACGAGCTCTGTCTGAGCTGATGTCTGCTGGGCAAACAGGGCCAATGGCTCAGGAGCAGATCAGGACTGGAAGGAGAATGGAGGAAGGCAGAAGGGGAAGATAGGCCAAGAGAAAAAAGAAGAAGAAGACCATCTCTTGGTCTTAGGCTTTCCATCCCTGGAACAGGAAGAGTGGGGACTGGAAAGGTCTGGGTCAGGAGGAGGTACCCAGTAGACGCCGGGGACACGCTGGGCCTGAGCCTCCCCTAGAGAGTAGCTGGGAGACAGAGGGTCACAGGCTCTGGTTCTCACGTCGCCAAGGCTGAGGGGAACATGGCTGGAATGCACCACAAGCCAGCATCCATCCCTTGGGGCAGCCAGTGGGGAATCTCCAGCCCTGAAGTCATCACCACCCGAGGAGCCTGGACCCCGCCATGGAAAAAGGGTCCCACAGGGGCTCCCGGCGCCACCGGCAAGGATGAGCTCATAGCTGCTTACTGCTTCTTCCCTTCTTTTCCAGGCATCTCAGATTTCTGAATGTCAGGAGCATCTGACAGACAGAAGCAGAGGACAAGAGGGGATTGGGATACAGACCTAAGGTGAAATGTTAGAGGCCAGCAGTGTTCCCCTCCACCCTGCAGACTCAACACTATGGCTGGGAAAATGGCTATCCAGAAATTTTCCTGCATGGGAGTGGGGCTGCCCTGGTCACCTGACCATTCGATGGTTCTCTGGGAGGACAAGAACAGAGAGACACAGTTAATGAGACAGTCAATAAGACTGCCAAAAAAACAGGGACACCCCAGCCAAGTGGCACCTAGGAAACTGGATCTGACAACCCTAAAGCACTCTACCCGGACCCCCTGTGAGCTTATCAACTGTAAAGACTGGGTTTCCTATCTATACAAGGGACATCAGCCTATCAGGGTGGTTGAACACTCATCCCTTAACCCTCTCTAGGTCATTGTCTCCACTTTGGGAGCCTGAGGGACAGGAGGTTCTATGCTCAGGGGTAGCCGATCCTGCAGCTGGACAGCTCTCTCTGGATTCATGGTGGTCAGTGTCATTTCACCTACAGGGAGAATTTTCCATGGGAAGGGAGAGAAGGAAATGAGCTATCGACTATTGAGTCCTTGATCTGTGCCAGGCATCTGTACCTGCTATATACCCAACATAGTAGGTGCTCAGTAAATAAGGTGATGGATGGGTTGAAGGATGGATGAAAAGATGAACAACATGGGGAAAAAACAAAATTATCTAACACCCTAACTTCAGTGATTCTGTCCCCTAAGGGAGTAATATAATGCCTCTTCCTAAGTAGATATCTTAATGTAAAGCAAAGTACCTTGAAGAGCCATATGGTTTGCAAAGTAAGTCTTGGGAAAGAGAGATGGGAGGCAAAGGGAAATAATGTGCTCAGCATAGGAAAACAAAAGTTTGACAGCTTCAAGAGAGAACCCAAGGGTGTAAGAAAGGGTGCCTGGATATTGAGGAGAGGGTTTGGTGCTGGGCAGTATGGTAGTAGGTCTGGGCCTGCAGAGAAATACAGCCAATGAGAATGAGCAGCATGGGTGATGGATAGACTTTTCAGAACAGTCAGGTCTGGAGATCATTCTTTAAGATGTCACATGGGCAGCAGTTTCAGGGATCCAACCTCTAAAACATTATCCTGGAGCATAAGTAAAAGTTGCCACATATGTGATCCTGGTATTTAGGAATATGAAGGAATTTGTGGGAATGAGGTGTCCATAAAAATTTAGTTTTAATCCAAAGCTAAGTACCAACAAGTTATTGAGAAAGGTACGAAGGCAGAGATTAACACAAGGGATAAAAATACATACATTTGCTAATGTGCTCCTGTTTACAGTTCTGTGTGAGTTAAGTAGTCAATACTTTTAGCCATCAGAACTCTAGAAATGGAGCAGGCTGCTTCCTACATAGAGAGTGCTCTATTCATCATTAGAGGTTTTTGAACAGACTTCTTAGAAGTGTGATTCAAGCCTCAGAGCAGGTTAGGGCCCCAGGTTCCTCTCAATCCTGATAGTCCAAAATTCTGTTAAAATGGTCCAGAAAGTCCTTTATTCATTGAGCCAACAACTGCCTCGCTATCTCTTCTTTTTCTCTAAAGCAATGGTGAAATTTTGGCCTTCATTTACAATCAAGTCTTTTAAAAATTTAGGAGAGCTGTCATGAAGAGAACATTAGCTATCTTCTAAAGCCTTATCTTTCTTGATTTGGAAAAACATCTAGACTACACTTCCTAGCCTCTTTTGCAGCTGTGTGCAATCACAAGACTATTATGTCCAATGATACTTGAGCAGAAGCAATGTATACCACTTACTGGCCTGGCCCATAAAAGCTTTCCATGCCCCTCTCCTTGTTCATTCCATCCTGCTGACCAGAATGTTGACACCCAAAGTGACTGGAAGTCATATGTTGAGGGTGGCAGAGTTATCATCAGTGGGTTTCCTGGTGTGAAGAGACTTAATGTACAAGAGGGGGATACAGTATGCAGCATTCCCCATGCTTATTTAACCATATAGCATTTTACCTGTTGTGTTACAAAATATCTCAGCATGGCATTCAAAGCTCTCCATGTTCTGGTTTTAGCTGACATTTTCCATCCTTAGCTTCTGCTGCTTCTCTCTATGAATCTTGAGTTCCAAAGAATCTGTTGGATTTCTAGGAAGCCAGAAATACTAGGGGAACTGAGGAACAATAGCAAGCAGGTTTGTGGACTTAGCCATGACTTGCCCTGCCTCTAGCTCCTGGTGTTTCCTCCCTCTAAATTTTTTTCCTTTATCACTGAGCTCTCCCAAATTGACCAAGTCCTTCCTCCATGACCATTCTACCATGTTGTCTACACTGCCCTGACTACCTCCTATACTCTATGAGCAAACAGTGCCTATCACAATCATTAAAGAGTTACAAATATTCCAGATGGCCTCTTTCTAGTCACATAAGAAGATTGCATTTCCCTGCCTCTTTTGAAATTAGTCTTGCTTTGGCCAATAAAAATGTAGGTGGGAGCAACAGGTGTCACTTTAGAACAGAAACTTGAAACCTAAAATATGCTTCACCATATTCTTTTTCTTCTGCCACAAGAACTGGCAAAGTCACAGATGCCTCAAGGCTGCTCCATCAATCTGGATCCAAGAGTGAAAATGATGTGGAGAAATCCCATAGCCAATCTGTAATGTACATAGAGTATGAGTGAGAAATTCTGTTGTTGAAAACCATAGAAGTTTTGGAGTCTTTCATTACCACCCCATCATCTAGCCTCAGCTGACCAATACAAATATAATATATATATATATATTGCATTCTCTTCTTATCGCACAAAAAATTGGATCCCCCATCAGCACAGTCCATGGGTGACTATGAGAACAGAACCACCTTCCAACATTCAGTATTAGAATTAAACTCTTGCTATGTAAACCTCCTACGATGTGAAGGCTGTTTGTTGCTATAGCATAACCCAGTCTATCCAGTCTGTTGTCTTTAGATGCTCTACATATGTGCCTATCTTATGACCTTGGTTAATATTCCCATATTGATACCATTGTGCCTGTCATTGCTACATTCAGCATCATTGTCTCCATTACCAGTACCACGATTCTCACCATTATGAAATTTGCTATCTTGGCCATAATCACTCCAACATCTCCACCATTATAAAATCCATTATTGTCAACCTTCCCACCACCACCTCCAACATCAATGTCACATTCACTCCAATCAATTCCAACATTATTACTTCCACATTCATTGCCATAATTATCAGTGTCATTCACATTACTATCACTTCCCCTTGTATCACTCCATTACCATGTCTCTCACAATACCACTATCACCACCAAATCACCTCAGCTATCATTGCTAATATCCCTTCTAACATCTCCATCTTCACTGCCACTACTACTTCTATCATCACTAATACAATCACATTCAACATCCCAATATAATTATTTCTACCATTACTTCTAATATTGTCATCAGTATCACTTTTACTACTACTAGCACCATCTCTGCCTCTATCACTTCTCCTGTCGCTTTCTCCGTTATCCTCATTATAAAACTTCCACTGTCATTGCTATTTCCTCTTTCTCTACCAGCTCCATTATCACACTATCACCTCTAGCTTCACTGCCGTCATCACTGTTGGATTCTAAGAGTTATTCATAGCACTTTCCTGCCTTCTTGCTCTACCCTCAAGGAGGAGTGTTACTCAGGCCTAATATCTTATGGTGCACTGTGCTAGTTGAGGAGATAGTGCCCAGACTGAATGTCTAGCCCACATGTGTGCAGTAGGAGGCCTAGGGCCTGCTCCCCCAGTAAGAAGGCCCAATCATGTCTCCTTCATTTTGGCTTGAACCTTTTCTCCCCACTCTTGTCTCTCCCATGTGGCAGCCACATGGTTCTGGAAAGGACTGAGCAATGGAGCAAATGCAAGATGTTTCTGTGTTTCTTGAGCTCCCTTTTGTGGCTTTCTGGTGAGTGTGGACACATCCAAGACTTGGGTTTGGATTTAGAGGCGGTAGATGGAACAGGTCTTTCAGCTGATTTTGGTTCCGAGCCATTTGGATTGACTTATTTGGTCAAGAAGTTCTCCACATAATCTAGCATGGCTCACTAGAGTTCTCATTTTTATATTCTATTTAAATCTTTATTTTTTTTTATCAAAGTAATACATGTACATATTTTTGAAAGTAAAATGTTCTACAAGGTTTATAATGAAAACCATAAGACTTCTGCTCCAATTCTGCTACTTCTGAGTCCTCCTTTCCAGAAGCAAGCACTTTGAATTATTTTAACTCTTTCTTTTAGTGTTTATGTCCACATTTCTAAATGACATTATAATACTGATATTTTTTGCAGTTTTCAGTTTTAGGCTTTATCTATTGACCTTCTGCTGTAAAAGATAAGGATTCAGCTTTCTTAAACCACCTCTCAATCTCTCTCAATCTCTCTCAATCTCTCTCAATCTCTCTCTCTCTCTCTCTCTCTCTCTCTCTCTCTCTCTCTCTCTCTCTCTCTCCTTACACACATACACAATACTGATATTAATCACAGCCATATTCAGGCTTTTCATTACTATAATTATCTTTCACAATTGAGCCATTTTTCCTTTCTTGCACAACTCTTTTGGTTCTTTTGGAATTAGTAATTACCTTGTTTCACCATTTGCTTAATTTTCTATCATTTACTAATTTATCCCAAACCCTCCAATGAAACAAAATTTCCTGTGAATATACATTACTTAAGTTTCATTTTCTTCCTGGAGACCTCCCTCCTGGAGTCCTCCATCTTCATCACCAGTTTGGACTGACTATTCTCCACATATTTTCAATGACTGTCATCCTAACGCTTTCTTTCACCATCATTTTCAGACTTCCCTTTGTCTCTATCCTGAGTGCTAGATCCTTTGTCTCCTTTCTTTTCCTTGGTTTATTCCCTAATTAAAGTGGAAAACATTACCCAATATCCTCCTGAAAAAAATAGTGCTTGGGAAGTAATTTCTAAAGACCATTCCTGTCCAACAATATCTTTATTTTTATTGTCATATTCAATTGCTAGTTTGGCTGGGTATAGAACTCTACTGTAGGAATCCTTTCCCTCCAAATTTAGAAGCATTGTTCATTTTCTTCTACCTTATACTGTAGTGCTGAGATATTTGATACAACTCAGATTCCCAATAATTTTTAAATAAACTTTACCTATTTTAGAATCTTTTCAGGTTTTAATTTCCAGTGTTTTGAAATTTTACGGTGATATTCCATGAGATGAGTAGTTTTTCTTTTTAAATTCAGTTTGCCATGTACTCATAGAAATTTTCTTCAATCTATAAATTCATGGTCTGCAGTTCTAAGAAATTTTCCTGAATTGTTTCCTTGGTAATTTCACCTTCTTCCTTCACTTTATTTCTCTCTAGGACTTATATTTTTAGATGCTGCTCCTAGACTGGTCATCTAAATTCTTTTGTCATTTTCCATTTCTTTGATATTTTTGTTCTACTAATTGGGAATTTATTGAATTGCTCTTACAACTCTTCTTTTGATTTTTAGTCAAATGTAGATGTTACATTTGTATTTCCAAGAACTCTTTTTTTTTTACTCCTTTTTTAAAAATCACCTCCAGTTCTCATTTAAAGCAGGCATCAACTTCTTTATCATTCTGAAAATGTTAATTCTAAATTCTCCTTTATTGTTTCCTCTATGTTCCTTTTTTTCTTCATTTGTTTTTATATCTGCCTTTCAGTTGAAGGCCTTCCTGAAACATTAAATAATTCTTAGCTGTCTATTCATAATGAAGTGCAAGTCACTGAAATTCTGATCGAAAGTGGTGGAAGGAGAAGAAAAACAAATTATAATTGAGTGGGACTCACAGTTTCACAGGGAAATGAAATATCAAAACTTGTGGGTCTTTTCTCTTAGGAAGGTCAGTTTCTCCAGGAAAGTCTTCTCCACAGTCTTGCCTGTGTAACACTAACCTGGCTTCTAGTGTTCTGGAGATCGATGATGAAGAGAACTAAGAGCCTCACCTTCCAAGAAACAGGCTTATATTTAACCCGATACTTTCAGGTTGGTTCCTTACCCTCCCCAGTTGTACATGGTGTCTCTATGTCCAGAATCTTTCAGGCTCAACATCTTAAAGCATAAACCTGTTTTTTGCCAGCATAGGAGGGGATGATTACCTGAATGTGTATGGTAGAGAAATAAATCTGGGATAGGAAGGTTTTTACTGCTTTAAAAAAAAAAAAAAACTTGTAACCAATCTTCTCATTTTTCACCCTCTTTCTGAACCCCTGCCTTCAGAAGTAATTGGTGCCTCCAATTCTTAGTTTTTGGGGGGGATTCTATGGCTCAAAATGTTTTGCTATCTATTGGCTCCAGCCATTTACTCCATAACCTTGCAGTTTGTGTTTCAGTTTTCTGTGGTTTGCTAAGTCAGGGACTATGCATCCATCCACATTCTGACTTCCAAATTCTTGACTTCTCATGTCTGCTGCTATTTTCTCTTCCATTCTCTTTTTCCTGGTGAGTTTAGGCCTTTTTAAAAATTCCATTAATGGCATTTTAATGGAATTTGACTTCTCATGTCTGCTGCTATTTTCTCTTCCATTCTCTTTTTCCTGGTGAGTTTAGGCCTTTTTAAAAATTCCATTAATGGCATTTTAATGGGACTTCTGGAAGTAGCCAAGATAAACATGTGTGCTCAATCAGCAATGATTAAGAAGTCTAATGTTCTTTATTGGAGTTTAGGGCCAAAGTAACAGTTAATCATAAAGCATTCTTCCACCTTGCTTTGCTGTGCCTTTATCTCTTGAAGTGGATAACTAGTTGAAGGTAGTCCTGATTACAAATCACCATGACCCCAAAACAAGTGTAACACAATAATCTCAAACAACACAAACATCATCACCTCTACCACAACCTCTAACACTGTCACCACCAGTGGTATCCTCATGACCACCAGTACCCTTACCTTCACATCATGGTAACCCCCATGACCATCTCTACCAGTGCTCCAACCATCACCTTAACCACCTTCTCAATCATCTACTCCATACTGTCTATTACCACCATCATTTCCAAAATCACTACCACTTCCTCAACGATCATCTCATCATCACAAATACCATCAACACCATTGTCACCTCTTCCATAATTTTGACTAGACTTCTACCATCCCCTCCAGCATTATCACCTCCAGAAAGTTTTTAAAACTATATATTGAATATATTCCTCTTCCATATGAGTTGCAATAGTGACTTTCAGTAATGTGGAGAAGGCGTGATTTCTACCTTTGAACACACAGCATTCTTCTTTTAGAAAAGAAAGAAGTGGAAAAGAACCTACTGGTTTCTCCAACTCAAGCCACATAATTGGGAAGAGGGAGGGGGAAAGGAAACATTCATTGAGCCCTTTCTAGGTAATAGGCATTATACTAGGCACACTAGTTAGAGTATTTTCTCTGGTGAGAATCATTGCCCCAGTTTTACAAGGAGGAAACTGAGATTCCCAGATGCTAAATAACATACTCAAGGCCACACAATTAATAAGTGGTGGAGCCAAGATTCCAACCCTGTGTGACTTCAAAGTCCATATTCTTTCCATTACACTATGCTGGCAAGAAATCTCAGGAGCTTGGTTTAAGCACAATGGGTTATGATTCTGAGCAAAGAAAGCCATAGTCATTGTCCCTGAACCCAGGGAGATCTGATCTGATGAAACAAGAAGACCTTCCCTATCAAAAAGACTGTTATCTGATGGAGAAGGGTCAATCCAAGGCTCACACACCCTATGCTCTGCCTGAAGGCCTCACTCAAGCAACTCTCCACAGTGCCCAAGCCCTGCCACCTCTCCCTGACCTCGAGTTCCCAGAGGGAGAGGGAGGGAGTATGGACATTCAGTCCTGGGAATGCCTGGGGTTGGGAGAGCTGAGTTATTTTGAGATTGTTTACATTTGGAATCTTCCTGATCTTTGGTCCCAGAAAAACACCCACATGTTGGAAACTCTTCCGAATTATTCACTGTTGGGGTTTTTCTTCATCCCCTTCAGCTTTTTCTTCTTGGATGGAAAAAAAATCTGCTAGTGATTAGTCACAACCTGTGAGGCTCAGCTTTTGACAGCCCTACTGAGAAGAGAGAGACAAAGAGGCTCAGAGAGGAGCTCATGGGCAGATGCTGCTGGGAAGGAAATGTGGTTCACAGCATTGACCTCTGGGGTGAGGGATGGTCCATTCACCTCAATCAGCCAAGGGACAATCGCTCCCTAGACCATGGATGTTCCATTCCAAGCCCTCATTCCAACTTCGCCAGCGTGCACAGGCCAGAGCATGCGCTAAGAGACCTAGGGGGTCAGGACCTGGGCAACAGGCCAAAAGAGAAGAAAGAGGAACAGGTGCCAAGCACAAAGGATGCCTGCCTTGTTGGGCCCCTTTGGCCACAGTCTCTATTGACAATCCATAGTACCCCATTTCAGGGTAGAAGTATAAAAGTATAAACTGTGACAACCCCATACCTCCTGGACAGCCATATGATCTCTGGCATGTTTTATTACATCTTTGGGCTCCTGGAAATCCCAGGGTGTGATCAGGCCTCCTCCATTTTTTGAGGAGGCTAGGGTTGGGCGGGGATGCACACTGTCCACAGAGGCCAGCACAAAGAGAGATTGTTTGAGCTGAAGAACTAGGGCCTGGAAGTCAGATCTGGATCCAATTTTAAAATCTAAGGATTGTGAAACATGGTGGGGAAGGGGGTAATAAAGGGAATTTGGGAAATCTCCCTTGGTGTAGGTCTTTTTAAAGAGGCAACAAAGGGAAAAATCAATTAACACAATAAGCGACCATAAAATGGGATGGCTTAATGTCAGGGGAATGGCCGAGCCATCTCTGGGGCATGTGGGACCCCAGAAAAATATTTTTTTTGCCAGGCTCCTGTCTATATAAACAATTTGAGTCATTTAAAGTCAGCATGTCAGCAGCATTCTGAAAGCCCAGTTTTTGTGTGACCTCTACATAAAAAAGATTTCACTAGCCAGGGGAGCAATCCACTTGCCAGACTGCCTGCCTGGAACCAAGTGTGGCTATAAGGCCCCAGGGTAACTGCATAGGCATGGGGCCCATTGCTTGTTGGAGCATCTGGTCGACCCCACACATGGGGTAGAGGTTTGGAGGATACCTGCAGGAGAAAGAGGCACTGGAGCCCACTCAGTGCCCAGTACAAGCTCAGGGTACCTTACTTGGATGACACTGCCAGCCCTGATCAGTCTTAGCCACAGAAGGAAACATAAAATTTTTCAAGGAAAGCACTCCAAGGCTACAAACCTTTTTGTCCAAGTCTAATGATGGTACTGAAACTAGAGGCAGTGACCTCTCAGCAGGATCCCTCAAATCTCTACAGAGGTGGGGCGAGGTGGCATGCGAGGAGGCTGCTGAGGGACAGGCAGCAACACTGGGGTTTTAGTCCTGGCTCTGTGACCTCAGGCCACTCTGTGTTGTTCTCTGGACCTCAGATTCCTCATCTATAAAATAGTGAGAGATGTTGCAAAGAAATCATAGCCCAGTGTCCTGATCCTGACCCTACCTGCAACCAGTGGACTTGCCCATGATCTACAGTCTTGTCTTCCAGAGTCTCCAGGGAAAGGTTGTGCTGGCCAATACTACTTCTCCCTGCCCCCAGTGCCAGCCCCAGGGCTGGAGCTCTGTTTTTCTTGAGGAGTTGCTAAGCCAGGCCTTGTGGAGAAGGGCAGAAAGCTGAGGAAAAGGCCTGTTATCCAAAACAGGCAGTTCAGGTCAGCAGAGTTCAAGCTGCGGGCCTGACAGGAGCGGGAGGAAAGCCCAGTCTGGGTCACCCAAATGAGGTTCTTGAGGATGTTATACCAGCAAAAATACTGCCAGCTTGGACTGAAGGTGACAGAGAAGATGGAATAAGAGAAGGCAGCGTGACAACGAAAGCAAAAATTGGAGCGATATGGCCACGAGCTAAGGAATGAGGACAGCATCCATTCTGGACAAGGTGAGGAAATGGATTCTCCCCTATGGGTGCCACGGGGACAGGGGCTGAAGAAGTCTTTGTACTAAGAGTTATTCTGGCCTTGTAGGAAAAGGAAGTGGCAGCTGAGCCTTCAGAGAAAAGTATTCGAGCCTCCCTGTTGATTCAGTCCTATGACTGAATCCTGGTGGCTACCTTATACAAGTCTACATTCCTGTCCTCATGAGCCAGCTGGGCCACAGCCAGGGTCTGGGGGCCAGGTAGGAGTTAGGGTTAGGACTTGAATAAGCTAAACATGTCCCCTCTCTCTGAATCCATCTTTCCTGACCACCTACCCCCAACAGTACATTTAGAGGCCTTTTGAAAAATTCCTCTAATGACACCTGCTCTTGCCTATGGAACTTGACTGAGGTCCTCTATGACCCTCGGTATAGTCAAACTAAACTAGAACCCCCAGAGGTAAAGGCAAAGGAAGCCCTTGACAATGACCCAGCAAGGGACCCCCCAAGCGCCTGTCATAAAGACACTCCATGAGCTTGCCATCTCCAGAACTCTATTTTGCCTTGCTATCACCCACTCTCCTCACACTGCAGAGCCCTGGGAGGCAGCTTCTGCCCAACTCACCCCCATTTGGGGCACCTCACTCTTCCATCTCTGGCTACCTTTTTAAACCAAAATGTAGTCTGTCAAAGGACTTTTTCTTACTTACAAATTTAAATGAAAACTCTTACCAATATATAAAAATCAATTCCATTTCATTACAGTGCACATTTAATACATCAACACTAAAGAGGAGACTTGTACCTAGATGACCCCAGAAGTAGGGCTGAAGCCACAGGCACAATCCCATACCTGGCAATGCAGCCCCATCCTGGTAAAGAAATGTGGGACAAGTATTGGCCCCACCAGAAGAGGTAAAAAAGCTAAGTGTCTGCTGGTCCAGAAATCTAGAATGAAGGCAGAAGGCGTCACCATAATTGTGTCCCATATGTTATCCAGGCCTGAAATTTGCCAAAGTAGGGGGAGGGTGGGAAAGACCACTGAGAAAGCAGGACAGATGAAAAAACTACACTCAAAGAGAAGACTCAAAGTATGAGGCCCAACATATGAGGATTATGGCCACAGGGACTGGAAGGCCTTGGCCTACTTTAGTGACACCAGAGTCAACCAGTGCCATTCTGCTCAGAATATCATTATTATATATTGTAACAATATCTTTTTCAATCACTCTTATAACTAATAACTCCAGGGAGGGAGGTTGTGCATTATTTCTGCCATTTTACAGATGGAAAACCTGAAGTGAAGTGATGACATTTGTGTCCTTTTTTCTTGTTAACACCCTTCTTCATAGCAGGAGCCTGAAGAAGAGTTCAGTGAAGCAATATGGAGCCCTACGGGCTGCTCAGTCCTGCATTTTGTGCAGTCCTACCCTTGCCCTCATCCACAGTCACCAACCAAATTTCCTAGGTCATGGCCTTTAACCTGAACCTGTTGTCCTAAAGTACTGGCACCTTGGAAATCAGCCTTTACTCTCTCAAAGAATGACTAAGCCTCATCTTGAGTACCTGTGCCCAAATATACCCACTCCATTCTGCTCAGGCCACTCTGTGCTGGGATTAAGGCTGGGCCCAGTTACCAGCATCGGACTGGGAGCTCTTTAAAGGTAAATTCTGGATCTCTCCCTCTCTGCTTTTACATGTTTACTCCCAAGACTGTTTCTTGCTTATTCTTTTCTTTTTAATACCCTGCTATTTCTCCCACCAAAAACAAAACAAAACAAACAAACAAACAAAAAACTGGCATGCAATTGTTGCTATTTTCTTCTCCCAGATACCTATCTGTCTAACTTAGATTTTCCTCCATAGATTGACAGAGATCCACCATGTGTTTGCCACTTGATCAACGGGTCTGAGACTCCCCATATCCCAGATGGGAAAAACAAATCTCAGAGAGGTTGGATAACTTGCCTGCCAGGATGTACTCAGTCCTAGACCTCCGGCAGTCCAGCCTGGGGTCCTTTCCCCCAAACAACCTTGCCATAGCCTCCTGGTATTCACCTCAAGTAAAATCCAGGAGCTGGGACAGGAACTAGGACAAAGAGGAAGAAGACACTGGGGCCCAGGCCTTGACCCCAAGCTCCTATTTATAATTTTTGTTCCGGAGACGGCCACTTAAACACACATTCCTGATAACTGAATAATCTTTGGCACCAAGCAAAAAATAGCCTGTGGCCCAGACCACAATTGCACAGCTGGAGCAGGGTGAGCAGGGACGATGCAGGCTCAATGGTGCAGGACAGGCTGCTGAGGGGGGAGAGGGGTGGCAGGTGGGGCCAAGGTTGAGACAAGTGAGTGGGACTGCAAATATAGACAGTTAAATATAACCTTGCCGACCTGGACACGGTGCCAGCCTCCTCTACATAAAGCATTTCCCAAATCGGCTTGGATCTCCTTTTCCCAACGAAAGTGAGAGCTAGAGGCCTGGAGGGGAGGAGCTGGAGGGACCTTGATGAGGATGGAACCCAGGGCTCTGGAGATATCTGCAAGCAAACTGAGGATCAAGAATGGTGGCTCTGCTGGAAGTGCCAGTCTGACAGGAGAGGTGTAGCCATGCCTTGAGGGAGATATCAGAGGGTATCTCCTTCCCCAAACCAGCTGGTCAAGACCCCATGCACCTTTCATTTCCAGGAGGGATGAAGCTGAGACTTCTCTAAGAAAGCTCAGGCTTTCTTACTTCCAGAAATAGAAGTAAGAGACATGGCAAGTTCTGGAATTCAAAGCCCTGATAGATCTCTGAAGCAAATGGTGTGGGGGGGGGGGGGGCAATGCTGATGCAGGCAGAGGCCTAAAGAAAGCAGCCGTGGCCCCTCCTTCAGGGCCCACCTCGGGCAGGACCCTGGACCAGCATGAAACCAGGGTGCTGCTTCGGCTGACACTCTTAGCAAACTTTTCTCTGTTCCTAACGGTCACTTAGTCTTAATGGTTCCACCTAACTGTAAGAGAGCCCCTGCTGCCACTGTCCCCTGAGAACCCCCTCCATGCCCAGGTGTCCCCAAGATCCAAGGTCACCAAGCCTGCAGGATGTTAAACTATACTTCTTTCCTTCCAATTCTTCCTGGGCGTGAGTCATCAGGGTCCCATTGCAGAAATGAGACTATCCCTGTCCCCATTACTGTGCTGTGTCCTGAAGCATCACTGCCTAAGCCCTAAATCCCACAAAGTCCAGCAGATTCTCTCTAACAAGAGTACAATCCACGTAGCATGCTGCTTCCCTTCCCTTCAACATTCTTCCAATTGAGGGGAATCCTTCTTGAGTGTGGTCTTGTGGGAAGCAAAGCTCACTCCTCATTTCAGAAGGTAAGAGTGTTAATTCTTCTCTCCCTGTCCCTGACAGCCAGGGCCAAGTACTCTGCACAACTCAGCAAGGAGCATGCCAAGAGGAGCCCCTCAGCCTCTGCAAGTGTTCTGCAACAGTGTGAGGGAAGGGGCCGAGCCAGGTAGACCTGGCACAGCCAACTCTGGGGTCCCAGTGTGGGGTCTTGGCTCTTCATTTCACAAAGATGACCCAAGAGCCTTCCCTCTGCTATATGGTACACGAGTTACCATGGGTACCAGACCCAGGAGCTGCTCCGGCAGCTGCTCACATCCAGCATATGGAGAGTGATGATGGAGGCGAATGGGAAGCCCCACCAATGGAGAACAGGGATCAGGAAAGCCTCTGGAGGCCAGAGGTCAGAGGGTTTGAGAGATTTCAGGCAGGGGTCCTGAGTGTAAAAGGCTCAGAGAGGAAAGGAAGCTGTTTGAGGATGTGGAAGAAGAGCCGTGTGACTGGCACTCAGAATGAGAAGGGAGAGAGACAGGAGATTCAGGGTGAGGTTATAAGAGGGAATGAGGGCCAGAACATGCCTAAGGGGACTCCTACTGAGGGCAATAAGAAGTTGTCAAAGAGTATTAATCAAGGGATAGTTTGATTTATTTATATGTCAGAAGGGTCCTTTGGCCACAGTATGGAGAGTGAATGGGAGGGGGCCTAAGTGGGGTGTGGGCAGATCAGTTTGGGGGCACTTGCCACTGTCCAGGTGATTGGTGATAGTCTGAACTCTAGTGATGAAAAGAGGAGGTAGAGAAAGGTAGGCAGTCCTGAGACATAGTTAGGAAGTAAAATACGTAAGACAAGGTAAATACTTGAATGTTGGAAGGAGAGACAGACAGAAAAAAGTAAAACATTTGTTCATTCATACACTCATTTATCAGCTATACAATGACTAACACACATGAAGTTCTTTGCCAAGCACTGGGAATATAGTAGTGAGCAAGACAATGAGATCTCTACTCTCAGAGGTTTACATTCTAGTGGCATAGGGGAAATATAAAATAAACACATAAATGCATGACCATTTTAAGCAGTGATAAATGCTATGAAGGTAATAAAACAGGGTAGGCAATCAAGAGTAGTTTAGGGAAGGAGCCTGCCTTAGATAGGCTATTCTTTAATGCCATTTCCAAAGGAAAGAACTGAAATGCAAAGGCTCAGAGAGGGGAAGAACTTGCAGTCTTGAGGACCAGCAGGAAGACTAGTGTAACTGGGGTATAGTAAACTGGAGAAAACAAAGTTGGAGGATTAGGCCATGGCCAGATCTTATAGGCCAGTTAGTGCTTTCAATTTTGTTCTAAATGAAATGGGGAGTCACAAGAGGGTTTTTAAGCAGGGAAGGGACATGATCTGATCTATGCTTTAAAAAAAAATTTTTAGCTGCTTTCTAAAAAGGGACCATGGCTGTGTTAGCTTGCTGGACCTGATGTAACAAAGTATCACAAACTGAGTGGCTTAAATAACAGAAATATGTTAGCTCACAGTTGTGTTGGCTAGAAGTTCAAAATCAGAGTGTCAGCAGGCTGGCTCTTTCTGAAGGTTGTGAGGAAGAATCTGTTCCTTGCCTCTCCCTTGGGGGAGATTCTGGAGGTTTTTGAAAATATTTGGTTTTCTTTGGCTTATAGAATCATCACCCCAATCTCTGCCTTCATCTTTACATGGCATTCTCCGTGTGTGTGTGTGTGCGTCTTTGTTCAAATTTTCTCTTTTTACAAGGACATGGGTCGTATTGAATTAGGGCCCACCCTAATGACCTCATCTTAACCTAATTAATTACATCTGCAAAGACCCTGCTTCCAAACAAAGACACATTCTGAGGTATATGGGGTTAGGGCTGCAACACATAATGCTGGAGGGGAACATAATCCAACCCATAACATTGCATTTACTCCTATGCTTGGTAAGCATAATTTGATGCTAGAGATCTTAGGTAGTTACACTGTCAAGTATCCAGTGAAGAGCTAGTGGGTGGTGATGGTCTTTAATGAGGTGGTAAATACTGTGGAGCCGGTGTGGGAGGAAATGATAAGTTCAACTTTGAACATGATGATTTTGAGGTGTCTGCAAAAGATTCAGGAGGAATATCCGGCAGGCAGTATGGACATATGTTGTGGAATACGAGAGGGGAGTTGGGGCTAAGGATGTTGATTTGGGAGTCAAGAGCATCTCGAGCGATAATTGATGCCAAAGGAACAGGTGAGGTCACTGGGAAACAAGTAGAAAAGAAAACCAACATTGTACCGTAAATACGCTTTAGGCCTGGTCCAAGGGAACTCTAAAGTAGACAGGAAAGGGGAAGCAGGGGCAGGTGGAAAATCGATGAGTGTTGCCTTGTGAGCCAGAGGAAGGCAGAGTTTCAAAAAGGAGCAAATTCACTTCTACTTCTGGTACAGGGGAGCTAAATTATTTGGATTAATCCTCCTACTGAGGACAACCGAAAATGATGGGGGATTACTTTTAAAAAACATAATCTTAAATGCATAGAAGACTTCACAAGAAAGTGGGAATTACCAAGCCAAATCTAGAGGAAGGCAATTGCTCAGAAAGGTGAGAGAGTACCCCAACCCTGAAGGAACTTTGCCAATCTGTAAGAAAAAGCTTCAAAGCCAAGCTTTGATTTTTCACACCTCTCTTCATGAAGTGAAAGCCCAGAGCTTTCTCAAGTTATGACAGACCTCTCTCCGACTGAGCTGGAATTCTAAAGAACTGCAACCGCAGGGTAAGGGCATGCTGAAAATAAAATGACCAGTCACCTTCTCGCCCCTTTGCCTCCGTGGGCATGTGCGCATGCGTACACACACATGCACGTGCACACGTGTCTCCCAGAATTATGCAGAGTTAACTTGATGCAGAACAGATCTGGGGAGAAGAAAAGGAAAAAAAGAAGTAAGTGAGGGAAGTATGAAAGGAGAAGAAAGAGAGGACGAGAAAATCCATCACTGAGAGTTTATAAAACAAACACAGGTCTCCACTGGAATCACCAACCAAATTTGTACTGCTAGGGAAGTTCAAGGAATCTCAAGCTGAGGAATTTTACGTAAATTTTGGTATCATACTTTTAGTCAGGTTTTTTCACTTTTATATGGTTAAAAAGACATTTTTAATTCTATTGAGTGTGTTTATACAAGAGATCAAAAAAAAAAAAAAAACTAAGGATATATGCCATGTATATACTTACAAAAAAAAAAGCTGTGTTAATTTCAGACAAAATAGACTTTAAGGAAAAGACATTACTAAGATAAGGCAATCCATTCATAATCACAAAAGATTTAGCTCATGAGAAAGGTATACAAACTTAAACTATATACACACAATAACTTAGTCTCAAAAGTATATAAAAATTATAAGAACTTCAAAAAATTGACAAATCTGCAATCACAGTGGGAGATTTTAACATATTCTGTTAATAATTGATACAACAAAAAGAGGAAAAATGAGTAGAGAGAGAGAAATTTTGAAAAACAGGACTAACAACCTTTACCTAATGGACATGTATAGAAAATGGTACTCAACACATACAGAAAATACATTTTTTTTCTTCAAACACACTTGGAAGATTTATAGAAATTGACAATATACTGGGTTCCAAAGCAAATCTCAACAAATGTAAAAGAATGAAATCATAATGAACATGATGCTGTCTAATCCTAATGCAATTAAATGAGAAATTTGTTACCAAAAAAAAAAAAGTAACAACAAAAAGAAACCCTTATGTTTGGAAATTAAGAAACACATTTATAAATAATCTAAGTTTCCAAGAATAAATCATATGAAAATTAGAAAATATTTTGAACTGCACAATAAGGCAAATATATTGAAAATTTGTGATGCAACCAAAGCAGGAGGAAAATGTACTGCCTTGATATATTAGAAAAGAAAAGAGGCTGAAAAATAATGAATTAAGCATCAATTTCAATAAGTTAGAATACCAAAATAAGCCCAAAGATAATAAAAGGAAATACTAAAACTAAGAGCAGAAAATGATGAATAAAAAACGAACATATAATATAAAGGTTCAACGAAGCCAAAAATTGAGTTTTTGAAAGGACTAATAAAATTAACAAACCTCTAGTGGTAATGATCAAGGAAAACAGAATGAGAGAAGAAATGAGAGAAGACATGAATAACCAATATTGGGATGAGAAAGTGACATCTCTGCAGATGCTGTAAAGATGTAGAAAGATAAGAGAATGCTATGGAAAAAATTTTTAGATGAATAAAGTTGTATGCTACTTAGAAGTCAGGTAAAATGAGAATATGACCCATGGGGGCACTGACCATGATGCCAGCCTTCTAACCATCTGTCCTCCCTGCCAGATGTCCTCCTAGCCCCAGGGAAGGCCTCAGGGCTTCTGACTTTCCAGGTGGAGGCCTTTGCCTTTCAAGTCCTAGTTCAAGGGCTGAGGATTTCGAGTATCTCAGACACAGACTTGCATTAACTCAGTTCACAAAAGCCAGAGTACAAATCAGATGCCAATTTGCTCTTCTGTAGCAAGGGCTGTCCCTTCCTCACGCCTAGAATGCTACCCTCCACTCCAGGGCACCATTTGCCAGGACTGATGTAGGGAACAGAATAGTTAAGTACATGAGATCAGGAAGCTAGGCTGTCTGGGTTCACATATTAGCCCTACATTTTAACTTAAGCTCTCTGAGTTTCAACATCCTTATTTACAAATTTAGGATAATAACAGATTATTGTGAAGGTACAATGAGTTGATATACATAAAGAGCTTAGAACAGTGACTGGCATACACTGAGCACACAATTAATGTTAATAATAACAACTGCTACTACCTAAGAATACACATTTTTACTCAGAAGATTGTTTAGTGAATGTGGAACTAGAAAAAAGGTGTGGAATGGTTAGGAGGGAAATTTTACTTTGCTCTGGGGAAGTATAATAAAAGATCTCAACTCCACAAGAAAGACTCCTCCCTCATTTCCTGAGCCTCTCTTCCCAGAACCCCACTAGAACGCAACAAACAGCTCTTGTTTCTCTGATCTTTTTAATTCTAATCTCACCATTTCAACCCACCTGCCCTCTTGTAAATGAGCTAAGCATTGACAGCTAAATTCAGTTTTTCACAGCTACGAACTCAAAAGTTTCTTAATGCCCCCCTCATACCTCAATTTCACATAAATTTCACAAAATCATCTACATGGCTAGGTTGTTTCAGTTATCTATTGCTGCATAACAGACCACCTCAGTCTTAATGACTTAAAACAAAGGTTTACACACTATGGTCCACTTTGCCTTTTTGTACAGCCCACAAGCTTAGAATGGTTTATGTTTTTAAAGAGTTGGAAAAATATCAAAAGAAAAATACTATTTCATGAAAATTATATGAAATTCAAATTTCAGCGTACAGAGAGTTTTGCTGAAACACAGTCACGCCCCAATCATTTATGCGTTGCCTCTGGCTGCTTTTGCAGGGCAAGGATAGAATAGTTGCAACAGAGACCTAATGGCCCAGAGAGCATAAAATATTTACTATCATGTTCTTTACAGAGAAGTTTGCCAACTCCTGGTTTAAAACATTGACTGTCATTTACTTTGCTCACAAAACTGCAATTTGAGCAATGCTCAGTGAGGACAGGTTATCTCTATTCCTTCCAGTATCATGCAGGGTGGCTTGAGGCTGGGAGTGACTCACAGTGGGGGCAGAAACTGTCTGAAGTCCTTGCTCACTCACTTGTTAGGCAGCTTGGGGGGTGGGCAGAACTGTCGGCTGGGACCTCAACTGGAACTCTTGGTCAGATCACCTGCAAGTGACCTCTCCATGTGGCTGCTGGGCTTCCCCACAGCATGGTGTCTGGGTTCCGAAAGCAAATGTCCCAAAAGACAGGAAGTGGAAGCTGCCAGTTTCTCAAGGCCTGGTCCCAAAAAACTGGCACGGGGTCAGTTCCACCATATTCTGTTGGTCAAGCTCTCATAGAGCCCAGATTCAAGGGGAGTACACATCGACCCCACCTCTCATTGGAAAGGGTGTCAAAGAATTTGACAAAGGGTGGCCATGTTTTAGTGAGATTTGGGGGAGGATAGCAGGGATCCAATAAGGAGCAGCCGTTATTATTACTGTTAAACAACACCAGAATCACACCATATATAATTATGCTTCCTTAAAGACTTAAGGAAGTCTTTGCTCATGGAAGCCTAGAAGACATTCTATCTCCTCTCTCGGTGTTGAGTCACAAATATTTGGATTAAAACTGGTCTGGAGCAGAGTGCAGACACCCCTATTTGTCAGAAACTGCTCAGGTGATTCTAATGTGTAGCTGGGGTTGAGGACCACTGAGCATGGGAGTGATTCCAGCTTTTGATGTCTGCCCACATATAGTAAATGGATTTATTGCTCAACACTCTATGTAAAGTCTTGAGTAAGAGAATCTGGTTCATCTCAGAATTCCCTGCAGAGCCCAGGCCAAAGACTAGAGCATAGCAGGGTCTCAAGTGATAGCAGTGGGGTGACATGTGTCTGAGGGTCCCAGGATTCCAGCCCCCCAGTTGGGCCACCCCACTCCCCAAAAGCTTGTTCTGACACTGGGCTGACCCAAAGCAGAGATGCCTAGCCTTTTCCAAGCCTTCCTGGTCCCTTCCTTTCCCTGCTTCTCCTTCTGGAATGGGCAGTTTCCAGGATAACACATTGAAAGAGGAATGAGCTCAGGGCAAAGAAACTGTGTGGTTGTCCCTTTCCTTTGGCAGAGGAGCAGCAATGAGTGGGGTCACTGGTTGTTTTAGGGGTTGAGAAATGGGTCTGGATGGTATGGAGGTTGTCACCCAGCCTTGCTATATAGGCCCACACGTAGCCTATGACCAGTCATGTCAGATCTGAAGAACCCTTGTCATTGGCCACATTCCACATCAAAGCCTGGCTTCCAGATGCCAAGCTCCAGAATCAGGGCTGCCATCTGCTATGGTCCCCATAAGGCCCCCCAGACTGCAGCCATGTGCAGGAGTCCTGTCAGTGGGGAGCTGAGGTCCTCCAGTTGTAGAACATATGGATTGGCAAATCTGCCACCCACTCTAGGCCTCACCAAAGAGTTTGCAACTCAGAGCTACTCATGTTGAGACATTGCATGTTTATCCATTGGAGGAGGAGCCAGGCGACCTTTCATCAGTTATATTGAGGATAAACTGCTTCCCAGTCACGCTCAGCCCTAATCCTGGTCACAACAGTGTGACCTCAGACTGACCACAACCATGGCCACAGACTGACCCTGACACTGACTCAGACTGATTCCAACCCTGGCCAAGACCAGCCTCTGACACTGGCCACAAAACTGACCCCTCTGTAAAGAATAACCCTGACCCTGACCACAGACTGACCTCCAACCTCTTAACAGGATTAGTGGAATACGCCAAATCATAGCATAGCCTCATGGCCCACAGGTACACCAATCTGGCTATACTTGGAGTTACAACCATCTGTGCCAGGAGGAGGAGGATCTGTCCTATGCAACAAGCAGATCCTAAGTAACTGTTCCCAGGCAAGGCAGCTCAGAGCACCTTCCAGAACACCTGAAAGATCCAAGCAGTTGCCAGCACACCAGCTTGCTTGGCCTCTGGACCCTTGCCCTGGAGTTTTCCACCAGGCAGGCCTTCTCTTTTCTGCTTACTCTATACCTACCATGCCTAGTCCCACCTGCCCGTGGAGGCCTGCCCAACTACTCCACTTAGGTTTTCAAAGATCTTTGATCCACGTGGTCTTCACAGAAATTGTCCTCTAAGAGGATCGCTGAGGAGCTTTTCTCTTCAACCTTCCAACCGAAGAGTAGACACAGGACCTGTCCCTTGCTTCCCCCAACAGAATTCAGTGGAGACCAGTCTGGAATTGTTTAAATAAGAGTGCACTTTCTTCTTTCATACATCGCTGCTGGGGAGAAGTCTTGGGTCAATCTGACTTTGGTTTCTTTTTTTAGGTAATCTGTTCTTTCTCTTCCAATGAGTCGGAAGGAAAGGGGCTATACGGCAGAAAGGGCAAGAAGCTCATCCCTTGGGACATTGTGTGGACAAAGGGATGGGAGCCTGGGGTAGGGTACCTTGGTCATGCCATCGCCCTGTCTGCTGCACCTATACTCAAAGCATCACCCACTTTTCCCTCTCCAGTAATCTTGAGCCTGAAGTCCCTGAGAACCAACATGCTCTTAATAAACATAGCACTTAATCTCAGAGCTCTGGACCTTCCTTCTCTCATGGCAGGGGGCCATTCCCCCGATTCCTTCATGGCTGGCCAGGAGACATAGCACATGTGAGTATCTACAATGCAGAGTATGTTCTGCATACTTGTACTCATATATGTGGATATACCTGCAGATGTTTATGAATGTTTGTGTGATTGTGTATGTGTGCACATCATATGCAGTACATGCATGTGTGTACATGCACATGGATATAAATTAGTATGTGTGATGTGTCTAGAAGTGAGTATATATATATTTGGTATGGGTATGGGTGTACATGGGTTATGTACTGTGAATGTGTTACATATGGGGTGTATCAACACGTGCGCTTTTGTGTGTATGTATGTTTTTGAGAATGTTGCTCTTCCATCCGCAACCAGTAGTATGCTTTTTGCAGGAGGCCCCCAGCAATGCTCCCTCACCTGTGTTTCCTACATAGTCCTTAGACTGAATGTGGCAGATTCCCAGTAAAACTTCAGAGCCTGGGTCCAGTGGGACAACATCCCAAGCTTTCTGAGTCTGTGACTAGTAGCCTTGACAGAACCAGAAACCCTTCAGTAGTTCAGTGCCCATGGATAGCGTGGAGGAGAAAGGATACCAGGAGTCTTTGGGATGGCCTTTTGCCTCAAAGTTGTTACCCCAACACCAAATCCAAGTTCATGGGGCAGTTATTGCCAGCACATGCCACCTGTAACTAATGCCATCCTTCTTTCCCAAAATCCAACCCTCAGGTCCCAGGACCCTCTACATGCAAATTACCAGCCCCCGCTTCCCCACACCATCACTAACCGGGTCCACCTGCCCCACTCCACACACACCCTTGCAGAGAGCAGGAAGAGGGAGCCTATGTGTCTTCCATCCTCAGGGAGTTCATGTTTTCCACAGCCAGGATCTTGACCAAGCTTAAGGGGAATCCCAGAGAACTCTAAGAGAAGATCTGGCACCACTCGGTAATACTTTAACTTCCGTCTCAGGCCCGCCTGCACCCTGAAGCAGGGAGAGATTGTTAGATGGTGAACCGACTCTCTCTAACTGGCTCTCAATATCTGTAAGAAGTATAGGACCCTAGTTCACAGGCTCATACACCAATCCCCATTACCTTTTGCACCAGATGGAGGGAGAAGCAGAAAGCTAGGCGTCCTAAGAAGGGCATGAAGCATCCTGGGAAGGGCATGAGGCATCTTGGGAGGAATGTATAATTTGGGTCAAGTCTCAGCCAAACTGCTTGTTGGCTTTATGACAACTGGCAAAGTTTTCTTTAGCTTAGTTTTCTTACACAGGGTGACAAGATAATTTAAAATCAAAATTGGAACACTCTTAAGAGCAAAACAGGGTCCTATTGATAATTATACCCAGACAACAGGTATGAACCCCAATGTTCCAGGCAAATGGGGACATGTGATCACCCTATGTCATCTACAGTAGTGATGATGGTGATGATGATGATGGACTTCCAAAGGGAAGAACCCCTAGTGCATTTTCAGACATTTCATTTTGGCCTTGATCCAGGGTCTGAAGGTGAAGGGAAGGTCAAAAGGGGATAGACAGTCCGTCTACCTCCCAGCCCCTCTGCCCAGGGGCTTCCTGCCCTCTCTCCTCTACACACCCCTGCATGACCCAACTCTGACTTTACAGCAGCTCTGATGCCTTTAGCAGTCACCCTGGTTTATCTCCAGGGAAGTGCTAGGTTCAAAGATCAGATAAATTTTCTGGCAGACATGGGGCTGGTGGCCGACTGCCAGAGGTGGGAATGGCCCTGCAGGCACAGGGTCAGCTGGGTTATTTTGACTCCTCAGCATGGGGTGAGGGGCCTTGGGAAGGAGATATCTACAGTATGGAGGAAGAAAAAACTCTGTCTCTGATGAGCCGAATTTGGCTTTGCCTTCCAGGTTGGAAAAGGAAGGGGGAGAAGAGGCTGGGGAAAAATAAACCTGGAAAAGAACCTATTTTAAAAGTTACTCTTTTTGGTTCCAGCTCTCCCCTACCACACCCCAAAACACAGGCATTGGGCCACAAGGCGTGGTCACAAGGTGTGTGTGGTCAGTGATGGGAAACCCTTAGGCATCCAAAGCAGCTGGGGAGAGGCCAGGTAGACAGGGGGCAGGCAGGGTCCATTGGAGGTCACCACAGTCAGTCCCCTGTCTCCCCATCCTTGAATGCCATGCCCCTACACCAGTGTCTTGAAACTTTTGATAGTGACACACATTTTATGCCACAACATACGTTTCAAAAACAAACAAACTTGCCCTTATGAAGTCAGTACATCTTAATATTTTCAATTCTACTCTTGTTTTTTTAGATACTAATTGCAACTCATAGCATTGTTTTATAATCCACTGTGGGGCATAACCTGTGGTTCTGAAAATCACTACTCCAGACTAATACTTCTCAAACCTTAATGAGCCTACCTGTAAATCACCTGGGAGCTTGCTAAATGCAGATTCTAGTTCAACATGTCTGCATTTCTAAGAAGCTCGCAGGTGACACAATGCCAATCGTCTTCAGATCTTGGAGTAAAAGGTCCTGGACCATAACTTCCACAACAGCATCAATTTCAGCAAAGGGGTTTAGGGATCAGGCACGCAAGGTGAAAGGGGAAGATGAAAGGTCATTCCACTGACATTGTCCATTATTCAGCCTCCAGGCAAGGCTATAACTGAAATGGAATGAAGGCCTGATGGCAAAAAGCTGCCCTCCAGGGTCCCAGGCTGAACTGCTATGATCTGGAAGCCAAGCCAGGGTACAGCTACCAGTCAGCATCAGCTGGGCCTTATAAGAAAAAAAGAAAGAAAAAGAAACTTGTAGGTTTGTGGACCTCACTCAGCACCCTAACAGGTAACATTGATAATGTCACAAGCTAGGATTACTCACTGGAGATCTAGCATTAGCCTGGTTACTGTTTCACTTTCTGGGTGGAACAGTAGTGCTGACCTTGCCCACAGGTACTCAAGTTTGAAAAAGCTACACAGCAATTGATTATGGGCAGTGTCCCAAATAGAGCAACAAGAAAGACAAGCTCATCAAGATCCAACAGAAATTATTCCAAGGTCAAATGTCTTTGGGAAACAGCGTTTTATCTCTTCCAGCCCCACCTTGGAGCTTTCCTGTTCACAGTGAAAGGTTATGAGAAGATTTGTAGTCCAGAATCCTATTTGTTTTTAAAAATAAAATAATAAAATTATTTGCTTTAACTCATCCTTTCCCAAACTTGCTCAACTGTGAAACTTTTTTTTTAATCTGTTGGTGAAGCCCTAATCCCCAATGTGACTGTATTTGGAGATAAGGCCTTTAAGTAGATAACTAAGGTTAAATGAGGTCAGAAGGATAAAGCTCTAATCCAAAAGGATGGACGGTCTCCTAGAAAGAGGAAGAAACACCAGAACTCTTTTTCCCCATGACTGCACAAAGGAAGATGAGGCAGCCATCAACAAGCCAGAGGAGAGGCTTCTCCAGAAACCAACTTTGACAGCACCTTGATCTTGGACCTTGAGCCTTCAGAACTTGAGAAAACAAATTTCGGTTTTTAAACCACCAGTCTGGTATTCTGTATGGCCGCCCAAGCAGACTAATACACTTATCTATAAGCCCCTATGAAATTCACTTTAAGAATGCAGGCTTAGGGTTGTGCTTTTCATACCTTTGATTTTCCAGATGTATGTTTCCTGTAAACGGGAAAGGGACTGTGATCCCCACATTAGAGCTTAGGAAAATAAAGACCATGAACATGAAGTGAGTGGCCCCAAGTCACACAGCTGAGCAGAACTGGGCACACAGAATTCAAACTCAGCTCGGACTGAATCAGAAGACAAGGTCCCACTATCCAGAGGCTGCAGTCTACTGTGTACATGGTATAATTTCCCACTCGTGGTGAATAGAGGACTCACTCCCTAAGCACAAGACTACGTCAGAAGAAAAATGGATATTGATTCAAGGAGATTTTCCAGAAAAGGTTGATTCTAGAAAGGGACACAAAGTGTTCATATTAGAAGTAACCAGTGATGAAATTGGAGAGACCACTTGATGGTGGGAACTTAAATACTAGGATGAGGACCTAATATTGACCCATCTGGGCAGTAAAGAGCCACTGTAGGTTACTAAGCAGCAGAGGCATGACATGGTCTGGGTTGGTCTAGGTGTGTGGGGTGGCTGGGGGAGGAGCCTGGATCTGAGATGCCCAAGGTCCAGGCCAGCAGCAGAGTGATTCTGCAGAGGTGGACGTGGAAGGTGGAAGGTGGAAGGCATAAGGTGGGGGCTAACTTCATCATTCTCCCCTCATGCCTGCTTCCAGGATCTTGCTGCCGGGGGGCTGGTTGGATTTTCCAGGACTTGACCTTTAGAGCTGGTCCTGGCAGCCAGCCTCTCCCTGCCTCCTACTGGGGAAACTGAAAATGAGGGGTGGAGGGTGGATGGAAAAACTATTTAAGGTTACTAACAGACACACACACACACACACACACACACACACACACAACTGGGGTAGCTGCTGGGCAGCATGGCTCTCTCTTCGCTTCCCTCCTTTGCTCCCCACATATAAATGAACCCCAGCTCCATGTTCTCATTTCCATGTATCCTCCCAGACCAACTCATTCAGTCCAGAATTGTCATAACATGAGGGGAGAGAGAGAGCCCTAAGGCAGGCTCCAGAGGGACTGGATGGGACATCAACCAGGGCACCAACTGGCCCCCTAAAAGATGGTCATCTGGCTACTTCAAGACAATGACTCCAAGGTCTGGGGAGTCCTAAGGCTCTTCAAGGTGCCTTGGGGGACCGAGCAGTGCTGGGGCCCAGGCAGCCAGCACCAGCCTTCTCACCATCACTCCCATCCAAATCCGACTTGAACCAGCTCAGCTCTGCTTTTGCCTGCTTTAATAACTCGAGGTCCTCATCCATTCATTTAGTTAAGGGAATCTACATTTTAAAAAACCATCATCCTAGGAGTTAGGTCAGGGATTGGGGAACAGGGGTGCTGAGCAGCAGGTGATATTCTCTTCCTGCCAGGCAGGGATCAGAATTGGGATGGGGGAGCACAGGGAGGCTCTACCATCCTCTATTTAATGCTCAAAGAAGATCTAGGAGTTAGAGATGGTTTTCCCATTTTATATTATGCAAACTGAGTCAGGAAGACATAAATTAACTTTCCTGTCCCTGGCCACACAACCAGAATCTGCCACCTCCCCTGGGGTGGCAGCAATTTCAGTATCTCTTAGTTTCTGGGAGGAAGACTTAAGTAGGGCCACAGCTGTCCTACTCTAGGGCTCACCACTCAGGATTTATTCTAGAGAGGCATCAGCGCAGAAGGACTGAGAACACAGACCACAGGGACTAGAATCCTCTTGCCCCACCAGCCTCGTATAACCTGCGTGAACTTAAGTAAGCTATTCGACTGCTTTGTTAAATGAGGATAAATAACAGTAGCTGTCTCATAATGTTCTTGTGAGAGTAAATGATATAATATTTGCAAAACCCACAAAAGAGTGCCTGTATCTTCATAAGTGTATATAAGTGAATGTTAAATGAATTCATTTGATTCTATGTGGCTGGTGCCCCCTGGAGTTTGGTGCATATCAGAGGACCAGGAAGAGGGATTGCTGCTAAGGGCAAATCTGAGTTCAAGCCTGGGCCATTTACCATGACCTTGAATGTGACCCTCTTTCAGCCATTCATTGAATGATGATTTGGATTGGCAAATTCTGCAGGAAAGCCTGCTGAGATCAAAGCCCCGCTTCCCACAGCTCCCTTTCTAAGTATCTGTCTCCCTCACATACCCTTCTTGGCCACTCCACAAGTACAAAGGTAAACACTCAGTTCATTCAATGAGGCTGTCGGGGTTCGGCTTCAGCATGGTGAGGCGGCAGAACTAGAGGCCTGGCTCCCTGGCCATGGCAGACAGGGTCATTGGATCCATTGTCTCCTCTGCTGTGGCCACAGCTCACTTCCCAGCCTTCACTGCAGGGGCTCTTCCTGTGGCTTCTCACATTCCCTCAGCTGAAGGGTCTGCTTCTCCTCTCCTAGTCCCGGCTGGGCTGTTCCAGGCCACAAGGAGGGGCTGGAGTTCAGGGCCCTGGCTGGAGGCCTTGATGTCTTCCAGGTGTGGGGGAGGCCCAGCTGGACCGGCAGGTGTGGGGAGGGCAAGAGCAGCTGCAGGGTATCTGGAAGGCATTTGGGCAGCTAATGAGCACGGGATCTAATTAAAACATTGGAGGAGGAATCTGGGCCCAAACCATGTGGAGCAGGAAGTACAGCCCAGGGGCCTGCCTGGGCCTAGGTCAAGAGGGAGAAGCGGCTGAGGAGCAGGGGTTAGGGATGGGGGTACACAACTAGAGTCCTGACCCCACCCTTCACAGCCCTACCTCTTTCTCGGGCGCCTAAATCACATGGATTCTAAAGTGGCTGCAGACTTCTACACCATTCCACTGATCTGCAGAGAAAATCAGCTCTGGATTGAAGGTCGAGGACTGAGGACCGGGTTGAGGATGAAGACCCCAACCTAGCCCAGCTAAGTTTGAGGTGCTTCTGAGACCTAAAGGTGAAAGTATGGGGTCCCACTGAAGAGAAAGCCTTGACAATCTAATACTTCATAAAATTGGGCATCAGAGTGGAGTCAAGCTGAGGATATCAGTCTCCGCCATTATTACCCCATCACAGTGTCACTGTCAACATTGTCACCACCACCACAATCACCAACATCACAGTCACCATCACTGTGAACCCTCTGAATGCTGGTTATTTGCTCATGATGACCTTGAGAATGCCTCTGTTGAATACCCATCTTATTCCTTCCCCCCAGCCCTGTCCGCATGCCCAGCCTCCCGTTTCCAGTCTCGTACAGCTTCCTGTACAGAGTTCAACAGGAATGCATGTTTCTGCCCCTCACCACACCCCTGCCAGTGCCCTCGGAGGGGTTCAAGAGAGAGACAGGATGGTGTGGATCCCCAGCATCCACACACTGGCACTTCTGATGGGACACACCACCACCACAAGACAGACATGCCTCTTGGCCCTTCCCGAAGGTCTGTGTGTGCCCAATCTGGATTTCCGTGTAGCCTGAACGAAAGGACTTCCCATGAAGGAGATAATTCCAGACAACTGGCTAAGGACCCTGGTGGTCTGGATGAGGGTCTGTCCAGTACCCTCTCACACATAATCCCACCACTCTCCCACCCAAGGCTGACCCTCTTCCTCCCCCACATCCCTGTTCCTCCCACCATCCCTTCCCATCTGCTCTCAATAACTCCAGCTAACTTCTCCCAGCATGCTTTTCACCCCCTGGTCCCTGCGGGAGGGCAGAGGAGGCACGACAGCCCCCATTTTGCTCCCTGACTCAGGGTGTTAACGAGGAACAGGTTTTCACCCCAGCTGTGCACTGGGCCCTGAGACGGGAGTTTCCTCCCTCCTGCCTTCTCCTTTATTCTTCAAATGGCCCAATTTCCCCCCAACAGATGCTGGGGGCTGAAAAGAGAGAGGCAGGTAGGGAAAGTGAAGGCTCTTTCTGGAGTGGAGGTGACAGGGAGGGGAGGAGAGGGGAACACTTCCTTGGGAGGTGCAAGGGGAAGCGAATGAGGTGGCTGAGAGGGGCCACAGTCCAGAGGTAAGAAGGGAGGTCAAGCAGAGGTTAGGACCACAGTCCTTGGGGGATGGTCCTAGGAGAAAGCTGGATGCTGGAGTCTCCCCCCACCAACCCAAGCCTCGTCAGCCCTCAGTCTCGATTCCTGCCTCACCTCATCCACCCCATCCCACAAGCCCTGGGACAGGAGTCTCTCCCCCAGAAGCCTTCTCAGGGAGCCCCCACCTTCCAGTAGGACTTCCCTTCCCACCCCCTAACTCACCCCCAGAAGCAGCCCTGCAGGTCACAGGGACATTTGCTAGTCCAGATCTATCCATCTGCTTTCCGAGAGCAGAATCAGTCTCATCTGTCTGCCCTCCTTGCACAAGCTCCTGTGCTCAGCACATACGGAATAAATTCTTTTTGATTGAATGAATAAATGAATGAAGCGATGGCACTCATACAAACCGGCTGCCTAGGAGACAGAGCATGGAGCCCTGTGTTCTGCTCTCCCCTGCTTGGCTATGCATGCTTAGGCGGTCTTTTTGCTGTCTCTGACCTCAGGGGATTGGACTAAATGAGCTGGGAGTGAGCGATACTGCTGTTCTCCTGACATGGTAGGTTTGAGGGGCCGTGGACACAGGAAATGCTTTGCAAGGGCACAGAAAGCAAACACAGTTGTGGGGGCCACAGAATCTGGGGTGCTTCTGAGAGGTGGGTTGAGCTAAGTTCTGCAGGTGGCAACCTGAGTGAGAGGAGAAGGGGAAGGGTTGCTCCTGCCCCCAAAGAGGTTGGCACTTGATCCACCCAGCTTTAGGCGTGGACTGGGGAATGAATCCTCAGCCTGGATTTTCAGGAAGGAGAAACTCCTCAGGTGTCTGGGTTACTGGTGCAGGATGTAGCAGTGCCTGAGATCATCCAGAAGTTCTCCTTGGTATCTGACCACATTCCTTCCTCCTGCCTGACCTGTCATGAGTGCAAATTCAAAGGGTCAGATGAGAGCAGAGAGTGTGGGAACGCTGCCTCGCTGCTCTTCTCTGTTCTCCCCCTGCCCCAAAACAGCCCCTACCCACATCCCACTACCCATTGTGGGCACACAGGGACTCGTGAGAACTAGGCATCTTGGCACTCACTCCTTGTGAGACGATTGAAAATATGTATTGGTGTCTGCCCGGGTTCCTGGCGCAGAGTTCCTGAAACTCTTGTAAATTCCTAAGTGATAAGAGCACTAGGAGCATTTTCTGTCCTATTGAGGAAACTCTGCGTGGGTTCCTGGATGATTCCTCGATGGCTGCTGGTCACCAGAAAGACGGAGCCATGATGAGAAGCTTAGAATTTTCAGCCCCAGCCCCATACCCCAGGGAAAGGGGAGGAGCTGGAAATGGAGTTAATAATCGATCATATCTATGTGAGAAAACCTCCATGAAATTCTCTAAAGTACAGCATTTGGAGAGCTTTCAGGTTGGGAAACATATCCATGTACTGAGAGGGTGGCACGCCCCAACTTCACAGGGACACGAGGTCCCGCACTCAGGACCCTCCTAGATGCTCCCTATCTCTCTCTTCATCTGGCTATTTATCTGTATCCTTTATCATATCCTTTAATAAACTAGTATATCTAAGTGTTTCCCTGAGTTCTGTGAGCCACGCTAGCAAATTAGTCAAATCTGAGGGGATGATGTTGGGAACCACCGATCTGTAGCCAAAGGGATAAAAACTGTGTGTAACCCAGAGACCTACTGCTTGCGATTGGCATCTGAAGTGGGGTGGGAGCAGGTTTGTGGGAGCTTTTAACCTGATGCTATCCCTAGGTAGATAGTGTCAGAATTGAGTCAAATTGTAGGACACCCGGCTGGTGAGTGTCACAGAGAATTGCCTGGTATGAGGGGAGAAAAAACCATATATTTAGTGCACACCCAAAATGTCAGAAGAGTCCCATGTGAGAAGTAAAGGAGACATACAGGGAAAACACACAGTAGGGAAGAACTGGGTTTTTTCCTACCCAGGAGGTAGACCAAACTGAATTTTTCTAATATACTCTCTAACATTCACTGTATGTGTGTGTATGTGTGTGTAACCCAGCATAGCCAAGTCCTGTGCAGGGCAGAGGCCGTGCCCAGCGTACTTGGTTGAAGGACACTGCTGAGAAGGCAGGCCTGAGTGGATCCCATGGCTGAGGCCCCCCATTCACCTCACCTGGGTGGACACAGTCATTTTGCAAAGGTAAAAACATTTGTTCCCAAAGCTACCTGCAAAAAAATGAAACTAGACTTGTCGATCACCACACACCAATATTAACTCAAAATGGATTAAGGACCTAATATAAGACCTGAAACAATAAAATGCATAGAAGAAAACATAGGAACTAAACTCAAGAACCTTGGACTTAAAGAAGATTTTATGAATTTGACCTCAAAGGCAAGGGATGTAAAAGCAAAAATAAATGAATGAGACTACATCAAACTAAAAAGCTTTGGCACAGCAAAAGAAACTGTCAACAAGGTAAAGAGACAACCATCCAAATGGGAAAATATATTTACAAGTAACTCCTCCAATAAGGGCCTAATATCCAAAATATACAAAGAACTCATACGACTCAATAGCAACAAAAAAAACAAATGACCCAACCAAAAAATGCGCAGAGGACCTGAATAGACAATTCTCCCTAGAAGACATACAAATGGCCAACAAACGTTTGAAAAGATGCTCAACACCACTAGTTATTAGGGAAATGCAAATCAAAACCACAATGAGATACCGTCTCACACCTGTTAGAATAGCTATAATCAACAGGACAAGTAATAACAAATGTTGGAGAGGATATGAAGAAAAAGGAACCCTCATACACTGCTGGTGGGACTGCAAATTGGTACAGCCACTATGGCAAACAGTATGGAACTTCCTCAAAAAACTAAGAATTGATCTATCATATGTTCCAGTAATCCCTCTGCTGGATATTTATCCCAAAGGCTTGAAAACCAATATCCAAAAATATATTTGCACACTGATGTTCATAGCAGCATTATTCACAGTGACCAGGACATGGAAGCAACCGAAGTGTCCTACAATAGATGATTGGATAAAGAAGCTGTGGTATATATATACAATGGAATACTACTCAGCCATAAGAAGAGATGAAATACTGCCATTTGCGACAACATGGATGAACCTTGAGGTAATCATGCTAAGTGAAATAAGCCAGACAGAAAAAGTTGAAAACCACATGATATTACTTATGTGTGGGATACAAACCTAAAAACAACAAATGAACACGACAAACAGAATCATGGACATGGACAATAGACTACTGGTTACCAGAGGGTAGGGGGAAGAGGGGAGGTAGGTGGCATAAAAGGGGTCAAATATGTGGTGACATTAAAGAATTAAAAATAAATAAATTAAAAAAAAAATTTGTTCCCAGCCCTCATCCTGGTCTCCCCACCATCTCTCCATCCTCCCTTCTCTCCTCCTCAATGGTCCCCTCTCTCCTACATTCCTGGAAGAACTCCATTTGTCATTCCAGGAGCCCAGGGCCCCCACTGCATACTCTGAACAATTCCCCAGAGCCCCCATCAAGGATAAGTTCTTGCCCTTCCCCCAGGAATCACTGAGGAAAGACTTCACCAAGGAGAGAGCTAGTGAACTGGTAGCAACCAGCTCAGGGAAGGCAGCTGCCCACAAGACTGTCTGGGGACAGAGCAGCGCTGTGGACACAGCTACCAACCAAGATTGAATTTGCTCAGAGGCCCCACAGAAAGTGCCCAGGATTCTGGGCACAAGAAGTATCCCTGAAGCCTGCTTGCCTCTGGCCTGGGGTACCTTGCCAGCCAAAGGAAGATGCTTAAGGCTCTTGATGAGGGGAGGGGTGGTCTCCAGGGCAGAGTGCTCACCTCACACAGAGAGGAAAGATTCCAGGGCTCACATTCTTTGCCTTTTGTCTCTGCCCAGGAGCACATTAGCTCTTCAGGGAGTGAGGGGAGCTCACCACAGTCTGGAAAGACCTCTCCTCATCTGGGATATTCCTGGGGGTTGATTTAAACTTGAACAGGCAATGTGTAGCCCCAAAGAAGTGATGCTCTGGTGGATAGGCAGATGCATTTCCGGTGATCCTGTAAGTCCAGCCCTTCAGGTGGGTCACCTCCTCCAGGAAGTCTCCCCTCATGCGGAACTCCCTCCTATGTTCTGTGGTCCCTTGGCCTCCAAGGGCAAGGTCAAAGCTACTGTCATCCATTTGCTTTCACTGGGGCCAGGGAGGCAGGTAGCTTCTTGTCCGGTCACCAACCAATGTTCTTTTACCTACAGGATCCTGGAGACTACTCCTCACTTCTACCCACCCCCAGGAAATTCCAGGGGTTCAGGCAGGGGTTCTGGCCCTCTGGGGCTTGCCATGTGTCTGGCCTGCACTGCCCTCTGCACTCCACTCCTGGCACATAGAGCCCTGGGCCACCAGCTGCTCTGCAGGGAAAACACCGGAGTTCACGTGGTTCTGGGTCTGCCACCCTAAGAAACATTCGAACTCTGCCATGCTCCCTGGAGTCCTCGGAAGAGTCCTTCCAAGCCCCCCACAAGCCAACCTGTACCCCCATGGAACCAGCACAGCTGCCTTCCTCTCCACTTCCCTGCCTCTCTTGCCAGGCCCAAGCTCTTCCCCATCAGCAGCTCCCATAGGAATCGGTGCTTTCCCAGGGGTCCCATATCCTGCTCTTGGTCAGACTACCCCATGCCCACCTAAATGCTCTTGAGTCTCAGCTGGGACCAACTCTGCTACCCACATGCCTCTCCGATCTTTGTCTTCGGTTTTAAGGGTCTCCAAGAGCACAGGCTGTGTCTCTACCATTTGATTGTGGACATATTAAAGGCAGGGGCTCTGCCTCCCCCATCGGAACATGTGCTCGGTAAGGGCAGCGGCTGCGCTTTCTCCATTAATCTTTGAGCTCTCCAAGTTTGGGGGCTGGAGACTGGAGGCTCCTTGAGAGAAAAGACTGTGTCTCTCACATTGGCCTTGGACCATGTCTGCCCTTGGACGGATTGTGTTCTAGGAGCTGCCATGCCTTTTCCTCCAATCTACAGGATCCCTAAGGGAAAAGATGGGCCTACCCCATCAGACCAGTGTCTCCCCCATCAGACTAGTGGCTCCTAATGGAGCAGGCCTAACTACTTAATTCCCCGGGCCCAGTACAGGGTCCCTGGATCAAAAATTATTAATAATTTCAAGGCAGTGACAGCAGAACACTGAATCAAACTCAGGGGCTCTTCTCAGGGTGGGACCCTGTGCACAGGTCACATGCCCACAGAGCTGGCCCTGTAAAGGGTCTGTGCTTCCTCAACTGACAAGACAAAGGGCAAATTGCTGAGAGGCCAAATGGGCACCAAGCCTAAGGGAATGGGGAGAGACCTAAAGGTGAGCAGGGCTGGCCCCAGGCCTGGAGGAGGGACGCACAGGGTCACCTCCAGGAACAATGAGACGTTCTCGAGCAGCCAGATTCTTCAGCAGGGCCCCAACATGAGGCTCGGCCCTACATTTCATGCTCTACTCACTGAACGAGCCCTGGCAGGGGCTCAAGTGGGAGAAAGTTGAGGCTGCGGAGGTGGCCGCGGTGGAACATCTATTTTTACCCTGGCGGGCCGGAGGCAGGTCAGCGGTGGCTTTGAGTGAGTCCCAGAGCAGCCACCACGGGGGCCAGTGAGGTGCTGGGCTGGGACAGCCATGAGGAAGCAGGGGGCAGAGGGGCAGCCCTGGGCACAGAGGGCCACCCAGGCAGCCCCCTGCGCAGTGCCAGGTCAGGCCCACCTCGGCCAAGGAGCAAGAGAGTCTCCCTGCAAGAGGCCCTGGAGGGCTCCAAGTCTATCCCCAGCCCCACTCCCACACACTCACTCCGGTCCCTGCTGTGAGCCAAGGTCAGCCTGGAACAGAGCCCAGTCTCCACACCCACAGCCACTCCTAGTTAAGAGCTACCCCCAGGTCCCCAAGAACGCTCTGGGCCATCAAAGTTGGGGAGGGCAGAGGAGGCAGAAAGGGTCTTGGCTAACTTACCCAGCTCAGGTACCCTCATTTGGGAGTGGAGGGTATGTCGGCCTTTAAGTAAGAAGCCAGGAGAGGTGGTTGCCGAAGCCACCAACGGGGTGATTTCGGACTCTGCACCAGCCTGGCACACTCCTTGGGTGGCGCCGACCCAGCACCAGCCTGGCACACTCCTTGGGTGGCGCCGACCCAGCGCTGGCCAGCCCCACCCTTTGCCTCCAGCAGCCAGCATATGAGGCCCCCACCTGTCCTCCCCACAAGGTGGATGCTGTGTGCTGAAGTGTTTACACTACATAAACCCAACCACGCTCGTCAAGACAATTTGTGGCTCCCCCTGAGTAATGAAAACTCAAACGCCTTCTTACGCAGGGCCAGGCTAGGCTTCCGGCCACAAACCCTGGATCCACTTTGACTCCTGGATTCCTCTGGGCCCCTGCCAGCATGAGGGTGGAGGAGGGACACCCCCACCCAGTTCCCCTCTGCTGTCCCTGCTGGGCTGCCCCAAGGAGACTGAGCCAGTGGAGGATTCGAGTTCCCTGCCCAGGGGTGACCCCGACGGAGCATGGGGATGCCATGTGCAGCCCCCAGGAGTCATGCACGCCCACTCTGGGCTGGCTCCCTCTTCATTTAATGAGAGTCCCCAGTCCTCAGGACCTTCAGTGCTGCCACCCAAAGGCCGCTGGTCACCCTTCCGGATCCATCATCTCCTTGGCATCACAGTAAACATGTCTACAGAGTTCTAAGCACCTGACATTTATTAACTGGTTTAATCCCAGACCTAATTTCCCCTTCTTCCTCCATGTCACCTCTTCTAGGTGAGAAGGTTGGGGGCCGAGGTCTTTGGGCCAGAAGCTGCCCTGGAGGCTGGAGAGAGCTAAAGAGAATGTTCACATACGGCTGCACCTCTCGTGTCCTACACGGCCCTGGGGAGGGAGTGCCATCTACATGCACTGCACAACCTGTACAGCCCTTGGAGGCGTGTATGCACAACCTGCACAGCCTTCTCAGGCAGCCTTGCCAGCTCCTGAGGAACGAGGGACAGATCCAGGCGCCCGCAGGGGCCTCACTCACTCTTCATCCTCTGAGCAGCCCTGAGGCCATCCCCTAGCAAGTCTTGCCTGTTCTGCAGAGCCTAATAGATTCGGTTTTAGCTCATAAACTAAAGAGGTCTGAGCTGTGGTACTCAGCCGATGGGAGGAAAGAAGGGCCTGGCCCCAGCCCCCAGCTGGGGGAGAAGGGGGGCAAGGGGGCTGTAGACAAATGGGTTTTACACTTTGAGTTAATGAGGGTCAGGCAGGGCACCCACTGGCAGGAGGGGATAAATGAGAGGAAGGGGGGGCAGGAGGAGGGGAGAGTGCTCCGAACGAGGGAGGTAAGGGGAACACTTGCGCAGTCATAAAAACCTCTTACAGACACACACTCACACAAAGAACAGGTCAGCCCCACACAAGCTTCCTGAACCCCGCTGAGTGCCAGGCCTGAAGCTGGAGGCTGTGGGGCAGCGGTCTTCAAACCCTTAGAGAGTAAACCTCCATCAGTGGAAAGTCTGAGTGTGCACTCCCAATATATGTCTACTTATCTCTCCATAAATTACAGTCATGTACGACTGCCATGGGTTAATATCTCAAGGCACACTCTATGTTTAGGACAAGGTTCATTGGTGCAGGTAATGGATGTAAGTCCTAATTTCAACTAGCCCTCTCCATATTTCAGTTTGTGTCACTGACTTCTTGTCAGATCTGATTAAATCCTTGTTTTTTTACTTCCTAATGCAACTTGTCAGTTGAGCCCTTGCTGGGGTAGGAGGTGTGTGTGTCAGCTCTGGCAGGTATTTCTCCTTTGCCTTATCAGCTTCTCTTCAATCTGCTTGTCTTCTGTTTGCATTGTTAGCTTCTCTTTAATCAGAGTGTTCCATGGCAGGAATTTTTCTAAGCCATGTGCCCACTTTTGTGAGGGGTCCTTTAATTAAATCAAGATAAGGTAATCTGTAAACCCTCTCAACCAGACTTACACCAAAAGCTGGTAAACAAGGGTGATGCTACTAATATCTCTTCCCTCAGGACATCTATTTACTTGACGTAAACCCGTGTCCATCTGTCACATGGTCTAAGTAGAGTCCAGGATCAATATTAGGAAAGAGAAAGAGCTTTGATTTTATAAGGATTTTCTTCTCATACCCAAGTAAAGTGCTGTGACCTCCTGGGGTATCTGAAGAACAGCACTAGGGGTGGGGAAAGCACAGGGATGGAGAAGACATTTCATATTCTCTCAAAGACTTAGCCTCAGGTGGCAGAGAAGAAAATGTAAAAGAAATATTTTAAAACTTGAGCCTCTACCATGTGCCACTTTCTACATTCTTGGCATCTGGACTTCACAGCAACTCTTTAAAGGAGGTATGATGACTCCACATTTGATGGGGGCACGGAGGGGGAGCAGAGCTGCCCAGGCCTCGCTTATGGTGATTCAGGCCGACCCAAATCACTGCTATGATGGTAAGCAAGGAGTGGTGAGGGCTCCAAGGGAGATAGACACTGTGACAGCGAGGGCTCTGAGCCTGCCCTGGTGGAGAAATCAGAGGGGTCTTCATGAAGGAGGCAAGGGAGCTTTTTCAGAATTGGCGACACACAGGCAGCCTCACTCAACCTCACTGCACCTATGCTCCTCTGGGGATCCTCACCTGATACCTCTCCCACCACCACCTCACCTGATACCTCTCCCACCACCACCACTACCACCCCGCAGCTTTCCTGCAACGTCTTTTGGAAAATCGGCAGCCTACAGACTCCCAGGACTTTCAACTCAGGGCAAGTGATCCTGAGCTCTCTATCCCCACTCCCTGATCTGTATATTCAGTTCCTCTACCACCACCACCACCTACACACTCCCCATCACGAGCCTGTTGTGGGAAGGCTGGAAGTCCAGGGTTCCCTTCTCCATAAGCAGCACTGTTTGTGGAGAGCTATAGGAAAAACACAGTTTTCTCAGTTAAATCCTATCATCTCAGTCTTCCTCGTGAGTCACTCTTTGCCTGGGGGTGGCAGAGAGATCCAAAGGGTCCCACACTAGAGAAGGAAGCAGGGACCCACCTGCCCAGTCCAGACCTTTCCTGGCCTCTGGCATCCTAAGGTATCTTACCCTGTACCACATGTCAAAGACTGTTTAGACATTTCCAAACAACCTCCCAGAATGGTCAGGGGAAAGTACATGTGGACAAGATGTCAAAAAAGACAGACAGACAGAAAGACAGAAAAAGAGAGTGGTGGGGGAGAGAAAGAGAGAGAAAAAGGGAGAGGGAGGGAGGAAGGAAAGAAAGGAAGAAGGGAGGGAGGGAGGGAGGAAGGGAGGGAGGAAGGGAGGGAGAGAGAGAGAGAAAGAAAGAAGAAAGAAAGAAAAAAGAGAGAGAGAGAGAGAGAGAGAGAAAGAAAGAAGAAATAAAGAAAGAAAGAAAGAAAGAAAGAAAGAAAGAAAGAAAGAAAGAAAGAAAGAAAGAAAGAAAGAAAGAAAGAAAGAAAGAGAGAGAGAGAAAGAAAGAGAGAAAGAAAGAAAAGAAATAGAAACTACCTAAAAGTCGATCAGTAGGGGCCTGACTAAATAAACCATAGCTTATCCAAATGATAGACTATTATGAAGACATAAAAGCCTCATTCAGTGCACATTCAGTGGTGCAGATGGATATTCACAGTATAGTGTTGCAAACCACTATGTATCATGAGATCATATTCTTTAAAAATACTAACATATATTTCATATTCACATGGAAAATTCTAGAGATGTCCAAGTGCCAACAGTCGTTCTTTCTGGGTAATGGGATTAGTGGCTCTTTTATGCTCTTCATTTTGTGAGCCATTTTCTCAAATTTCTATAATAAATATATGTTACTTTTATCATAAGACAAAAGCCAATAAAGCTCTTTGAAAAGATAAAATAGTTGCCCTTTCCCATAGGGAAATGGCGAGTTGCCTGAATCCCCAACGGCGGGATGGGGTAGAGTGGGCAGTGAAGACTGTGAACGCTGGAAGCCTAGAGTGGGTGAGGGCGCCTCCCTTAGTCCTGCAAGAGCAACACAGGGCAACACAGGGAGAGACAGGAGTGAACTGCAGTGACGCTTGCTGAGATGCCTTCCCCGCCTAGAAGGAGTTTAAATGAGCCACATGAGGGATGATGGCCAACGCTCAGGCAGTGACCAATGTGACCAGAGCAGCGAGCCAAGCTCATTCCTGCCTCAGGGACTTTGCACTTGCTATGCCCTCCGCCTGGAACACTCTCCCCCAGGTTTTGCATTGCTCACTTGCTAGCATCAGCCAGGTTCACTCTGATGTCATTTCAGAGGGCTTCTCCACAAACCCTATGGAAAAAAAGCAACTCCCCACCCATAACCATTTTATCTCCACTGCCTGATTTATTTTTCCTACTCAAATTCACTTATTACTACTTGAAATTGTTTATCATCTGGCCCCTGAACTTGGAGCTTTTACAAGGGCAAGAATTCTGTACTCAGAACAGAGCCTGGGCATCAAAGGTGCTCACTAAATATTTGTTGAGTGAATGAACGAATTGAAAACTTCACAGTGCCAATGCTATCTCCACACACAACCACCCCTGTCCCACCTCCTAATTTCCACACCTACCAAGCAAAAGCTCCGGGTCCAGCCTGGAGGCCACCAGTTGTGAGACTGGGGCAAGGAGAGGGGTGGGGCTAGGCTTGCATGGCTGGTCGTGAGGGGCGAAGGGTTGTGGAAAGAGCAAGCACACTGCATTGACATGGCTGGGTTTACCTTTCATTAATAGCTCTCCCAATAGCCTCCCCAAGTCTCAGTTTTCTTATCTCTGAAATGGGGCTCAAAATAGCTACCTCTCACAGCTGGGGATTAAAGGTGACGATATGCCTGACATCGTCACTTGGTTGGCACTTGGTACCTCCCTCTTTGACCAGCCTGGAGGCAGGACCGGCCTCAAACTTCATCCTCACCCCCGAACTAAGGTAACTCTGGAGGTTGGGGAAGGCCTGGGTTCCCCAGGAGCTCACTGTTCCCCCTGCCCTCTACCAGAGATCCCCTACCTCACTGGGAACAGGAAAGGAGAAATCTAGGTGGGGATAGGTTTGTCCTGGGTCCCAACCCAAGCACTTGCACTGATGGGACTTTGAGTCTCAGGCATTTGAGATGGCCTAAATTAATGTGGAGAGGAGTCTCCCTACCCTGAGGCTCTTGGGGAAGATGGGAACTGGGGTTCCTCCAGGGCTGGTACTGGCTGACCAGAGACTGACACAAACAGCTCCCGCTCGCTGGCTCTCTCTTCCTCTCTGTCTCTCTGTCTCTCTGTCTCTCTGTTTCTCTCTGTCTCTCTCTGTCTCTTTGTCTTTGTCTCTCTCTCTCTCTCTCTCACACACACACACACACACACACACACACACACACACACACCCATCCCTCCCTGGCTTCCTCCCGCCTAGTCTCTGTGGTGAAGGTTCCCCTCAGGCCCATTTTTCTCATTCTTCTGGCAGCCTGAGCCTAACTGTGAAAATCCAGCTCTCCCTGGCCAGGCCTGGGTTATGCAAGAGGCCCCAGAGGCCCTGGGGGAGGGGCAGGCAGAGAGCCTACCTCTAGTCTGAGGCCTGCTCCTTCAGGCCCACAGGCCTCTTCCCCAACAGGGTCTCTCAGCTGTCCTCCTCAAGTCACTCTGTTCCCAGTCACCAGGGCCATTCCTACCTTGGTCCTCTCCCTCTCAACCTTAAACTCTCTGCTCATTCAACACCCCCACTCAAAACCTAATCTCCTCCAATTCATTCATCCTCTTTCAAAACCAGCCTCACCTGATCCTCTTCAGAATTCTTACGGAATCAAATATTACCAGTTCCCTCCATCCCTGCTGTCCCCTAAAAGAAACGCAATCCCCTCCCTGCCACTTGTGTCTGGAAGAAGCAGAGAAGGAGGAGACTGAGGGCCATGCCTCAGTCTGAGGGCACACTCTTCATCCCCCACCCGGGGCAGACAGGAAGGCCCAAACCTGCCACAGCCCAGGGTATGACTGGCCACATTCCCCCCAGCAGGCTTCTCCAAGGACATTCTTAACATGGAGTGCTTCCCACTCCAGACACGCTGGCAGGCTAAGACTCCTGGCTGTGTGGGTCCGAAGGAGGCAGGTCTAGCTGCAAGGGGCAGACCCTTCTTAGTGGAGGTCAGAGAGCAGCATATCAACCAAAATGCCAGTGTGCGTCCAGGGGAAGCACAGCTTGCGTCAGCCAGACTTACACATGCATTCCCCGTAAGCAGACCTGTGCCAGAGCAAAAACACTATCATAAGGTTGCCTGTGAGTGTGAAGGGTGCGGGATAAATTTAATGATTCATGGCTGCAGGCCCTGAGAGCCATGCAGGATAGAAAGATTTGCCAATGGGTCCACTAGCCATATCTCTCTTCCCTGGGCACACTCAAGGTGGGTGTTGGGACTCATGCTTCTCTCTATACTTGGGCAAATACTTGTGCCGTTAAGGCTTGTCAGTCCCTGGGCCTAGTCACCTCAGCGGGAGCCTTTGCCAGCCTGTGCTCTGGTCCACACGTGGTCATTGCTGGGTTCAGCTCTCAGAGGGTAGCTCTATTTCCGCCAGTTCCACATTCTTGGATGGCACTTTGCTGCTGCCCCAAGGTCCAATCAATGGCTGTGGGGAATCCAAGAATGACTGCAACTCTTTCCTGGACCCTGGACAGCACGGAAGGGGAATGAGGGTGTGGATCAAGAAGGGTCCCCTGCCCTGCCCCATTTTCCAGGCTCAGCCACGTACTTACTTGTCCCCTCATTTCAGTAGCTGGCGAAGAGTCATAATTGAATTTGCAGTAGGGCTGAGAATGAAAAAAGAAAAAGCTCTACGTGTCTGGGATTAATTTATCCCTGATGACGGCCACACTCACACGCTCTTTTCTGCTTACGTTTCCGGAGCATATTCTGGCCGACGCTGTGAAACACACACACACGAGGAAAGCATGTGTGCCCTGATGCACACTGGGAGTGCATGTTGCGTGTGCTGTGCCAGAGCCGGTGCCAGCGTTTATGACTGTCTCTGAGAGAGCACGGTGTTTCCCAGGCGGGTCTGAGCATGACGGGATGTGACGAGTTTGCATGAGTGCGTCTTTATGGGGTGTGTGAAGCGGGTAGGCATCTCTAGTACGAACTTCTGAAGACGATTCTCACCCAGCCCACCTGAAGGTGACACGTGGAATAACTGAGATTGTGCTACTTGTCATAAAAGGAAAGCCTGGATGTGGTGGCCGAGACAGGGCGGTGTAGTTGGTGGCCCTGCCAGGGTGTCAAGGCAGCCACATGGCTTCTCTCACTCCCTTTTATATGCAGAGAACAGCAAGCCCAGTCCTTCCCTGGCAGAGAAATGGAGTCACCGTCACCCCCTCACTGAAGGAGCCCCCGAGAAAGGGGAGCCACCTCCCACCTACCCTGTCTTCTTCTTTAACTCTCCCCTTTCTCCCAAGACCCAGATGAGCACAGAGCTCCTTTTCAAAGTAAATTGAGCCCTCACATTGTGTCAGGCATTGTACATAATCTCAAGTCATCCTCACAACACCCTGTGAGGGAAAGACCACCATCATTCCATGTTTCAGACATGAAAATGGAGGCTTACAGGTCAAGTGACTTGTCCACAAGGTCACACAAGGTCACACAGCTGAGGGGCAGAGGCAAGGCTTGAGCCGCTGTGTGCCCAATTCTAAAAACTGTGCTCTAGTAACATCTCTCTGTTGACCAGGAATATGTCAGGCTAGGAATCCTTTTGGAGACTGAAGAAGGCTTTAGGCCTTGAAGGTGTGCCCCTATACTGTGTCTTTCGGGTGGGTTTGGGACTCCACATGAAAGTGCTTATAGGGCAGGCCTCTCTGCATCTCCACTTCTGGGGATATTCTCCTTCCTAATCCTGAGGGGGGTTTTGACGCCCTCTTCTCCTGGTGGCCAGCCTAGATGACGAAAGTGCTCCAGGAAAAGGAGAGGAGAAAACAGATTACAAAGAGGTAAAACACACCAGCAGGTGTTTTAAAAAAAAAACGTATTACCCATTGCAAGTGTGAGCGATTTCTTTGTGTACTTTTGGTCTTTTGTTTCACCCTTAGTTCTCAGTCGAGTTCCTCTTGAAAAGACCCAGAACATCTCTGACGACGCCAGCAGTAAAGAGAAGTTTCCTATATAGACCTGACACAGTAGGAAAATCGAGTGAACCCAGAAAGCTGGGGTGGGGTTGGGGGTGCACAGGTGGGCCCCTGGAAAACCCCTCAGGGGCTCCCCTGAGCCTGCAAGAAGGAGGTGCAGCCAGACTCTGGCTCCAGGCTGATGGTAGAAACATGGAGAACCAGCCAGGTGGGGGCCAATACTCAGCTCCTCACCCAGGAGCTGAAGCAAGCATCTCCCTCCAACTGCACCCCACCCCCAAACACACGCAAGCCAGCCCTGCAGAGTGAAGGAAAATGGAACCAGGGTAACCAATGGAGCTTACAATAAACTACTAGGCTATGAGGAAAATATGACATGAGACTTCCTGGATTTGGGGGGACACGCACATACAGGGGGGCTGTCTCTGTCTTCCTTTCATATTCTGTTTCTAACCAAATAAACCTAAGAGCCGAGGGGGAGGGCAGAAGGGAACCAGCTCTGGAGGAAGGATATGTGAGGTTCTGGTTTCTTGTCCCCGCTATATGATCTCTCTGTTTGTCTCTCTATATCTGTCTCATCTGTTGTCTCTTACACACACACACACACACACACACACACACACACACACACACCATGATAAACCAGAACTAAACAAAGGCAGAGAAACAGGGTATAAAAGCCACAGGGAACAGGAGCTGCAGCTAGTTGTCACGGTGGAAGGAACAACGGCAAATGAAGAGAGGGGAAAGTTCCCACTGTCATGGTAGTATCTCAGCTGCCACTTAAGCACGAGTGAGTGTGTCAGGCTGAATGTTGGCCTTTACCCTGTTCTCTTCTACAAGCAGGAAAGGTTTCCTGAGTTGTCCCCATGTCCCATTCAGGGGATGCCCACTTAGCTCCTCTGGAAATCCCATAATCCTACCTTTATGAAACACATGGAAAGGGGATTGAGACGAGTTTGTGTTACCCAGGGGTAGAAGTGAAATGGGGAGGGGGATGTTCTTATAGCTCTTTCTGTCTGTCCAACCTCCCTGTCACCCCATCCTGGGCTGTCCACATAGCCTTGGAAAAGGAACAGAAAATGGGGTATGTATAAAAGGCTTATCGAGTTTTATGAACCATTTTTTACAGATGAGAGTGATTCTCCATGTTGCAGCAAGAATGGACCTCAAACATTGAGAGCTAACTGAATTTCAGAACATAAAAATCCTATTTGAAATGATTCCAAGAGCCTGGATATATAAAGAGCACTTGCACTGAAACACTTAGTAAAGTCACTGTAGTGAAGAAAGCAGACATCTAATTAAAGATTGAGATGTGATTCAAGCCCCAGAGACACAGGCTAAGTGCAGGGTGAAGAAGGGACAGTCAAGGCTGCTAGGTTTCAATGGGGGATGGGCATCGGGGTGGGTCAGAGGAAACACACCAGAGAAAGGGGCTAAGCTGAGGCCTGAGCGATGGGCAAAGGCCAGGTCAGCAAATGGTTGAGCTCAGCAGAGCAGAGGGAAAGGCGACAGATGAAGCAGGAAAGGCAGGCAAGCAGTGGCCTCTGGAGGGACCATGTGCTAGTATGGTTCACCTCCCCCTAAGGATGGTGGGGAACCACGACCGGGTCCAGATATGGCTGCTCATGAACAATGAATAGGGGAGTGGAGAACAAGAAGGTTGAAAGAGTGACACTTGGGTTTCAATGATGCCAGCCTGCTGGAGGCCTAATTGTACATGGAGATGGTGGCAATAGTAAGAGAAATCATTTGATGCAGAGAGATTCGAGAGCCAGAAACTGTGGTGATGTTTGGGATACAGGGTTAGGAGGAAGTATGACTCAAGGACATCTCCCACATGCCCAGTTCCAGCGACTGTATGCAAGGCACGACAGACAGGAACTGTTTTCATGGAGTGGAGGACGGAGATGTTCAGTGGAAAGTCCTGAGTTTGTGGTACCTGTGAGTCACCCTGGGGAAGATGCCCACTGCGGAAGCAGTTGGATAACATGGCTGAGCAGAAACGAGACTAGAGATAGGGTCTCTGGGGTCAGTAGCCTCTGGAGAGCAATGGAAGCCATAGAAGTATGTGAGGCTGCTGAGGAGGTGTGCAGTGTAAGAAGAAAAGGGGCAAGAGGACAGAGAAAGATTCGAAGAAATAAGGCCAGAGAGGGAGGTGGGAAATCGCGTGATCGTTGTGACTGAAAGTGTATCAAGAGGACGCTCAGCACTGCCAGCTGCTGCAAGAGTCGGGAAGGGTGCGCGTCCACAGAGTTAACAGCCGGGGCTTGATGAGGCCCTGGTGTGAATTAGAAAAAGGTGCTCTTTCCTCAAGGTAGTTTACTTCTATTAGAAAACTACTGTAACACACTGATTTTATTAGAACAAAACACTTTACTGCCATCTGTGGGAAAATTGTTATAATAAATAATAAATGTATAGGGTCTTAGATGTGGTGCCTGTGCACGGCAGCCCTGGTTATTGGCGACTGCAGTAAAATCAGTCTTCAGGGGAGCAGAACGAAATTTACCAGAAAAGATGCTTTGAGCTGTGGGTAGCACACTACCCAACCAAAGATGGCTTAAATAATAAGGAATTTATGATCCCACATAACAAGACATCTGGAGGTAGGGCAGTTCCAGAGTTGGTTCTTTCCCAATAGCTTCCTAGAGAGCCAGGTCCTTGCCATCCTCTGTGTGTTGTCTTTCTTCCTCAGGCTTGTTCCCCCAGGAACACAAGATGGCAGCCATGACTCCATTCATTACATTTTTCCACAAAATGTCTAAAAGGCAGAAGATGAAGATGTTTCTCCTTGTGTGTCCTTTGTTACTGGGGATAAAACTTTCTGAAAAACTTTCCCAGCTGTTCCCCATCCCCCATAACCACCACTACCTTCCTCTCGCATCTCATTGGTCATAAGTGAGTCACATGTGTCTTTCTAACCAAACACTGGCAAGGGTGATGACTTCACTGTGATTAGTTAGATCTAATAAGACACCTCCCCCTGGGATTGGGGTGGGACTCTTTCTCAGCACATGGCCACAGGGAAAGCTGAACAGTATCAGGGTTCTTTCAGCAAAGAGGAAGAGAGAGGGGATGGCTATTGGAGAAGGAGGCCCACAGAGTCTGCCACTGGAACAATGTCAGACCACAGTGGGTGGAGGAGTGAGAGTGAGGTGAGGAGACATGGAGACAGCAGGTGTAGACAAGACTCTCTAGAACTTTGTGAAGGGAGATACCTCATAACTGCAGGGAGACATGGAAGGCAGGCGGGTATTTTGACTGTGCCCTAAACATATCTGAAACTTCTTGTCCAAAACTGACTTCATGAATGGCACCACCACTCATAAAGTCAGACAACTGGAAGATCTGGGATTTATCTCCCATCTCACATACCCCTGTCTCCTTTGGCCTTCACCAGTCAATCCTATAGGTCTATCGAGGCTAATTGCTCTTTACCTCTAGAATCCATTATCTTTACGCCAGAGTTTTGCAACAGCAGCACTATAAGCATTTTGACTGAATGATTCCTTGTTGCAGGAGTGAGCGGTGGCTATCCTGTGTGTTGAAGGATGCTTAGCAGCTCCTGTTGCCAGTAGCACCCTCACCTCCCACACTTCAATTATGACAATCAAAAACATCTCCAGACACTGTCAAATGTGCCCTGAGGGGCAAAATTGCCCCTGGTTGGGAACCACTGTTCTGTGCCCATGTAGAAATTCTTATAGCTCTTTGAACAGGTTTCCGGTTATAGTCAGTCTTTGCACACTCTGTTCCCTCTCTCATCTTGCTCATCCGTCAGTGCATTGTAATTGACTCTCTACTTGTGTCTCTTTCCTACTCAATTGTGAGCTCTGGGAGGGGAAGAACTATGTTTTCTTGCTCAACATTATATCTCTAGACCCTAGCACCCTGCCTGGTACACAGATAGCCAAATATATTTTCCTTTAATGAATGAATAAAAGCCATGAATGAATGAATCACTCCTGCCCTGCCTTTCAGATCTTCCCCAGTTGACTGCTGGACTAATGATCAGCCTTCTAAAACAGCCCTCTGCAATTAGTCATGCTGCATCCTGAGCAATTGTTCTTCACCATCCATGATCACAGACCTTATTGAGAATTGGGGGAGATCACTGGACCCTGACCTTCTCAAAGACCATAGGCTTATATAACCTAAAGCCAACCCACATGCCCCCAGAGGACTACTGTCTCTCAAGATAACTAAGCTAGAATGATTTTTCAAAACCTATGATTCTGATCAAGGCCGGTCCAGCTTTAAGCCCATCTGTGTTTTTCCTTGCCTCCAGGATGAAGTCTTAATTCCTCAGCTGCCCACACAAAGCCCTTCAACTCCCTCTAGCCTCACCCTACCAACTCCTCTTCCCTCTCATCTCCCAGCATGCTTCCCTGCAGGCTCCCTCTCCCTCAACCATGCCATGAACTAGCCTGGCTCTCTGCAAGTCCAGACGTGGCCTCAAGCTCTGTGGCTCAGCACAGAGCCTCTGGGCCCATCCAACACTCTGTTCAGATGCTATTCCTTCTTGAGAGTCTCCTGCCCTCCCTACCCCTACCTCCATACAGGTACAAATAACTTTGGTTTCAGAGCTATGGAAGGTCAAGAGTCATATGTAACTCACTGCTGTATCCTCAGAACTTGCTTTAGGGCTGCCATGTTGAGTATCTCAATAAACATTTGTTGGATGTTGTGTGTCCTCACCATCCATTCTCCATTCTCCTTGAGTTTAGCGTGGTGGCCTATAACAGGGAGTAGCATTAACCCCATCTCTAGGAATAAAGCAAGCTTTAGATCGAAGCCCCCTCTGATGATGGCAGAGAGAGCTTTTGGTGACCTAGTTGAGGAGCCAGATCGACCCTTGCCTGAACGAGCCCCTCTGATCATTTCATTTCCATAAAGCCATTAAGTTCCCTTTACTATGTGAGTAATGCATTCTCTTATCTGCAACTCAGAATAGCAAATGAATTAATGAAAAAATTAGGCACAATCAGTATCCCCCAAAGCTCTTTTACCCTAGCTGACAGTTGCATGGTGTCCATTTGTTTCTTCCTGCCTTCCTGTGCCTGGATGAAAACTTTCTTTCCAAAGCTAACTCCTTCCTCTTCTTCTCCAGAAACTGGTTCCATTAATTATCTCACATTATCTGTTCTATCTTTGATCTTTCCCTCCCCAGTAGCTTCCTCCTCTCTACCTTTGAGTATTCTCAAGCTCCCTCAGCACATCCTGTGGCCGCAGCCCCACCCTTGCCTCCACTTCACCTCCGTTCACCTCCGTTCTCCTCTGTGGGATGGCTGACTCTCAGGGCTTCCACACAGGCACACACAGTGGGTACACAGTGGGCTCATCCCCAGATTGACCTTCTCAGAAGAGCTTTGGACCCTGGTCTCTGCTGTATGTTCTGGTGAGGGGTAGCCACGTGGTTCCAAGGTTCAGGTGTCAGGGTCTCAGGACTAGCCCCCCAGGTTCTCAGGGCCTACACAGAGCTGGACACTAAGGACCACCTCCAACCTGATCTCTCCTGTGCCAATCAGGTGGGGACATAGCAGGGCCTCAGTCTATGTCCCAGAGTGCAGTGAAGAGCCAAGCGTTCTGGAAGGATCACTCTGGGAGCAGGATCATAAGGGAGAAATAGGAGATGCCCTCCTGGGTAATAGGAGACAAAGTGGCCAGCACTGTGCTCTAGAACTCCAGCCCCTCAGGCGAGAGAGGCAGAGGCCTCTATTTTGAAGACGATGTTTTCGTGCTTTTTGCTTTTTCTCTTAAGGGTGTTCCTGCTGCTGCCATAGATTAAGCTTGATTCCTAAAGGAGCTGTCAAACCTATGGTTAATGCTAAGCTTCAGGCCACAAGAAAAAGGTGTGTTTTTTCCAGACCAGATCTTGAAAGCAAAGTGAGGAAGCAGAGGGAGGGAATCGTAAGAAATCCCAAAAGTGTTGGGGACAAGCCCACAGCAGGTCTTCCTACCTAGAGAGTTTCTGGCCCAACCTATTCCTTGGGGCTCCATGTGTATAAAGTGAAACTTCTTCCCAGATGTGGTCAAAGAAACTAGAGGGTACATGTAACTACCACCTAAGCAAAGGGTACCTAGGAAAGGAAGAGGAGATGCCTGAGTGAGGATGGGGAGGGGGAGGTGGAAAGTCCTTGAGAGGCAGAACACACTGGGTCTTTAGGCAGGCCAGACACCAAGCCTCAAAGCCCACCCCAGGCCCAACCAGTCTTGTCAAAGGATTCACGACTCACGATTCACTCAGAATGCTGAGCCAGAGATGACACACACGCCACTCCCACCCTATCCACCCAGACACATGCCCTACACAGTCACACCCCATTCAGGTACTAGAGAGATACACACATGAACACAGCTTTGTGGTTCCAACTGTTTTATAATGAAATACATATAGGCTGATCCAAAAGGGTTGGACTAGGGGAGAAAGAAATGATGAAAGCAGGTGACGCCAGGGCTCGATGTTAGCAACTCTTGGAGCATGTGCCAGTCCATCTGTCTGCCCACCTTGGAGGACGGTCAGGCCTGGAGGTCTAGAGGAGCTCAGCTGAGCTGGACAGAGGAAGCAGCCAGTCCTGGGCCAGACAGTCCTCAGCTGAAGGGCTTCACCAGCTTCATGGCAGCATAGTTCTGGAGGGAGGGAGGAGGCAAGGACATGTGGCGATAACTGCCAGGAGGGACACAGCGGGAAAAGGAGGCTCATCTACTCAACCACCTGCCTGCACCTCACCCTCACTCAGCCCCGACACTTCACTGAGCTCGACGCTCCACCCTCCCAGTGTTCCTGCCAATCACACAAGCCCAAACTCTCCTGAAATTCTGCCGGCACCCTCCCACCAGGGGGCCACAGCTGCCTGAATTGCCCTATATTTTGCCCCATCAAGACAGGGTGCACTCCCATGTTCCAACCAGCGGCCAGGAGGACTCTGATCACTAGGGCCTGCCCTGGCTTCTTCCATCAAACAGGCAGTCTGAAGGCATGGCTGGGATTCTCCTCAACTCCCCTCTGCCCCTCTGCCACATGGGAACCCAGGGCTCATTGGCCACCAAACTCCTGTCCAGAAAGCAGAGAGCAGTGGGGCAGGGTTTACGAGGGTGACCGGCACCTCCATAACACAGGTCAGTACCTGGAATGGGTCACCCTTGATTAGGCCCTGGCTGCTGTAAGACTGAGAGGAATCTCCCCTCTCCACTCCTCCCCCCAAAAAACCATGAAAGCACATACAACACAACACAGGGCTCCTAATTGGGACAGTATGTTCCCCAGCGCCGGCCTGGGAAAGCCAGCTCTGGAAACAAAGCCTTCCCGCCAGATCGCCTCCTGCCTCCCCACACTGGCCCTGCTCCCGGCTGGCTGCAGGGGAGCTGGGCGGAATCAGACAGGCTGCCCTCCTTGTCCCACTCCCAGGGGAATTTCCAAAAGGGTGGGAGATTGGACCAACTAGAGGGGAGCAGCTCTCTACCAGGCCCTCTGCCCCCCAAAGGCCTACAAGTAAGTCAGGTGAAGATCTTGGGACCCACCAGGTGATTAGGAGACTTAGTGGAGAGCAGTGGGATTTGCCCAGCTTATAGCAAACGTCTGCCAACAAAACCAATCTGCAGCCTCAGGCCCAGGCTGCCCCTTTAGCCCTGAATCCCTCACATAAGATCTGACCCCCACACGCCAGCTTGGGAGAAGGAAGGTGGAGTTGGTATTTTAAAGAGGGCAATTTCCAGAAGAATTCAAAGAAGTGTGATGCCGCCATTGGGGACCCGGGAAACAGCGGAGGGCTCTGACCAGGGCTACTGGTCAAAGTGCTCCTCTGCTCCTACCCACAGGGCCTGGGGCTAAGGCTGCCCTAGGGACAAGAAAGGACCATGGGGCTGGAAGGGACTGGAAATCTTCCCACCCTCTCAGTCGATCAGCAGGGCCTCCTTCCCCAGACCCCTGAACACCTAGCCTGCTGCCCAACTGCCTCACAAGGCAGGGCCCAGCCGGTCAGAATGGAAGCTAGACATAGAAAGGGCAATGGCGATGTCACTTTGGACCTGTCCCTACCTTCCCTTTGCCTCTGCAGAAGGAAGCTGGCTTGATGAGCCGCCCCACTCCAGGGAAAATGAAAGAGCTCCCCTACCCACAGCACTAGTCACAGCAGGTCAGAGCTGACCTAGCCCAGCCCCGTCCTCATGCAGATGGGAGGGCCTTACCAAGGTCACACGCCAGCAGAGCCAGAGCCCAGCCGTCATCTACTGACCCTAAGTACAGAGCTCCACCATGTACAATAGCGATCGTCTAACCTAAATGTGTCCCAATGCAAATTCTTCTCAGCAGACCTGGGCCCAGCCCAGGACTCTGCATTTCTAACCAGCTCCCTAGTACTGCTGCCACTGCTGTGCCTAGGAGGAGCAGGGCTCTGCACCAGCTCTGCCAAACCTCCCCCGGCCTGAGCCTCATGACTGATTGTTGTCATGTTTTCCCTCCCTCACTGGCTTCCGTGTATCTCCCAGGGGGTCAGTCTGCAGTGGCACGAGCATCATCACCTTGCTCTCATCCCTACAACACACCCCCGCCTCCCAAACATACAGCACGAGCTGGATACACTCAAAATTACAGGAAGGGAGATTGAGGGCCATCAGGCAAGGGAGACCTCACCTCTCCGACTTAGAATCCTGGCCCTGCTCGATGGGGGAACACATGGAGGCACAGTCCTGGGCCTGACACTGGATCCCAGGTCACCCAGGGCAGCTTATACTCCAGGGTACCACACTTGCATGTGCCCGACCAGTATCGAACCCTGTGTTTGTAATTTCGTCTTCCTTTGCTTCAAGAGGGTCCCCCAAATTGTACAAGATTCAGGTCCCCACAACCAGAACCCACCCCCAGACCACAGCCATATCTGCCCTATCACTCATAACTCTTCTTGCTGAGCCTCAGAACATATTTCGGCAAGGTGTTCCAGGTGATCACAGCCAGCTTAGACTCATTGGCTACAGCCAGACTCATTGGCCATCTTGGCCCTGGACCCTCCTTTGTCACTTATGGCCCAGACAAAAACCATCCCCTCTGCTGTTCCCCACAGTTCCTGATGTTAGGGACTAAAGGGGATGGCCTTGTGGTTTTAACTCTCTTCTCCGCAAGAGGTGCACTGTGCCGATACAATAAGTCCACACTTAACATCTTTAAGCAAAATGACATAAGGAAACCAATTTTCCTGAAAGCTAATTGACATAAACAAGAGTTAAGTTCTTAGGGCATCTCATCAATGTTATAATGAAATGATGTTGGACTGCACTTCTAACAGCTCCAGGACCTGCTGATCCAAGGGCTCGCCAGGCACAGCGAGAGAGTTCTCTATCTATCTCCTCCTCCTCCTGGAGGATTCACCAAGCAAAACGTGCACAGGCAAGCAACTTCCAGAGCAGACTGCGGGAACATTGCACTTGGCCGGTGGCCTGGTGCTGACCGGCACTGAGGACCGCAGTGCCCAGAACCCTGGACTGGGAGCTGTGCACAGACTGCCCTGCAGTCCTGAGCCAGTCCCTTGCCCTCTCTGGGTGCCTGTTTCTTTGCCATTCAAATCAGGGTAACACGGAGCTGATTGTGCCATTCTCTCTACTTTCATATCAGCTTGAAAATTTCATATTAAAAAGGGTTTTTTTGTTTGTTTGTTTTTGTTTTTTTTTAGCTTAAAGAATATTAAAAATCAGGTATCAGCCTGAGAACACTGTGATCCCTTCAAGGGTTCCAGAGCCACTGAGGTGGGGGTAGGGGGCTAGACCATCTTCAGGGTTCCGCTGATTAGCTGTGAGGACCAGGGAAGCCCAGACGAAGAATAAAGCCCTACCCAGATCCTCCTCAGATGGAGAAGTCGCAGCTGCCTTCTTGCCATTGTGCATTGTGTCAAGTGAGAGGCAGCTAGGCCTCCTCCTGTCCACCCACATCTTCCCTATGCCTACTCTACTGCAGGAAGCAGGATACACTCTATCAACTTCGGAGCAAGGCTTAGAGATGGACACTGAGACCTTCTCCCTGCCCAGGTCCTCCCTCTGGACTTTAGTAAGTGCCATGCTCACAGAGGGACCTTTTCCTCTGTTCTGCCGTCCATAGCCTCCCTTTCCTTCCAGACCAAGCTCCACACCCTCCCTCAGGAAGTTTCTCCCACCCACCCTTGCCTGAGGGGGCTCATCTTCTACCAGCCCCTTGACTACCCAGTCCCGGGGCTTGCTGGGGACAGCTGTGTCTCTCTGTGAAGGGCAAGAGCTCAGTTTCCCCTATTGGCCTAAGAGCTCCCCAAGGAGAGGACTTCATCTCCCCACCAGACTGGGGACTCCCCAGAGGAAGGGTCATATCCCCCTCGTCAGAACACAGACTCCACAAGGACAAAGGCTACTTTTCTCCATCAGACTGGGGATCTTTGAGGACAAGGACAGATGCGCCATGAAACCAGACTCTCCATGAGAAAGTCAGGAGCTGTACCTCCCACATCAGACCAGGAGCTTCTCCAAGACAATGCCTGTGCCCCCACCTCGGGCCCACTCACCGGGAAGGCATAGACGAAGATGCCCAAGAACAGCAGCAGGATGAAGAGAATGATGAAGAGGATGATGGCACACCGGAACCTCCGCCACAGGATGAACTTCATAGTCTTGTACGGGGAGGTAAACCAGAGGAAGGAGATGTCAGGGCGCCTGGAAGTGAGATCCCAGAGGTCAGCAAGGCACCCCTACCATGGCTGCTCTCTCCAAGTCCTGCTGCCAATCGCCCTGGCCCTCTGCAGTCAGCCCCCAGTCCCATGCTCAAACCTCAGCCCTTTACACCTGCATTCCCTTCTCCTCTAAGCCTGTGCTACAGTGTGAGTGCCATCCCGCTGCCCTCCTCTTCTTGGCGCCACCAAGTCCCACGCACCTTCAGGGGCCCAGTTCTCAGCCACCCAGTTGTCCAGGACACCTTCCCTGCTACCCCCTCTCCTTCCCAACCCAGGACTTAATCACAGGCTAGGGATTTGGGAGCTGGGAAGAGCCTTGAGGAGCTGTCACATTAGGTGAGCTATGGCCCCACTGAGCCCCAGATAAGCCAAGCCACCTGCCTAGATGCATATGGCTGGTCTATGGTCAGGGAAGGATGGCAAGAAGTGAACCCAGGAAGTTGAGTTTCTCTCACTCACAACCAAGAACCTCAAAACCTTCCCCTAGGTCAGCCTCGCAACTCAAAGAGCATGCAGGATTTTGTGCCTCGATAATGGCCAATTTAACTGCGTGCTGCTAGGTCTCCTGAGCCTCTCTTGTCTTTCTACTCAGACCCCAACATCCTTGGGCAAGGATGCCTCTCCCTGCTCTGCCTGCTCTGTGGCACGTGGGACAGCAGCTTGATAAAGTGAACCATCAGTGCCAAGTCTGATTTGAGGTGAGCAGGCCACAGGGAAGGACCCAGCAAACACAGCCTTGATATAGCACCCCTCACCCTTAGCCAAGAGCAGTCTTTCAGCCCCTAGTGACTGCCTTTAGGGCTTCTACATCCACCAGAGTGGTCTGTACTCTTTGGGGCCTATGAGGTAAGGAAGAAAGGGACTGGTCCCCCCATTTCACAGATGGGAAAATTATGGCTGGAAGACCATTTTTAAAAGCTACAGTGACACCACAGTAGAGCCACAGAAGGTGGCTTGGTCAAGGGAAAACTTTGATGGGTCTCTGGAGCCAATCAGACCAGGTGGGGGAATGCCAGCTTCACCACTTTCCTAGTGGAATGACCTTATGCAACTTTACTGAGGTTGTTTCCTCATCTGTGAAATGAAGATGATAATAATGAGTCGGTGGAGATGGTTCTGTAACACATGTACATGACATGTCAGTATACCTGGAACACAACCAACAGCTACCCAACCTGCTTCTTGAACTAGCTGAGGAGCCCTGCATTCCCTGGAATGACGTCTGTCACATGCCCCTTAACACTGTGTGGCCTTCTCTGGGCTATGTGGGCCTTGTGACCTCTGCGTGACTATGCAGTGGGCCTCCTGCATTGTGGCTACACTTCCCATCACCTTAGGCATCAGGAGTTGGAGGCTGGGCACTGACCTTGGGTCTTCAAGTTTGGGGTTCATGTTGGGCTCATCCCGGCCCTGTCCAGCAGGCCGCTCCTCATGCTCGCTCTCTGTTACTATCTCCAACGTCATCTCCAGCTTGCCCTGCGGGGCAGAGGGGGCCTGGTCAGGGGCACGAAGGCTCTGCCCCATGGCCTGGAGAGGAGCCAGACCAGGACAAATGTAAGAGCCACTTTATTTTTTAAATGATATTGGGTTGACCTGATCCTTGTAGAACATTTTGAATCTAAAGAAATACACAGCCATACTTTGTTTTATTGTGCGTTGCTTACTGTGCTTCACAGATGCTGCGTTTTTTACAAATTGAAGGTTAGACCCTCCACCGGCAAAAGGATTATGACTTGCTAAAGGCTCAGATGATGGTTAGCATTTTTTAGCAATAAAGTATTTTTAATTAAGGTATGTACATTGTTTTTATAGACATAATGCTATTGCACACTTAATAGTCTACGGTATACTATAAATATAACTTTTATATGCACTGGGAAACCAAAAAATTTGTGTGGCTCATTTTATTGCGATATTCACTTTATTGCGGTGATCTAAAACTGAACCCGTAATATCTCCAAGGTCTGCCTGTATAGCGGAAGAAAAATAACAGCCAACTTTCCACTATGTGGAGACAAGACTGCTAATATTTTTGTGCATTAGAGCTGTTTTTCTCTGCATGTTTATGAAATATCATACTGTGTATATACATAGTTCTGCAGCTTACTTCTTTCACTTAAGAATATACTTTATTTCACTATGTAATCATATATTCTTTAAAGTTTGCTATTTAATGGCCTTAAGACATTCTATGGGATGGTTGATCATAATTTATTTTGTAAACTACTTATTTTGGTTCATTTATGTTATTTCCAACTCTTTGATATTATAAATAATGCTGCAATGAACACCCAAGACCTAAATTTTTTATTTTAGCTAGTTATTTCTTTAGGAGAGATTTTAGAAGTGGAATGACAGAGGCCAAGGGCATAAAGATTGTTAAATTTTTTGTTGTATATTACCAAATTGCTTCCCCACATGGTGAAAACATTAGTGCTCCCAACAGTAGTAAATGAGGGGCCTATCTCTGCATCTTCACCAGCAATGAGCATTTCTAGTTTTTTAATTCTAATTTAATAGGCAAAAAATGTTCTTACTTTAAAAAATACGCTCCTATCTAATTACTAGGAGAAATAAACCTTTTTAAGTGTTTAATGTTCATTTGTACTTCTTTTGTGTATTATCTATGCATGTCCTGTGCTCTTTTGAAGTGTTAGTTATTTCTTATTCATTTTTATAATTCCTTAAACAATAAGGATATTTTAATTTCAAGGGCCACTTTAGGAGTTGGCTGGCTGCCTGCCATTTTGAAGCAAACTGTCAGAGATTCACTTCCTCTGCAGAAGAAGGACAGTTCACAGTCCCCTTTCAAACGTCTGGGCAGGGACAGTGGTACCAGGTCAGTCCCTCATAGGGTCCTGCTCATATAGAGGCATGACCCCTGTCCTCCACAGGAGGCCCAGCCAGCGGGGAACCCAGCATACCGGTCACTGTGAAGGCTAAGGAGCAGAGAGAGATAAGGGCATCTTTCCATTTAAACAGGCTTCCCTGGAATGTGGGCCTCAAGGAGAGGAAGGCTGGCAACTGGAAGGGAAAAGGGACGGTGCCTTGGAAAACAGAGAGGAGGGCAGGAGAGAGGGCAAATAACACGGAGGTGCCCAGTGAAGAGTGGCTCCCATGCCTCCACCGGGCTGGAAGAAGCAACTCACCGCCAGCACCTTCTTCTCACCCTCTTCTGCCACACAGGGCCACCAGCCCTTCACTGTTTTCTGTTCAAAAAGGGACACAAACCACTCCGGGTGGAAAGTGTCATCCAGCAGGTCCAGGGAGCACTTCTCAGCTGTCTTGGCAGGCTTGGGCATGTGGTTAAGATCCAGCTGCAAGGAGCCTGCGACAGAAAGGGGTTCTTTGGTGGAGAGTTTCTCAGTCACAGGCAGCCAAGGCCTACCCTGGGGCTGAGCGGGTTCCAAAAAAACTCAGTCACCTCCTCAGCCTCTATCCATGGGCTTGGTCACAGGTCAAATCCCTCAAACTCCAGCTCCCCATCCATGGCCTCTTATTCCATCTGTACAGTTTCCCACCCACCTACTCACATGTCTATGTGCCCAGTAATCTACCCTTACTGATTCACCTTAACAGAACTTATCACCCACTCAACGGTTCCCCTTACTGTGCTCGGATTCATTCATTCACCCACTGTCTACATCTATCATCCATCAATTTTCAATTGTTTTTATTGTGGCAAAATCTGTATAAGACGAAAAGTGTCATTTTAATTCCAAATTTATCACCCTCAAAAGAAACACCATACCCATTAGCAGTACTCCCCATTCCCCTTTTCTCCCAGCCCTGGCAACCATGAGCCCACTTTCTGTCCCTATAGATTGGCCTATTGTGGACATTTTACATCCATGGAATCACACATTATGTGTCTGTTTGTGTCTGGCTTCTTTCACTTAGCATGTTTTCAGGGTTCATCCCTGTTTTAGCATGCATCAGTATTTCATTTCTTTCTGTGGCTGAATACTATCCCATTGTATATATAGACCACATCTTCCTGAGTAACTTTTATAGCTGTGATGGGACTGTAACAGTCCAGCCTGCTGGCGCCATACAATGCCACCCTCCTTGCCCTATATCTCACCCCTGCGAGAGCACTGTCTCCACCGCATTCTTCGGCCTGGCACTCCCTGCTCCCCAGCTTAGGGTTTCAGCACACTTCTACCCCAGAAGGATCCTGTCTGGGGCTTGAGGGATGGGGCTGTGTTCATTTATATCTGGTCATCACTTGGACACAAGGATAAAGAATGACCCCAGGCCCCTGCTGGGCTCAGTCTGCATCTAGTCTGAGGGCTACTGGGTGGGAGCATCCTGTCAAGCCTGAGGCCAGACAGCCAGTAACAGCCAGTGACAGCCAGCATATGCTTGCACTGCCTTTGACCTCTGCTTCCCTTTCTTCCTTACCTGTCTGAGTCCTACCATCCAACACAGCCGAGTGTTCAATGCCACCTCTGCTGACAGCCCCACCCCGCTGGCCATTCCAATCACTCTGGCACTACTCTGTCACAGACCTCACTCAGCACCAGGGACCAGTGACGCTGAGCTCCCTGAGGGCAGAAAATAGGACTACATCTCCTGCTAGCCAGCCAAGAGTGGCACACACACACAGCGGGGGTTATGGGGCAGCCCCCAATGTGCAGAACGGTGCAGACTGGAAGCAGTGCTCACCCAGAAAGTCGTCAAAGGAGAACTTGTCATTGTCCCAGATCTGGAGTACCACTCGCGCTGGGATTTTGCTCTCAGTCTTGTCCAGCCTCCAGAAAGCATCCTGACCAGAGGAAGAGCAGAAGAGAAAGCAAGAAGGCAAGATTAGAGAGAGGCAGTGGTCCCTGCCAGCCTGGAAGGCTGCCTGGAGGAAGCAGTGGAGTGGGACACCTCTTAGGGACTTGCCAGAGCCAGGGCCTGGTGGGAAGATTGATGAGGCCCCAGAGAGCAGTGTTTGAGGTCTGGGAGGGTACCACGCAGGCTCTCTTCACTTAGGGAGCTCTTTTAATCCTCCCAGTTCTGTGAGTCAAATTTCTCACTCTCATTTTACAGATGATGAAACAGGCTTGGGGAAGTTAAGAGTTTACCCAAGACCTGATGGCTAATAATAATATTAATATTGTACTTATAAGCCAGTCCTTTGCCGCTATGAACTCATTTATACTTCCGACAACCTACAGGAGAGATACTACCCTCAGAGTTAAGGAAACCAGAGCAAGTAACTTGTGAGTCACACCGCTGGGACACGGCAAGCCAGGGTTCACACCAAGACAGTCAGGTTCCAGAGTCCTGCTCTCACCTCTAAATCCCGATCTGCCCATGTGATCTTGGGGACAGTGTAGGCTGGCTTAGAACCTGAGGTCACCCACCCCACCCTGGCTGTCACCAAAAGGATCCCCTTTATACACTGCTGTTAAGGAGGTGACACTAGGGGGCAGTGACCCAAGATCCTCCCTCAGCATGTCAACTCAGCCACCTTTCCCTCCAAGAGCTTTCCCTGGGGTAAATCAAAAGCCCCTGGTGCTAGAAAGTTCGTCACCCTTCTGTTCTCCCCATCCCAACAACCTCAGACTGGCCATCCTGAAACAGTGTCATCTTGGGCCCCTTCCCATGGATGCCCCGTAGAGCAGCTGAGGGGTGGAACATGGGCTCACCAAGGCTTGGGTTTACCCTGGGTTTAGCCACATTCGACTCAAAGGACTGTCACTGGGGTGTGTTCCTGCTCACTCCTGTTCTCTGTTCTCTCATTGTAGCTTGATCTAAGAAGGTGGCAAGGACAGGAAACATTCTGACCATCCTATAGACCATGGGTGCCAGGTCATCAGTGCAGGTCACAGCAGAGGCCTGGACTGAGTATCGGAGGGGCAGACTCCCTAGGGAGTCAGGAAGCACTGCTGACCACACAAGGTTTGTCTGGACCTGGGTGCCCTGCACACACAGCCTTGCTGCCCAGTCAGGGCCATGCCCTCCAGGTGGCCACCCCGGGTCACGCAGGCCACAGAGCTCCCGAACCAAAGACCATGCCCCGAGAAGAATGGCCACCTTGCAAACACTTGGCCACGGCTTGGACTGCTGCCTGAGCTGGTGAAGGGACTCAGGTCCCCAGCTGGCCCCTCAGCCCCCAGTCCGTCTGGTGCCTCCCCCTTTTCCGGCCCCAGCCCTCCTGCAGGTGCCTCTCTCCTCTGGCGGGGCTTTTATGGCCAGCACCACAGGCCCGCCTGCACAGGCCGCCAGCAGCCTCCATTCCTCTGGCCGGCCTGGTTTATGGGCTCAATAATGAGCCAGAGGTTCAAACGGCCCCTGGTGGGAGCAGCTGGGCTGGGGCTCCAGCCTGGGGAATGGCCCCCCAGGTCCCAGGCGCTCATTACGCTCCTGGTCTGGGCCCTTTTACTAGCTGTTTATTTGCAGGGTGGGTGCCTGACGCGCAGGCAGGCCCCGGTGGGTGTGCTGGGCTCCAGGTGGGGAGCCGGCCAGGGCAACCAGCGGTGGTTCAAAGCAGCCGGATGAAAGGAGACCTTGTACTTTACGACAGTCTCGTCTGGTTAATGGGGTCCCTGGAGGGCTTGCCTGCCAGAGGCCCTGAACCCCTCGGCAGAGGGCTGGCTCTGCAGCAAGACCAAGGAGCCCAGAGGTTGTGCAGTGCCCCCAAACAAACCCACCCCCAGACAGTCCTTGAGCCCAGACAGGCTCATTGGTTCCCCACTGTGGGCTCGGCTCCACTTGCCTCCCAGGGTCCCTTCTCGCACAGAGGGACCCACTGGCTCTGCCTGAGTCAAGCCAGTTCCTCCTTCACTCTCCTGGTTGAATTCAGAACCCCCTGGACTCTGTTTCTCAACCTCCTCTTCTGACCTCCTCCACTCCTCCCTCCAGCCACCCTCTCCAGGAACCTTATACCACAAAGAACTCCAGTTCCCTCAGCCCTCCCCACTCCTGGGTGCCTCTTCTAGACTCCTGACTCTTCCTTCTCTCCACCCCTCTGTCCTCATAAGCCTCCCATCTTTTCAAGGCTAACTCAGGCCTATGAGTTATGCCCCCATGCATCAACCCAACTCTCTCCTTCCACCTTGCTGGTGCCTATAATTCAGATATGAAACCCCATTGTTGCCAGAATGGAAGCACCGCAGATTCTTAACCAGCAACCCCAACTGGGCCCTTAGCACTTCCAGGTAACCCTTCTCTGTACCACCAGTTAGCTCGCTCTCTCTCCCTCTCCCACTGTTTTTATCCCCTCTCTCTTTCCCTCTCTCTCCTTCACTCAACATAACAGCTACTTCCAGCCTTTTTCATTTGTCTCAAATCACCTGCCACAGTGCCAGAAGACTATCTCTCCTCCTACTTTGTAGAAAAAAAAAACAGAAGCCTTTGCTTCCTATGACTCCTTGCTCACATCTCCACCTGTCACAATGAAGGGGTTATCCCACCTCCCATTTGAGGAGGCCAATCCATGTCTTTCGGCCTCAGTTTCACCTTGTGGGGCTTGGTGAGCACCTGAGTCATTGTGCAGGATGCCTCAGCCCTTCCAGCCCTATTCCTGGCCCCCACTTCCTCTCTGTCCATAGCAAAGAGAGGCAGTGTTGGTTTGATTTGGAGCCCTCTCCAACAAATGCAGCATTTGTTCTGTTATGGAAACATCTTGTGATAGACAAACACACTGAGTAAAGGCACACAAGACCAGACCTACAAATGGGTTAGGCTTTCCTTGGCTACACAGAACACAAGGCCATGGCTAAATTGCATTTTCTGGCAGGCACTATGCAGCAATCTGTGGGTAAAAAATTCATTTAACTTTGTTTAAATCATATACTTTTGTCTGATGGTTTCAGAAGGTTTCATAGAACATTCTGATTTCTCTAAAGTGCAGAGGAGCCTGTATGTTGAGTCAGGAGGAGGTCACGCAGAGAGGTTGTAATGAAGAGAATTAAGAAGACCTAGTTGGCTGATATACATTATATATAACTCCCCTTCTTTAAGCCACTCAACCATTCAGGAAAGAAAGAGGAGTCCTAGAAGCTTTGTGGCTTGAATCTTGAGCAGCAGAACTAAAACACCAGAGAGGCATTTACTCTGTTGAACAGGAGAGCACCTCAAGACAGAATTGACTCTAGGTGGGATGTGGGTGGTCAGAAGCTCCAACAGAGGTGTCTCTGCCTCTCCTAGCCTGACCGTGAGACCCTCACTGCCTGCAGCACTCTCTTCACTGTGCTCTGGGCCTGCTCCCTAAAGGCAGGTGTGGTGGAGGCCACCTGCCTCAGGATCTGCCTACTTCAGGAGTAAAGAGTATATGGCCCTGAAGAGACCTACACTAGGAGATGCTGAGACACAAACAGCAGAGGTCCCTGAATCCACCTCTCTCTCCTGGGGATGCTGACCAGCTTTCCCAGGTGACTTCAATTTGGGGTAAGAGAAGGGAGGTAGAGAGAGAAGGACAGTGGCTTTGTGGGCAGAGTCACTCCTAGTGACTTTCCAATTTGGACAGTGACTACAGGCACCAGACACAAAAATGTAGGAAACCAGGTAGCAGGAGAGACCTAGCTGAGCAACACCCAATCCAGTGGATGAGTCCATACTCCAGGCAGGTCCTCTTGGGAAGCTCTCCCAACATAGTCTGCCCCACTGGCCCATTGATGGTCATACTGGGTTTCCCTAAAAATGTTCTTCCCACCCTGACCCCATGACCCTTCTTGCTGCTTGGTTTGTCTAGAATTGGGAGAAAGGCAGTGGTTTTAGGAACTGGACTTAGCTACATATGGTGGTTGCAGCACTGGTGTGGAGTGGTTGTGGAATGGCGGCAATGCTAGTAATGACATGACGATGGAAGTGGAAGCAGTGCTGCTGACCATGTTGGCGGCTCCGGTGGTGATGGAGCAATGGTAGAAGCTGTGGCAATGGCACAATTGATGGGGACAATGGTGATGATGGTGACACTGACAGTGATGGGGACCATGGTGGTGGTGGTGACATTGGCAGTGATGGGGACCATGGTGGTGGTCGTTATGCAGTAAGGGCAGTGCTTGCTCCAACAGCGGTGGAGCCATGGTGAGAGTGTAACAATGGCCTGGCAGTGCGATCATGCTGACATTAGGAAGCCAGGAATTAGCAACTTTGGGGACGGGAACAAGACCCACCTTCTTGGAGATGGTGCAGACTTGCTCAGCTGGCAGGTAGTCGAAGGGGAAAATGAACCTCCAGTTAAAGTTGCCTTCACCTCCCAGGGACCGATAGTGTACGTCTGTCTTCTGCTTGTGTTCTTCAAAGCCAACCATCCAACTAGACATACACATTTTTAGAGAACATTTCTAATTAAGGTTTCCATCACAAAAAGCATCCTCAACTTAGGCAAATGAGAAATTAAGAAAGTAAATGAACTCAGTAAGTGTAAAGCAAAAATAATTCTCAAGAAATCTCCATGATGAGCCAAATGTGACACAAATTTTTAAACATTCTAAATTTTCTCTCAAGGGACATCCTCGAACCTTATAAATTCAACCCAAAGATCAATGTGGAAGAAGAAATCTAGTGGGGAACGACTCCCCAGAAGTAGAGGCCATGCCCATAAGACCCCTACTTCCTTTCTTGTCTTCCCCCTTCCCTTTACCAAAGCCTCCTTCCCAATAAGGTACCACCCCAGAGGGAAAAGAGCTGACTCAGTGGAGCTGGGGTGGTTGGGAAGGAGGGTAACTCCCTACCCTTTCACGTAAATGTCGCTCATCTTTTCCCCTGTGATGCTGAGGTCATCCAGGATCACATCCTTGGTGTTCCAGATAACACAACGCAGGAAAAACCTGTGGAGAAGAATGGCTTAAATCACATGGATTTCAAAGTATGTGCAGTCCTTGACTGAGAAGCCAAGAGGCCAGCCCACCCAAGAAGACTCCAATGCTTGCCTAACTGGTCACTTGGCCAGGCTCACACAAGAGCGGTACACTGTGGCTCTAGTAGCCCAAAGCCTGGTCCAATAACAGCTTCCTTGTCCCACCCAAGCTGGCTGGAGCCATCCCGCCACCGGATTCAGCCCAGAGCCTGTAGCTGAGGTAAGTCACCTTCTGGCTCTTCGTGGGGTGATGTTGAAGGGAGGTCCAGGTCGTCCCAGGGCCTTTGGAAACAGGTCGATCCACATCTGCAGCTTCCCCTGTGGAGACATAATCCTGTTCTTTCACTATCCTTTTCATTCAGTCAACATCTACTGACCACCTGCTCTATGCTAGATACTTGGTGCAAATAAAAAAAAGAGGAAAAGAAAAAAAAAAGAAAACTCAGGCCCTGCCATAGAGAGGCTCACCATCCTGCAGGGGAGGTGCCCTTAATGGAACCAAAGGGCCAACTTCAAAGGTGAACCCATTGACCCCCAGGCTGATTACTTGAGCCTGTGCCTGGGGGTCAAGGGTCAGAGCAGACTTCTTAGAGATGGTGGTATTTGAGCTGAGTCTTGGTGTGCCAGATGGAAAAGGAGAGAAGGGCAGTTCAGGCCAAGGGAATGGCATACACAAAGTCCCAGAGGTTCAGAGGGCATGCTTCTTCATAGAAGGGCACAGAGGACTTCCACGACAGGGAACCTGCCACCCGTCAGCCCCCTACCTCTCTGCAAGCCAGGTGCTACTTCTGTCCCCATCTTACAGAAGAAGGAGCAAGCATTGAAGCAAATTCTGCAGGGTCACAGAACTAGAGAATGTAAGAGCTGACATTTCAACACCTGCTGTGCCCCTCTGGGAAGCCAGTGGCCACACACCAAGAGCTCAGTTCCAAACAGCTGAGATAGTTTCCTCCGCACATCCTTAAAGGCGCCTTCAAGGCTGCCTCGGCCCTTCTCTGCCTGTAATATTTTCCCTCCTGCTCCTCCTCCAATATCTAGCCCCAAACTCACCTGCCCTGAGCCTGCCCACACTCTGCTCACCCTCCCTTTGCACGGGAGGATGCCCTTCACCTTCCTGTTAATTGCTCTGTCTGTTAATTGCTCTGTGGCCCTGTCTAAATTCCCCACTGCAGCCCAGCATGGGGCCAGCCATCTGAGACGTCACTGACCGATGATAGGAAAGGGCACCCTGAGGCCAGACTGAAACAGTGAGGCTTTGGTATGACTCACAGGAAGCCAGAGGTCCAGCCTAGGCCTACGTAGGGGAGGGGGCCGCTCCGGCTCATTCCCCGGGGCCCTGAGGGCTACAAGTAGCCAGCTGAGGCCAGGCCTAAGAGGCTGCCTGGAAGGCCAACAGTAGTGACCACTCAGACTATAGAGAAATACCATCAAGGAGGGATTGGCCGAATCCTGTGATCTCAGCAGGTGCCTCTGGGATGTCCATGCCCTCCTTGAGTAAGGCTAGCTTGGGGTGGGGGGTTCTGGGGCAGGAGGGTTGATGCCCTACCTGCTCAATGTCCGGCTGCAGGGGGCTGTAAAGGGGCCGCGACTCCACGTGCTCGGGGACCAGGCCCTGCTGCTGGAGGATGTGCAAAGCCAGACGCTCCTCCACTGGGCCCAGGTGTGGGTTCGGGACTCTGCCAGCATCTGCTTCAGAGACAAGACAAAAAAGCTGCTGGAGCTGAGAGAGCAAGAGATGGCATGGCAACCTGGGAGCCTTCCAACGTCCCTAAACCCGCAGCCTCACCCCAGCCCAGATACACTTCTAGTCCTCATGTCTCACTCTCTTTAGGGGAAACTTCGCTGTTCACAGGCTCCAGGCTCAAAATTCAGATTCCCCATTGCAATCATTTCTACAAAGCCTCTTCTATAAAGCTCTTCTTCCTCTTTTCCACCAATTCAAATCCTGCCCACCTGCCAACGCACACCACTTCCAAAAAGCCCTCCCTGACTGCTCCCAACTCTGAGCTTCAGCAACCTCTGCCCCCAAATCAGGCATCTAAGTGATCTTAGGACTATTCTCAGGTTCGTGCAAGCTGTTCTATTAGTAGCAATAGCTAAAATAATAGCAATAACAGCAAACACTTATAAAGCAAGAACCAGGCACTGTTCTTCATAAATATCAACAGGTTCAATCCTCATAATAATCCTAGAAGGTAAGTGCTAATTTACAGATGACAGAAATGAAGCACAGAGTGGCCACCCAGCTGGTCAGCAGGGCAGTCAAAACTACACACTCATTTAGGAAAGGCACATGACTGGACATAAACACTCCCCTCCTCTATCGTGCTTCCCAGGTACAGCTCCTACCTGCCAGGGTGGTAAGCCAAGGGCTGGTGCTGGATGGGGTGAGGACCGAGGAGTGGTTCTGACCCTGGCCAACCATTCAGCAACATAAACGTGGAGCTCTTGTGGCAGAGACTTTGATCGGGTAGGAGGGCCTACATGTCTACACACACATACACACAAGTATACACACTCATGTGTGCCCAGGTTCACAGTCTCATGTGTGTGCATGCATACACACACACACACACACACACACACACACACACACACACGTTCATCCATCAAACCCTCCTGCCCACTTTAATAGGTGCCACTAAGGAAGCGGAAGGGCATCACAGAAGGACCACTGCCAAGAATCTGACTCTGTTCTTAACTTGCTGGGTGACTTTGGGTAGGTCGTTAACCACTTGTGGCTTCAACAGCCTCATCTGCAAACACAGGCTGACGTCACACCTCACCAACTACAGCTTTCCTACAAATTCATGACCATAATAAGTCTTGGTCCCTGTGCTAAAGCTGCTCACAGACTAGCAGAAGGAAATGAGACCACCACTAAAATAGACGCATGTTCTACAGGAAGAGAATAAGGGGGAGAGTCAGGGCAGAATGGGGAGGAGCTGGCTCAGCCATGACCTCAGAGGGTCAGAAAAAAAGAAAGAGAAGGAGAGGGTTTGGGATAGGGCAGCGGTCCCCAACCTTTTTGGCACCAGAGACAGATGCTCCTATGAGAATCTAATGCCTGATGATCTGAGGTGGAGCTGAGGCGGTGATGCTAGCGCTAGGGAACGGCTGCAAATATAGATGAAGCTTTGCTCACTCTCCCACCACTCACCTCCAGCTGTACGGCCCAGTTCCTAACAGGCTACAAGCCAGTACTGGTCCATGGCCCAGGAGTTGGGGACCCCTGGGATAGGGGAGTCAAAGCCATCATTTCCCTTTTATAACCTCAGCACCAGCTCTGACATCAAACGTCTCTGAAACCAGCAGAAGGTGAGGGGCCAGCTGGGCCTATAAACACTCTGCTCCTTGAGCTGCTCCAGGTGGGCAGTGTAGGCCTGTGGGCACTCAGACACATGGAGAGCATGTGGCGGGATTCTCAGGCATAAGTGTTAGGCAGACCCATGGGTGAAGTGGGGCCTGCAGGGCTTCCTGCTTGTGCTTTGGATGCTTGAGGTGCAGGAGCTCTGAGTGGGAGCTCAGAAGGTATCATCAAGGACAAGCTGCAACTCAAGAAGAAAACTGTTTCTCAGAGGTGCACTGTACCCCAAACTCTAATCAAAGCCTGACCACCCAAAGCCAGAAGCAGAATGATCCTAACTATCACTCTGACATGACTTCAGACTCACCCTTCATCTCGACTCATGGGAACCCCAACCTTGGACTGAGCTCTGACTTGGCCCCACCTTAATTTCTTATTTTTACAGTGGTATCACAGAGAAGCACTGGTCCCCAGAGGACCAAGCACAAGGTTAGCTGACTGGTGTTGCCCTGCAGGATCCCAGACCACACTTGCTGTGGTGGGCTGTATCCACTTGACCCCTTTATGCAGGAGAGAGCCAGCAAGAAAGAAGGTGGTAGAGGGAGAGCCCACAGTGTTTTCAGGGTCTTGTGGCAGCTCACCTGTTTCTTCAATGGTGTATTCTTTATCCCGAAACACCACATGGTCTGTCCGGTACACAGGGGCCTTGACTCTGTGCTGCTGACAGAAGAGGTGGAGGAGCTGGGAGGGGCGGAGCTGGTCCCTCCACTGGTTCGGTCCAGAACTGAAGCCCAAATACAAGACAAAGATGAGACACCCCAGGATGCTGATGAGGGCAGAGGAGCATGCAGTGACCTGTGTACCCACAGGCAAAGCATCACCCACCCTTGACTTTTGCAGAGGGTGCCCATGTGGTTGTTCATCAGGACTGGGGATCCCCATTTCACAGATGGAGAAACTGAGGCCTAGAGATAAATGGACTTGTTTAAATTCATACACTCAGAATTGGAATTTAGATTTTTTCCAATTTCCAGATTTAGAGAATCAGACCCAAATAAGATCTAAGTTGATAAGGAAGTGGATGGAGGCTGTCCACACATGAGCTCACCTGACATAAATCCCCTTAGGGTCCAGCTGGGGCCCATGTCTCCCATTGTCTGTCTCCCTTCCTCTTTCCCTCCATCCTTCTCTTTCCCTCTACAGGCCCTCAGTAGTGCCTTAAGGAAAACCAGATTATAAAGATGATGAAGAGTGAGATTCTTGGAGTCAGACAAACAGGTTCAAATATGAATCCCACCACTTTCAACCCATGACATTTCTGGGCCTCAATTTCCTTATCTGTGGGGCCAGGACACACCCTGATTACACTGAGTGAGAGAACACCTGTGAAGCGCTTAGCCCAGGGCTGGGACACAGTAAGTGCTCAGTATTCAGGGGGTGGGATTGTCAGAGAAGCAGCCAATCCCCGTGCACCTACACACAGTAGGTTTGTGGGAGCCCACAGCGAGCCCCAAACTTGGACAACAGCCTGTTCTCCAGGTCGATGACTGTCTCCCCGATCTTTTCGTCCTTGGACAGGAGATCATAGTCATAGAGAGTGATCTTCAGATCCTTCTCCAGAGGAAGAGTGCAGGTTAACTCGAACATCCTGCAGGGGTTGGGGCAGATGTCAGAATGATGCCTGCTCCCAGATGTCATCAGACACACTGGAAGCTCAAGAGGATGGCAAAAGTAGAGGAGGAGCTTAAAAACCATCCATGGCCTCTTCCTCCCCTCACAAGAGCAGCCCTGCAGTCCACACACCTTGGGTCTCCTGTAGCTCTTCTGTGTGTGTTTGGTTTTCCCAAATAATCTGGGCTGGGCATACAGCAGCCACTTTATGGACCACAGAATGAACAAATGAATTGGAACGGACCTTAAAACTGAAGTTTATACCAGGAGACAAGAGATGTGAAACTCCAGAACAAGGTGCCAGAGCTCTGGAATTCAGCAGGGGGCGGCCTGGGACCCACTCTCAGGCCCCTTGGGGCTTTGCACCTACTTCTGCAGTGGGATGGAGAGAGGGTTTGTGAAGAAATTTCTTTGGAGAGAGCTCCTGCTGTGCTCTGAGACACCCCACCCCTATGGGGGTCAAATGTGGAGGTGCTGGCCTTTCTCCCCTCATTTCCTTGCAGGTTGGAGACGCAAGACTAGCATCCAACTCACACTTAAGGAAATGAAAGCAGTTTGTGGTAGAGAGGAGGAGAGAGGGAGGAGCCACTTTGCTCCCATCCTGGCTGGGCCACCACAAGGCCAGACTGTAGCAGCTCTGAGTTCTGCCCCATGGGACCTGGGACTCCAACAAGGGAGCCAGAGAGGGGGAGAAGAGAGACACTAGGCAGAGAGAGGGAGGGAGGAAAAGCCTTCCCTCCGGAGACGCACACATCCTCATGCTGTACACAGCTATGCCCAAAGTGGACCAGCCGGGAGAGGGGAATGACTGCCCTCCAGCCATCCGGGGTGTTCATAATTACACATCAGTGGGCATTCTGGTTACCAAGTTGGGACTGTGGGTTTATGACAAAGTGGACTGTCTAAATGCGAGCAGAAAAACTTCCCGCCTGCCTGCCGCAGTTTCCACTCAGGGAACGGGGAAGATAACCCCCACAAATAAATGTTTATGGGATACTGGCAGACAAAAACAAAGTTGTATTTTGATTATATCTTTTTGATTGTGCTTGTTCGAAAGGAAGGGTTTCTGCTGTGACCTGAGGGAGGCTTGAGACCCCAGGCAGACCAGCTTGGCCATGATTTGGGGAAGATGGTAAACAAAGTGGGAGGGGTGTGTTTCTGCACTTGCTCCCCCACCTGGTCCTGGGTCCTGACCTCCACACCCCTATTGTGGAACAGATTCACCCTGCTGCCCAGTCATTATGAGCCTGTGCCCCCATGCCAGCCACTGGAGCTCACCCAATAGAGCTCCCGTCTGCCATCTTCCCTACAGCCCTTCCCTCCAATTCCAGCGTGGTGGTGGCTCATCACTGGCCAAGACCATTTCACCTTCAAAAATGGCACTTCCCCACACTGATTGGGTCCTTGCTGCAGGGCTGAGTGACCACAACCAACTTGATAGATACAGGTTTATGAATTCAACGTGTCACTCGACAGCATCAGAACGTCACCCACCTTCTCCTACAAGGGCTAAAGAAATAGCCTCCACCCTCCCTCTGTAATTTCCCTTTCTTCAGACTGATTAAGCTCACATCTAAACAGTAAGAAGTCAGGATGCCTGGGAGCTACTCGCATGCAGTGGGCACTGATCCTTCCTTTCCCTGCTCTGAGATTTCAAGAAGCATTTTATTATCTTAAGTCCGTGTCTCCCCTCTATCTATATCTACATCAGATGAATGTGCAACCATAAAAGAATAATCACTAAATGCAATGTGGGATCCTGGATTAGAGCCTAGAACCATAAAAGGACATCAATAGGAAAACTGGCAAAAACTAATGAAGTCTAGAGTTTAGTAAATAGTAATGCACCACTATCAATTATTTAGTTTTGACAAATATACCATGGTTTTTGGTAAGATGTCAACAGTAAGGGAAATTCAGAGAAGGGTATATGGAAATGGCACCATCTTTGTAACTTTTCTGTAAAGCTAAAATTATCCCAAAAGAAAAGTTAATATTAAAAAAGAGAAAGGGAATAATTAGCAAATGCATGCTCTGAGTTTCCATTTAGATTTCTGATCTTTGAGGTGGTTGTTTACATGTTTAACTAGGAGCTTCTGCAAGGACTCCAACCTTTATCACACAAAACGAAGAACTAGCTGAAGTTATGCCCCAACCCCCCTCCCCAGACATGCAAGATTTAGGGAACACAGCTTCGTTTCAGAAGCCAGGGGGCTTCCCAGTGGCAGCTACATCTCCCCATCTGGGCTGTGGGTTATCCAGACTGACACTTCCTCCACCCAAAGACCCAGGTTGCCCCCAACTTACTTTCCAAACACAGGCTCCAGAGTACAGGGAATGTAGTTATCCTGGTCACTCACCGATTTCTTCCCTATGGAGATCTTGATGTAAGGATCACACTGAAGGAGGAGACAGAAAGATGAAGTGAAATCACTTTCCAAACACATCTCTGAGGCATCTTTGGTCCTCTGCCTCTTGATGCAGTTAGGTGGCCCGTCATGAAGGAGCTGCCATCCCGTGTTCCCGCCAAGCCAGGGGGCCCCATCCTGCACACCACACCACTTGGCCCTGACATGGGCTTCTGGCCACTGTGGAAAGTGGTACCTGAGTCCTCCATGCTCCCAATCCACCTCCCAGTCAGGAATAGGTAGGTAGAGGCCCGGCTGATATCCTCAGTAACATACTAGTTTGTATGACATATGTAACTGGACCAGGCCGGGGTCCTCTCTGTGAGCTCTGCTTCAGCAGATGGAAAAGGAGAGAGATGGCCAGACTGTCAGCCTAACCCAGCTCAGGTTGGCCTTCCCTGGATGCCTCCTATGAGCAACAACATCTCCTCAACTATCCTCCAGGAGCGGTTGGAGCTGGAGAGTGCTCAGGGTCAGTCTTGGCATCGAGAAGTCTTAAAGTGCATGAACTGAGCACTGGTCACCCGCCTTCTCCTATAAGGGCTAGAGACCACGTCTTGGAGGCTACTGGTGATGCCTGGGCTGCGGATGGCTCTATTCTGCTCTGCGACCTCCCAGGAGGGCACCAGCAGCTATGATTTCTCACCTTGAAAAGCAGGGCTCCAGAGATAGGACACCAGGCCTCTCCCCGCACTTTGAGGATACAAGTTAGGCCTATACCCATCTAAGGGGACAAGAGGATCCTTGCCTTGTACTTCTCAACTCCAATTGTTCCCACCCTTGCCTCTTCTCTTTTCTCTTTCCTCTCCTGTCTCAACTATAGTTTGCCCCTCTCCTCACTGCCTACCCCTAACTCCAGATGCCTGCCCTCCTTCAAGTTTCCCTCTTTCACTCAGGGCCAGGACTAGAGGGAGACGATGAGATACTTGGGAGGACCAAAAAACTCAGTAATCAAGATTAACAATATTTTAATGCAATATTTTAAAAAATTAAAATCAATGCCAACAGTCTATGAGGAACAAAATATCAAACATTTAAATAAAGCCAGGAGAAGTATTACTGATTTTTCGTTTTGCCTCCAGCAAGAAGGCAGGGTTACTGATTCTGTTCCATTGCTCTTTCTCTCCTTCCCCCATACCCCACATCGAAAGTCCTACAAAATCCAGTCCCAGCCTACACCTTCAATGTCACTTATCCTTATGCCTTATCCTTGTGCTAAATGTATGCTAAGCAGCCTTCTCACATACCTTTGCCAAGGTTTTTGACCTCTCCTAAAATACTATTTTCTTCTCCCTCCCAGCCTATCAAAACTCCACAGGTCCTTGAGAATCTTATTTCTTCCAGGAAGGCTTCTTCATCACTCCAATGTCTTGTAGTGACTTTAGCCTTTTCTGAACTCCTAGAGCTCTAGGCCCTTGATAGAACTCCATCCACTCACATCTCAGTTTTGCATATCTGTCTGGTTTCCCCCACTTACTGTGAACTTCCTAGAATGGAGTTGTGTCCAGATTCTACAGCCCATTTGTACCTCAGCCTGATATTCTGGGGGAGGTGAGAGTTCTAGGAACGTTACCTTCCCATTGGGGTCCTTGGGCTGCAAGCCAAATGCTCGGATGATGTAGATGCGGACCAGGCACTCTTGCGGCCCCTGGGCTGCCAGCTGATGGAACTGTCTTGGAGGTATGGGGATGGCAGGGTCTTCTGGGAGGGGGTAAATTTTGAAGAGACCCTGAGAAGAAGAAGGAGTCAGCTTTCGTTTTTATCACCATCATCACTAACACAATCACCACTATGACCATTATTCTCATTTCTGCCAGAGTCATCACTACTGAGATTTCCAATGCCATCCCATCACCACCATCAGATTCTGCATCAACAGCATCACCATCTCTGTCACCACCTCCATTACTCACATGGTCATCAGTGTCATCACTATGGTCGTTAAAGATATTATTATAGTACTATTTACTTCCTGCTGCCACTCCAGTCTTAGGCTTTCCTAGGTTAAGCACATGTCCTCAAGGTTTTACCTTAAATTCCCCAATGACAGATGGGTCCTCCATCTCCTCCTGAGTCTTGCCCCGGTAGAGCTTGAAAGTGTTACAAAAGTCAGACAGGCCCTCAAAGGCCGCCACATTCTCCAGTTGTGTGTCATAGACCTGCCACATGTGGGGAAGAGAGAGGGGGACAAGGGAAAGAGAGGAAGAAGAGGGACAGAAAAGGAAGAAGGAACATGATAGTGTCAGAGTGAAGGAAGAGAGAGAAGAGACAGAGAAGAAAAAGAGGAGAAAGGGCACAAGTAAATTAGAGGAAAATGGCAAAGAGGAGAGCAGGTGGGAGAGGTAGAGATATGTGAGGGGCCCAGAAGGAAAAGAAGTAGGATGGGGAAAGAACAAAGGCAGAGATAAAAAGTATGCAAACAGTGGAGATTAAAGAGAGAGAACAAGGGGGAAGAAACCAGAAGGGAGTAAGAGAGAAAGACATTTGTTAAGCACTATTAGGGAATTAGGTTTTCTGGTTAATCCAGTATTCTAGGTATCGGGAGTCATCATATACAAAGGTGCTGCATTTATTTAAGGAAATAAGATCACAGTCAAACAAATAAATGAAAAGTTAACTGACTTTTTATTTGAAGAATAAGAGAGAACTCTGGAAAATTCACAGATTGGTATGTCAAGCAAAATTGCTCATCGTCGAGGATGTCCAAATAACAGTGATATCAAACATTGAGCCAAGTATGTCTTTTGAGCACTAATTAAAGTTTGTGAAGTCAATTTATTTACTTCATTCCTTTCAAACAGCCAATGACTTCTCTTTGTTAAAGCACTGTTTTAGAATTGCTTAGGTTTAAACAAAGCAGTATCTATAATAGATGATAAAATTATACCTAATAAATTGTGATATTCAACAACTTAGTACACATGCAAAGTTGGTTATATCTGAAAATGACAGACAAGATACTTCAGGTAAGTTCCTTTCTCATATTGCAAAATACTATTTCTCATTTAGGTCTAGCTCAAGTTCTATCTCTTTCAAGAAAGAATTAATTATGCAAGTGATATAGTTTTATTGTTAAAAATTAGAAAATACAAGTGAATACAAAGAAGATAGTATTATTACCTTATATTCTGACTCTCGAAAAATAACTAGTTACTTGGTTAACATTTGGTATGTTTCACTTTGAATTTTTTCTTGCTCTATTTATGTAGTTGATTAATCTCGATCAAAGGACCAGTTCTTTGTTTTGTCAATTCTATTCTCTGTTCTAGTTCCTTGTTTCTGCTTTTATTTTTATTATATTATTCTTTTTACTATTTTAAGTTTTTTTTATTCTAACTTCCTTGGTTGAATCTTTATTTACTTTGCTCCCTCTATTCTGATAAGAAAAGTACTTATTGCTATAAAATTGCCTCTCCTTACTACTGTCTTGGTATTGCCCCCATTTGTTTTTGCTGTATAATGTTTTCATTTCATTTTCTTGGCATTCCATAATTACAGTTTTATTTTTATTATTTGTTCCAAGAGCTAGATGCTTCATTAGTTTTCATTTTTATTTTTAATTAACATAAGTTTTTAAGGCTATAAACTTCCTCTGAAACACTGCTTTAGCTACAACCAGTAAATTTTAATATGTAGCATTTTATCATTGTTTCGCAGGTCTGAAATTTTGGGTTGTATTCTCTCACTGAGAATTGCTTTAAAAAAAAAAAAAGCGGGCAGGGTTAAAAATTTTACAGATAGAAGAGACTTTTGAGGTTTTTGATCTTGTCATTGTTATAATTTTATGATATTAGGATCAAAAACATTGTCAATGGTATTGCCACTTTGGGAAATTTATTAAGGTTTTTTTCATGGCCTGTTACTTGGCCAATTTTTGTAACACTGTCATAGGTACAGTCTCTATTTTCAGGTTACTGGGTTCCATCAAGTTAGTAATTATGCTGGTTTTCTACATCCTCTCACTTTTTTGTCCACTTGGCCCTACATGAACTGAGAGAAGAGAATTAAAATCTCCCCTTACTTACCAGTGTATTTCAATTTCTTTTTTTTGTAGCTCCTGTAATTTCTGCTTTATAAATATTGATATTGTATTATTTAGCACATAGATGCTCTTAAAATTGTCACCTCTTGGAATTGGACCATTTAGCATTATGGTCCAATTCTTTGTCTCACTTAATTTTGGGGACCTAATACACTCTCATCTAATATGAAGATTGTGACTTCTACTTTCTTTTCATTTGCATTTGCCAGGCACATGTTTTCTCCATCTTTTATTTTTAGCCTTTATGAATATTTTTATTTTAGAGTTAGATTTTGCTTGAGACCAGATTTAAATTTTATTAATAAGTGTTTGATGTGACATGTATTGATATGACAGATACATTTTATCTGCTTTTAAATTTATATTTATATAGTTATGTAATAATTTATAGTTTTCTACTTTCATAGATTTTTTTTTAAATCTTCACTTACATAGTCTGTTTCTGTGTGTGTGTGTGTGTGTGTGTGTGTGTGTGTAGTTCTCCTGACATCTAGGATAGTCTGAGTTTATATTCTGATATTATTATATACTAATAATACTCTTATTCCTCTATGTATTCAGGGACAGTATTTATAAATTCTCTACTATAGCAATGATAAATTAACTTTTATCTTTTTCCTTCTCCCTCTGAACACCCAGTTTTAGACAATATTACCTTCCTTAATATTTACCTCTGTATCGTTTGCTTATAATCTGCTTATACTCTTATTATTTGATTTGCCAATTTTAAATAATATCTGTCAACTCTATTCGATAAGATGGCAATCAGTGTCCTTACTTCGTATCCCATCATCTTTTCTCTTTCTACATGTAAATTTGGTCAGTTTTATCATTTCTACGTTTTCGATGATTTATGATATTTATATTCTGTTCTGTTACCCTAACCCTTCCTTTGTTTTCATTTTAGGTATAAAGTAAATATGATTATAACCAGTCCTTTCATTGTGGTTTTCCCAGTTACCTCCTAGTTGTATAAAGTTCATTCCCTAGGAGTTCCTCAAGATAGGCTCATGGAAACCATATTATCTGTTCCTGAGTATGTATGTATGGGTGTCTGTAGCCTTTGTACTTCAAAGGCAGCTTGGCTGAATATAATTCCTCGGTCACCTTATCTTTCATTGATGATCAGTAGATGGTGCTCACTGTCTTCAGGTATTAGGTGTTGTTGAGAAATTGAAGCCACTTTGATTTATTTCCTATTTTAAATGGCTTAATATTGTTTGGAAGGAAAGAGGTATGACTACCCCAAAACATTCTTTATCTCTGAAGTCCAATAATATATATTAGGATGTGTCTTAGGATTGACCAATCTGAGTCACTTTTTCCTGACACACAGTAGACCTTGTTATAATATGTATATTCAAGTATTCTTCCATTTCAGCGAAATTTCATTAAACTGCTAAGTATTTATTTGTTTTATTTCGTGGTTTTTTTCTTTTTTTTTGGTTGTCTTCCTCAGAAACTCCAGTTGTGCAAATGTTGAATCTCCTTTCTCTAACTTCTATATTTGTAATTTTCTCTTTCTTTATTTTCATTTCATTTTACTTACTTTCATCATTTCTGTCCTTTATACTTCTTACTGTATTTTCCAATGTGGCCATTATGCCCAGGGCTCCTTCCAATTTCATGTTTCTTTTTCTTTTTTCCTGAATCCTACCAATTTGCATTTCATCTCTTCTACTCACCTGATCCCTTGAGTTCATTTCTGTTTTGCATTCTGACTGCCCATTTCTAAAAAGTTTACAGCAAAATATTTCATCTCATCTGCTCCTTGGCAAAATTTTACTTGTGGGTATATATCTTCTTCTTTTGGTTAAGTTACAATGAATATTTTCTCTTCTTTTTCTCAAAGTATTTTTGAATTAATGCTGTAATATTTCTTTTATTATTACTTGTCATTGAATGTGTTGAATTTTCCCAAGCCAATTATTTCCTTTGTTCCCACCACAGAGGCAGATAGCTTCCTGCAAACATGGTCTACCTGTGTGATTCTTGTGTAGCTTGACCTCCTTTGCTTCTCTGAACAAAACCAGGTCTAAAAGTCTTTTGTCATCAGCCTGAACTTCTTTTCAAAGTTTCTATATCCATTGTTGTGTACAAGGGATATAACTTTTATATTTTATGAAACCTCAATTTCGGGAACTATATTTTAAACTATCAAGAATATTTTCAAGCACACACAAAAGTAAAGAGAATATATAATAAGCCTCCATGTTCCTAGAATTTATCTTAAATAATTATTAACATTCTTTTATTAGGAGGCATGGGGTTTTCTGAGATCTGCTAGCACTATGACCTTTCATCATTTCCATGCATCTTCTCTTAATTTACTGCCGAGGGGCTCCTGCCCACTCTTGGTTGCCTTTGGACAATCTTTACATGTATTTTGGAGTCTGCGGGTTTTATTTGTTTCCAACTCTTGCTGAAAATGGAGTTTGTGGGTTTGAATGATTTCCAGTAGAAAGGAAGAAAAATGCTGACTTTTGCAGCCATGTTCATGCTGGAAGTCCCAATAAAATACTTTTTAAATTTCCAAGTGGTTGGCCCTTTGTTTAAACTTTTGTTAATCTCTCATTTTATTAAATTTAATGTCTTAAATGATTTTCACTTTTGTTAACTTATTACTAAACTAATATATGATCAAATTTTGTAAGTGTTCTCTGAGCATTAGGAAAAAGTGTATTCTCTATTTTTATTATTTTTTATTCTCTATTTTAAAGCTACTTTTAATTTAGCTTAAAAAACACTTACTTGTTATTCATATCTTTTATTTCCTTATTTATTTATTTCCTGCTTCATCTGTCTAGGAAAGAGGTACATTAAAATCCCACTGTAACTTTAATTTGCCGTCTCATGCTTTTATTTGTGTGAGGTATTAGTTTACAAATGCCTACCATTTTTGCTTTAAATATTTTTAAGCTTTATTGTTCTATGCAAAAATGTCTGGGAATATTTTTTCATTGAGGTATATGTGTTTTATTTATATAAGACACTCCATTTTGTTTCCTTTGCTTTTTACTTTAAATTCCATCCTTTTCTCTTTTGTTTGCACTTACCTTGTTTGCCAAATATTGATTTTCAGCCATTCTAAGTTGTATTGTTTTAGACATATCTTCAAAAGACAATATAATGAATTTTGACTTTTGATATAGTCAAGAGTTATAATCACCTAATAGAGGAATTTAGTCTATTTTTACTTATTAGGAAAACTAATATCTTATATTCTTTTTCTAGTGTTTTTATATACTTTCTGGGGTGTTCTTAAGCTTTCTTGCTGTATCTTTTGTATTCTATCTTTTGTTATTGAGAGTATGAGTTGTTTTTTTTCCCCACGCTAATGATTACCAAAATCATGTTTTTGTCTCTACCCACTGTGTATTCTATTCTCTCCATAATGCTACAGGTTATTTTTCAAAGATACATGTTGGTGGTGGTGGTTTTCTTCTATTTACTGAGTAAATAAACTTACTCATCCAGTGTTCTTTCCAGGTCTGGTTTTTTCCTCCAGAAACAGGTTGGGTGCATTCTGTTTTGGACAGCCCATTTTCACTTGGATACTGTCAGACATCTCAGAGAGGTCAAACTGGAGGGCTGGGTGCCAATTCAGTATCCAGCATCAGAGAGAGCAGCAAGAGGTCCAGGGCCACAGGTCACCCTGGCGGGAGTCCTCATTCTTACTTGCTTTTTCTCATTTTTTGGCAAGGTTGCAGTACCACATGCCAGACCTAATGTGTTGGACCGTATTCCTGGTATACAAACAGGTCTGTCTCTTTGCCCAACCTCACCACCCAACTACCAAGTCAGTGAGAAACTTGTTTCCTAGGGAGGCCTGTGCCTGCAGAGCCACTCTTGCTGCCTGAGGCCTCATCTCTGCATATCCAAGTCTCCAGTCACTATTTACCCGGAGCCTTCAGCATATCAGAGACAACTCTTGCCACTTCGTGAAGTCACTCTCCAGAGTGTGCACCAAAGGCTTTCAGCCAGCAAAACTATCTGAAAGCCCAGGCTACCCGCTCCTCCAACTAGCCCCAAATCCCATTCACCGAGTCCCCTTTAGGGTGCTCCTTAGCCCTCTCCCATGTGTCTGACGGCCTTTGCCATGTTTCTCTAAGTAAAGCAGCCAGAAATAGCAATTGAAAATACAGGACACTCAGTTAAACTTGAATTTCAAATAAAGAACAAATAATTGTAAGATAGATATGTTTCATGCAATATTTGAAGCATACTTACACTAAAATATTTACTGTTTATGTGAAATTGAAGTGTAAACTGAGTATCCTGCATTTTACCTGGCCACTCTCTCCAGGACATTACACAACTCCTTTGGAAAGTAATTTTGAGTCACCTCTGGTTATATTTTTTTAAAGTAGCCTACTTTTAAAAAGCATTATTTTATTTGTGGAATTTTCTCAAAATACCAGAATTTGTCTGATTCATCCCTGGTTTTGTTTTTTGTTGTTGTTTTGGGGAACTTCTTTTCTTTTTTTCACAAGACAGAGTTTACCATATGTTTATATTTTCTAGGCAATTTATGTCCCAATTGTAGGGGTGGGGGAATCAGAGCTACATTCTCAAGCTGACTTTCCTTTTTACTTTAATACAAATTTTTATTACAGAAAAGTTCAAATAACTTCAAAATATACAGAATAGTATTACAAATCCCTAAGTACTCATTTCTAAGCTTTAACAATTTTCAATATTTTGCAAATTGAATAATCTTTAATATTTTGAAAATCTGTCAGAAGGCCACCCACACTATCTATCTTCCCCCTTTCTTAAGTTTTCTTTTTCTTTCCTCATTTTTTTTTTTTTTTGAGCATTTGAAAACAAATCCCAGGCATTTCACCCAGAAATATATCAGTAGTTTTTAGCATTCTTTCAAAATACTCTCTTGGTTATCCCAGCCCACGCTGACTTCTTGCTCTAAAATCAGTGGGTGACCTTTCTCACCTCAATTAGTTCATCAGGATTCTTCAGCCCTCAGGAACCAAATGAGGAGACAAATATATTTGTGTGTGTGTCTGTGCGTGCGTGTGTGAATATACACATATTCTCTTTCTGTTGTGTCTCCCAGTGCCCATCACCTGTGCCCAGGGACTGCTAGATTGAAGTGAATATTTGGAAAATCCTCACCTTTAGAGTGTCAAAGTCCTTCTCCAAGTAGGAGCCACACTTTTCCCTCTCCCCAATAGAGGCAAAAAATTTGCTCCACCAATCGATGAACTCTTCCTCCTGAGTGGGTAAAAAGAAAATGAACACTTCAGAAACAGACCTTGCCAAGCAAGATCCTTCCAGACTGGACACCTAGCAAGGCCAACTGGCCAACCTGGACCTCAAAGCTCCCCTGTTGGGTGAGTTCAGGGGAGCAGAGAGCTGGCACTTCCTGCTTCTCCAGGAGCCAAGACTGCACAGACTGGAAAAAGGGTTTGAACACCTGCTTGGTATTAAGAGGCAGGGGCTCTAGTCCAGGCCCTGCTCCCATTCATTGTGTGATTCTCTTAAGCTCTCAGGTATCTCTTTTTCCTTTCTGTAAAATGAGCATAATCATCATGGTCCCCTCTGTGTTCCAGGGACATGCTGAGGCTAAACTCTGATGATACATAGGATAATAATTTGAGAGAAATGTCAATAATGTGTAATTTATTAATAAAATACAGTAGACCTAGAAAAACTCAGACCCCAAAGAGCTATCCTGCTCCCACCCAGCAAAAAAAGAAAGCATTGGAAATCAGAACTTAGCCTCCCCCAATGTCAAATCAAGGCCAAATTCCTGAAAATCAACACATGCTAAGTGCCCATTATTCAAAAAACACTACGCTACATGGAAGAAATTAGGCGAGAAGAAGGGAAGTTTGTGACAACACACTCTGCCCTGTTCTTTCTCCACTCACTCACATTTGTAGGAAAAGATGGACAGGCCTGTTATGACACACACTGGCCTCCCCACCTTATAACTTCTCCTGCATATGCTCTGTCTACAGACCCTCTTAGCTCTTGTGTCTAGAATGCCCCTCCGGTTGCATCCTGTCTAGACGTGTGTGTCCTGTCACCAAAGGAGTCAGCAAGCTCCTCAGAGGTAGGATGGTCACTCTTCCCCAGGCCTCCCCCAAAATCTGCTTGGGGCTGGGCACTCTGGTCTGCGCCTGTTAGTACGATTAAAGCTCATCCAGCTCAGTGGGAAGGGCCAAGGACAAGGCAGAAGAGCCCATCGGGGACTCATTTTCTTTCTCTATACGAGGGGGTGAGCTAGGAGATCTCCTAGGAACTGCTCTGATTCTATAAAATGAATCAAATATCTACCATCGGATTCCTGGAGGTGTTGGTGGCTCCCTTGAAACCAGTGCTCAGTTCTCTGAGTTCCAGCTTATTAAGGGTGAGTACAAGCTAGAGGCAGGCCAAGGGGACCTGAACAGGCACAGTAGGGAGAGGGTGGAATGAGGTTCTCGGAGTCTCACCCACCTTGGAAATGTGGCTCTAACACCCTCTATGTGGCCAGAATGTGGTCTCTAGGCGCACAGCACAGAGAAAGGGTGTCGGCACAAGGCTGAGTCTGCAGAGTCCCACCCTGTCTGACCAACTTACCAGGAGGGTCTTCTGCAGCCAGGAGAAAGGAAAAGAGGTTCAAATGGGTTATGACACAGGGTAGCAGAGCTTTCTGACTTGTAACCACCCTGGAAATTGCAACACAGGGCAAGGCGGACACCTAGCCCTCATGTTTTAAGTTTAATTTAAAGAAAAAGACACTATGGATCAATAAATACACACAGATATACATATCAAACTCTCACGATCACTAACACTTGGAAGACTATACTTACACAGACATGCCCAAGGGATATATGTACTGAAATGCACATATCCATCCCCAAAATACACACATTAACACACAGGCAAATATATACAGAGATAGAAATGATTCGAATGGAATTTCATTTAGCTGTTTGACTCCTCCTAAGTCTTTATTTTCTTCCCCAGCCCAGGCTCAGAGTCAGGCATAAACAGGCAACAACCAGTGTATTTTGCACAAAGAAATGACAGAATACAACAGTTGTGGGAAAGTTATTATACTACCATTAACAATGTCAATTAGACAAACATTATGCAACCTAAAAATAGAAAATATACCTTCTTGTCCAGCACCATTGGAGCACTCAGAAAAAATTAAAAGCCACAATGCAAATTTCAATAAATTTCAAAAAAATAAACCCTTTATCAGTCACATTCTTTGACTATAATGCAATAAAGCTAGAAACTAATGAGAAATTTAAAAATTAAAAATCCCAACCTTTTAGAAATTTAAAGGCATCCTCTTAAAACCTTCCTAGGTCAAAGAGAAAACCAAAACTAAAATCACAGATACTTAGAAAATATCAATAGTGAGAGGACTATACCCCAAAATTTGTAGATGGTAGCCAAATCTGCACTCAAAAAAAAAATTCAACCTTAAACGTTTTTGCTTTTATACAAAAAGAATTAAAATAAATAATCAGATAACTCAAAAAATTAGAAAGAGAAATTAGGAAGATTAAAATTTGAAAACGACAAGTAGAAATTAGTGTATCAGAAAGAAAGACATTACAATTGATCATTAAACTCCAGAGCAAACTTTCAAAATACCAATAAAATAAACATTTATTAAATCTAATGTTAAAAAGTGAGTACACTATCAGGAATAAGAAAGGTCAAATAAAAAGATATAGGGAGAATAAAAACATTAAGAGATTTACTATACCCAAATCAATGACAAAACCTTAAAAAATCTAGATGAAATGGGTAATTTTCTAAAAAATATAAGTTGCCAAAACTGATTCAAAAGTAATAGAAAACATGAAGAGATCAGTAACCCTGAAAGTAGAAGATATCTCAAAGAACTACTTCCAAAAAAAGACACCAGGCCAAGATAGTTTCTTTGGGGGGAAAGTTCTATCAGTCTTTCAAAGAATAAATCATTCTTTGTATCACAGCATAGAAAAAAGATGAAGTTTCCCTATTCATTTTGTGAAACCTGACCAGGACTGCCCGACAGATGAACACACACACACAGACACACACAGACACACACACACGCTTAATCCTATTCCCAAATACAGATGTAAAGATCCTAAATAAAATACTAACAAATAGATTGCTGCAGTAGATCAAGCTGGATTATTCCAGAAGGCACAAGTGGCTCAATATCATTGAGTAAGGAGAGAAAACCCACCTGATCATCTATAACAGAAATGTGCAAACTATGACCCACTGGCCAGCCACCTGCTTTTGTAATTTAAATATTGCCTGTGGCCGTTTTTCAGCTACAAAGGCAGACTTGAGTAGTTGTAACAGAGACCTTATGGCCCTAAATGTAAAATATATACAATCTGGCTGTTTAAGAAAAAGTTCACCAACCCCTGATCCATAACATGCAAAAAAAGAAGAGGGGTGGGGTAAAAAGGGTGATAAAATTTTTCAGTTATTCCTAAATGAGACTCTCAGTGAATTAAGAATAAAAGGAAGCTTTCGTAGCATAATAATAATATCTTAAAGCAGCGTGCTTAACAGTACCAGGTGTTGTCCCTTCTGGGCTTTTGGACACAGAGCAGCCGCTGCCAATAATTTTCATGTGATATGGATATAAAGAAGCAGTAAATCAGGGTAGGTGGGAGCCAGGACTTGGGAGCCAGACTAGCAGGGTTCAAATCCTGCCACTCCTAGCTATGTGACCCTTGGCAACCACATAACTCAATTAGCTTATCTATAAAATGGGAAAATAATACTACTAATCAGATAAACTTGCTGTGAGGAATAAATGAGTCAAGATGTATAAAGAACACATTAGTGCAATGTGTTTACTGCTATTACTGATAATAGCATTGTTTCTTTTGTGCGGACCACATTAGCGAGAGCATAGCTGGCCACAGTCTTTCCAGAAGGCAGTCTGTCTGCATGTTTCCACATGCTTAAACTGTAGATATACTTTGACCCATCAATCCTGTTTTCGAAATCTATCCAAAGAAAATAATCATAGGTATGCACAAAGAATTAACTTCATTTATAATAGTGAAAAATTGAAAACAACTTAAGCATCCGACAATAAGGAACCATTTGGGTAAATTGAACATCCACATGATTAAATGTTATGCAACATAAAAATAATGCTATAGAAATATATTTATTGACATGGAAAGTTACTCACAACTGATAAGATTTGTAAACAATTAAAAAGTGAATATGATTTTATTTTAATAAAAGGACCAAACCCCAAATGTTCCTAGCAATTACCTCTGAATGATAAGATTATAAATGTTTTGTTTATTCTTTTTATTATTGTGTATCACTCAAAATTTTCTAATTTTTCATTGTATACATGTATTTCTTACATAATTTTAAAAAATTTCAAAGAATATTAGCAAGATGCTTCAAAAGACATCACCAAGGAAGTGAAAAGATAATTCACAGAATATGAGAAAATATTTGCAAGTCATATCTGCAAATAAGGGACAATATAGAAAGCTCACATAATTCAAAAATAAAAAGACAAATAACTCAATAAAAATGAGCAATGCATTTAAATAGACATTCCTCCAAAGAAGATACACAAATGGCCAATAAGCACATCAAAGATGTTCACCATTATTAGCTATCGGGGAAATGCAAATCAAAACCACAATAAGGAAACACTTCTCACCCACTAGGAAAGCTATAATCAAAAAGTCATAAAATAACAACTGTTGAAGATCTGGAAAAATTGGAACCCTCATACACTAGTGTTGGGAATGTAAAATGGTGCAGTCACTTTGGAAAACAACCTGGCAGGTTCTCAAATGGTTAAAGAGAAAGTCTATTTCTCTTGAATAAATAACTAGGAGTGGAACTGCTGAGATTCTACCCTTCCTTATATATCCAAGAGATTCCACTCCTACCTGTATATCCAAAAGAAATGAAAACATATGTCCACACGAAAAATGTACACAACTATTCACAGAAGCACTATTCAAAATAGCCAAAAAGTAGAAATAATTCAAATGTTATCAACTGATGAATGGATAAAGAAAATGTGATATATCCATACAATGGCATATAATTTGATAATAAAAAAGCAATGAAGAACCAATGTGTCCTACAACACGGATGAACTTTTAAACATTATGCTAAATGAAAGACATCAATCACAAAAGATCACATATCATATGATTTCATTTATATGAAATTTCCAGAGTAGAATAAGCTATTGAGACAAATAGTGGATTAGTGGACATTCTACCTTCCCTTCTGTTACCACGGGTGCTCTACTTTCACCCCAACCCAAGGCCTGCACTCGTGTCCTGGGTCACTTGCCCTCTGGTCTACTCAAAGACACCACTCCATAATTCCTGCCATCTTCTGTGTCATCAGACTTCCCTCTCTACTGGATCATTCCCATCAACATTCGAACATGTAACACTAGTGCCCCTTCATTTAAAAAAGAAAAACAAAAACCTCTGACCATACTTTCTCTTTTGGCTCCTGCCTCATTTCTTTATTCCTTTTACAGAAAAACTTCAGAAAGAATTATCTACACTTGTCTCTAATTCTTGTTTTTCCATTCTCTCCGCTCTAACAAGATGCTTTTCAAGGTCACAATCACTCAGGCCTCCATAATCAATATAATAGCAGTATTTGATAAAGGCAGTCACTCCTTTGCCCTTGAAATATCCCCCCTCACCTTGCAGAGCACCACGGTGGTGATCCTCCCACCTCATTGGCCACACCTTCCCGGTCTTTGCCGATTCCTCATCACCCATCCTCTGAATGTCTGAGTGCCCAAGGGCTCCAAGCTCTGACCTCTTCTCCTCCCCCTCCACTCTCACTCCCTTGGAGTTCTCCTCAACTCTCACATCTCTAAATAACATATACATCGATGAACCCCACATTGAGCTCTCTACAGCCTGGATGACTCCTATGAACTCCAGCTGCCTATTTCACGTCTCCCATTGGACACCTAATAAGCTTCTCAAACATACCATATCCTGAATCCAATTCCTGATCATCCCCCACCCACCTGCTCCTTCCACGGTCTTCCCCTAGATAACAACTCCTTCCTTCCCGATGCTCAAGCCAAAAACACTGCAGTCGCCTTGGACTCCTCTTCCTCATGCCCACATTCAACCCATCAGCAAATCCTGTTGGTGCCATCTTCAGTACACATTCAGAATCAGACCATTTGCCCCCTATTGCTGACCCTGGTTCTCCATCACTGGATTACTACAGCAGTCTTCTAACTGGCCTCCCCATTTTCACCTATGCCCCCAAATCTATTATCAACACAATAGCCACACACACCAGAACATGTCACCTCTCTGTACAAATCCTTCCAATGATTTGCTGACTCACTCAGAATAAAGTTAAAGACTTATAACAGCAACAAGCAAGTCTCTCATAATGAGGCCATCATACCACGCTAATCTCACATCCTTCCGCTTTCTTCCTCACTTCAGCTACAGTGGCCTTCTGGGTCCTTGAACATTGCCAGCATCCACATGCTCTTCCTGTGGCAGGAACCCTATTCCCATGACAGATCCATAGTGACATCTTTACCTCTTTCAAGTCTTGACTCAAATCTAATCTGTTTTACCCTCATTACATACCATATTTTAAATCACGACTCCCTTCTACCAATTCTTGTTCCCCTTTCCTTGCTTTTTCTCCTTAGCAATTATCACCATCTGACTTTCCATATATTTTACTGAAGTATTTGTTTGTTGTGTCTCCTCCTCCACGAGGTGAGAGATCTTTATCTTTTTTAACACTATGTATCCAGTACTTAGAACATTGCCTGGCACATATTTGCAGCTCAGTAAATATTTGATGGATATATAAATGTCTAAACAGCAGGGGGATAGGTGATCCTTGGCTTTTAAATTTCCAAAGACAGACCACATGCCATTAAAAAAACAAGTTTAAAAGGATGTTCTGTCCAGCCAGTTTTCTCATCCTATACACAGGAGGTGAAAGTTTAGAGGTGTACAAGTAAGAACTAGAGATTCGTGATGGTTTCTGATAAGGTACTCCCACACTCTGCCTCTCCTGGGTAGCTCCAGTGTTATACATGGAAAAGACTCCTCCATGACTCCGGGGATCTGGTAAGCAGCAGCCACCTAGAAGTTGCCAAAGGAATTGGGGCATGAGACACTTGGAAGAAGATGGCTGCATGATGTCATTGGGAGAGAGCTTAAGGGAGCCCTTGTCATTCACTACAGACCTCAGAGTGTCATGAAACAGCTGCCAAATTGTACCATGCTCCCCAGAAGGACTTGAAATAAAGCCAAAGAGAGAGAGAGCCAGGGGACCTCAAAGGGTCATGTGGCCAAGATAACAAGATGTTGGCTTTGTGGTCTGTGTGCTCAGAACTCAGTGGACCAAAGATCCAGGAAGGACACATGATGGTGACCAGGGACCCCTCCCCTTGGAGGTCATAACATTATGAAAGCCTAACCCAGAATTTAGCTACCTCCCAGGATTGAGGATAAGGAGGGAAAACCCCAAAATGAGTAAGCTTAAATTTACACTGTTGAAGAATACCAGGACTTTTCTGCTATCAGGAAAAATGTGAGCTCAACAGAGAGATTAAATTGGATTACAGGAAAATAAAGTTAAATTTTTAACACACTCACAGATGTGACTTGAAAACATCATTCTAGTTATTTCACTAATCTGGCTTCTGATGAAGTTATTTCAAGTCTACTTCCTATTCTTCCTCAGGAAGTCCAAAAATAAGTTAGCATACCCATAAGAACAAGCCCCACAGTAACAGGACAGCCCTTCCATGTCTTAACCCAGATATGCTAAAGCCAAACAACCCTCTGATGTTAGTGGAATTCCATAACTCAAAGCTCCAAAAGGGAAATGGTCGGATGTTCTCTAACTCCAAGTGTGTTCTTGACCTCATTTTGCAATAGCTAAGCATTCAGTCTTGGACCATGGCAAAGAGACGAAACAAATGCAAAAGGCTTGGTTGTTGAAGTGTCATCTCAGGCTTTGGCAAGAAGTCTGACCATTAAAACTTCATTTCCCCATGTCCAAGGTTCAAGGCCCCTCATCGTTCAGCTGGCCAAGCAAGAAAGTCTGATCAAGCCACGGACTGGCAGCCTCTCCAATTTCAGCTAATAGCCAACATTCAGCTCCTGAGCAACTGGAGCCACGTAACAAAGACATGCTTCTCCAGGCTTGATCCAGTCTAATGGGCAGCCTAATCCCTCTGAAGAACCAAATCGGCACAGCACATTCCGAACATTTAATCTCCCATTTTCATTCAGTGGGCCTAACACATTTTATGAATATGGGCAGCAAAACTGACAACAATAATCTAGCCTGCCTTTCTGTGAAGTAAGGAAAGTGGGGGAGGGAGAGTCATATCACTTGTGTTCTCTCCCCACGATGACCACTTGAATCAAAAAGAAAAGTTTCTGTTCAAATTCATTTATCACCAAAGTTATGTTAAACTTTGGGTCACTATATGGAACTACACATCCACCTCTAAAGTAGAAGTCCGTTATTTTTTTCTTTTATAATTTTAAGCAGACCTTCCTTGTCTATGTCAATCCAGAGGTAGACATCTAGACCGTGTTAAAAGTAATATCTCTCTTTACACAAATCATTAATATCAAAATAGTAATGACGTAACAACCCAGCACTGGGGTTATTGCAAGGCTCTGAGTTGATGTCTGCAAAGATATTTTGTAACCAGTAAAGTTTACCATGATAAATGCTCTTGTTGATATTGCCAATATTATCAGTTTGATCCCAAAAGACCAATGACTTGACATTTGCATAACTGGAATAATGGTATGATGATGCCTCTAATTCTCTCATTAATGTCCTACAGTTTAAGAAATTTGAGCCTATTTCCTTATGCACACACTCATACAAACACAGATGTAACACACAAGTAATCATGCCTATATGTAGACCACACAAACCCCCAGACATGCAGACACCCCGATTTCAAACCTACCCTACCCCACACATGCTAAACTTCTCATGCCCCCCAAAACCACACAAACATATGACCACAGCCAGCTACCATGTTGATTCAGCAGAACTCTACACATTCATAAAAAAAATCACTTAATTATTTCCACAAGTGGAACACTGGGTTTTCAACCTCTTGTTGACACTTTCTGCAGTCCTGCCCCCATTTCTGTTGAAAAGGAATCATTACTCTGCCTACTCTCACTTCAAGCTGGACCAGCAGAAGTGGGAGGGAAGGGAAGACCTTTAACCAAAATGCTCAATTGCTTCCAAAAGGCCCAGTAAATAAATGTGCTTGAAATCTAGCAAGGTCAAGCAGATGGTGAGCAGAGAAAGGTCAGGACCTGAAATCTGACTATTGACCTGTTCCAGATGGGGGAACCAGATGGGGGACCCAGATGGGGTGGGGACCTGGGGAGAGTCCCAGCTTACTGGCTCTTTCCCAACTCAGGAGCCTAAGAGGGATATGTAGGTCCATAACTTGGTCCTCTGAGGACAGCATGTCCACATACACCCATCTGCAAAGCCCAGAGGAATGGAATCTATCCAGTAGGTTGAACGAAAGAAGATCCCATCAGTCTACAAAGCTATGAAAAAAGCAATGAGACATCACTAATTCAGAATCTGCAGTGGTTCCAACAGGGCCTGGGCCAAAACTTACCTTACTTTCATTCTGCTTATGCAGATAGTTTGGCTTCACAAGGGTTCCAACAATCTGCTTCAGAGAAAAACTATTTTTGAAGGTCTTCCAGAACTGCAGAAGCATTCATCAAACTATAGACACTAATCTTAGCTATCTTAAATTCAATTTAAAAGGTATTTGGGAGGCACCTACTATGTGCCAAAGTCAACTTACTTTCTAGTTACTGTGTGCATTCTCAAACACAAAATCACATTACTTTTAAACTATTTTATATTTCGAACTTGCTATTGATTCGGTCTGTTTTCCCCAGACCTAAGCGAAAGTAAGAGAGGTGTTAAAGATACTGGATAGATTAATAAATTTCACTGAGCATCCTCAGGGCAGACTTGTACTCAGCAGCGAGTGCTGCACCAAATTCCAAGCACTGTTTTGACCCAGGCTAGGGGGTGGGAGGGGACAGGAACAGTGACAGGACCAATGGGGTAAAAAGATATTAAATTAGACCTCAGAGAGAACTAGTCCTATAGATTTCCAAGGAAGGCTGAGAGTTTCCCTCTGGGAAGAGAAGAACCTTTTTCCTCTGGATGAGAAATCAGGTTCCTCGAGGACCAGGGAAGAGACCTCTCAGGAAGAGGGGAGTATGGCAGGGATGAGGCAGAGGCAAAGAGGTCTGGCGGGAGGGGGCTGGGGCCTCCTCCTCCCTGATGAGGCCCTGGAGTTTGCCAGACAAGTTTCACCCCGGGCTGTCCCCCCTGCAGTGTGCATCGAGGGAGGAGGGGTGCACCCCCGAGGAGACCACAGGAATGCCAAGCAGGGGAAAGGCGCCCGGAGCCAAGGGCTCCGGCAACGAGGATCCAATATCGGCGGGTGACTCCAGCCCCCGTAACAGGAGAGACCGTAAAGTATGTGCTCTGCTTCCCAACCAGCAAACACAGCAAATAACCAATTACTCCAAATAGCTAACAGATTTCGGCTCTGATTTCCCTCCCCTTGCCTCCCCTGTGCCTTCACTTGTCATTTGATGGGCGATTTGTATTTGCTCTGAGAAAATGAGAGAAGGAATGACTCACAAAGGAAGGTCCAGATTACACACAGTGACAGGCATCAAACCTCCCTAATCAGAACTAATGGGAGTGGGGGGAAGCCAGGCTGCTCTGGCAACACATCTGAACCGGAGATATTTTTAAAGAAGTACAGTTTTGTTACTTTCAAGCACATACAGTAATTCTTGCTAAACCAACTTTGCCAAATACATGTCCTCAGGAAACCTACTTTAAGAAGATAAGTATCCTCCTAATTAACACATTTGATATATACAAAAGCACAGGTAAAACCATTGATGTTATTAAAGTTAAAATACTCCCCCTCAAACTCTCAAGTTCAGAGGTGCAACCATGAGTTCTGAGACAAACTGCCTTGGATGCCTTCTGGAAATGCTTCCTCACTTGGGAGCCACACCCTGTAATTGATTCCTTTGCTCAGAAAACCTTTGCTTCAAAGTCTTTGGATAAATTGTTGTCAGTACTCATGAGCTGCAATGAGGCATTCCCCCCAAAACTAAGAATTAAGGGAAATAGGGCTGTCCTCAGAGAATCAGACCATGAAATCAATGCATGGTGGTTCAGAGAAAGGAGAGGCAAAATCACCTCACGGGGAAGAGTGGCTCCTGCACCAAGCCTTATCCCTAAGTGGAAAGACTGTATTAATACACCTAGAGAAAGAATATATCCATAAAAAAAGGAATTGGTCAGTGTTAGAAATGGAGGAAAAGAGTAAGGTTTGGCTGTTGACAGTCATTCACATCAGCATCACCAGGGAAGAGGGGACATTGGCTTAGGGACTAAAACTGTCCCTACCTTTGGAGGTGGAGGTATCCATCCATCTTGTTCAGCTGCCACTAAATTTCAAGTCACAGAATTATCTTTCCTCATTTTGATTCTTCGTTCATCTCCAGTCACGATTTGGCCTCCCAATTGCTGAACCTATAGAGAGACCCTGGCTGGACCACTATCCAAGGTCACATCCCTAGGCAAAAGTATTTCTCACTGTAATCTCATAAACTGGCAACCTGGGTTTAGAGACTTGAGTAATATGTATCCAGCCTTGAAAAAAACTGACCCATCAGGTGTCTAAAACCACAAAATTGAAGATCCACCCAGCCAAGACTGTGGAAACTACCCTCCTGGTGGGCCTGCTGGGAGAAAGTCAGCTCTCCTTTACTTAAAAAGACTCCTTCCTACACAGGAGTCGATAGGCAAGGGCTGTGGCCCTAATCTAGCTAGGTAAAATCTGATGGCCACAACAAACAGGAAACAAACTCTTCAGCCCGGTAGAAAAGCCTCTGATCCTGCTTTCCTTCTCATTTTTCCACCCTGCTGGATTCTTAACCAGCCAGGTAAAATTATAGCAATCTTTGACTGTTTCTTTCTTCCTTTCGCCTGAGTTTGAAATTAGAAAGACCTCATGCACTAATAGACAGAAGCCATCTGAGCTCCCAGTACCTGACAAGCGAGGACTTCCCTTTGTAAAGATAGACAAAAATAAGAGATTAAGGTTCAAAACAAGGGGAGCATTATGAAGACTAAGACAAGTGGTATGTAAAAGAATTGAGTAAAAAAAAAACGCAAGAAAACAAATTGACTAATTTTTGCTCATAGGAAGTATCAAGAAGATACTACAGACGAAAAGTTAGAATTTGCCGCCCTGAAGGAAATATAACCTGCATGAAGATAAACATGACAGCCAAATTTAGAACTATAATAAAGACATTGATTTCCAGCAAAATGACAATCTAGAGGACCAGAGAACCCCTCCAAGTAAAAACACCTAAATTA
>CM053515.1:62087604-62151416 GCA_028627145.1 Eidolon dupreanum
AAGTAATATGAAAGAAAACTGACCTGACATAAAGAATAGGGATGGTCCAATGTAGATCTAATCAGAGTTCCAGAAGGAAATGAAAGAGAAAATGGGTAATATGTAATATTTGAAGAGACAATAATTGAGAACTATCCAGAACTAATTAAAAGAAAAACAAAAAACAGTCCTGAGATTTAAGAAGACTATATAGCACGATGGAAGCCAGAAGATAGTGAAATAATATCCTCAAAGTGTCGACAGAAAATAACTGTCGGTGAAACTAGTATTTCCAAAATAAGGGTGAAACAAAAATAGTTTCAAACAATAATTAAAAGTGAGAAATTTTACAATGAACTGATGGCAATTATAGGACTTTCTATAGGCTCTACTTCAGGAAGGAAGAAGATGATCCTAAGAGGAAGAAGTCTGATATACGAAAAGAAATAATAACTGTGGGTAGAGTGCAAAGAAAAATTGATTACTTAAAAGATAATGCTTTAAAAGTGTAGTTTATAAAGGTAAAACTGAAATATTGAACAAAAGTTTGTAAATTGGTAGGTGATTGGAGTTAAAGCATTCTAAGCTTCTTGTAATATTCTGGAGGAGACTATAAATACCAATTAAATTCAGACTTTGTTAAGTTGAATAGACATGTCAAAGTTTCCATACTAACTACTAAAGGAATAGAAACAATATATAGTTTTGAAACCTAAAAGAGAAGAAGAAATGAAAAGTAAGGGGAAAATCTCTCGATCCAAAACTAAAGCGAGAAAAAAAGAAAAAAGAAAAAGGACAGGACATTAGTCTATTTTGTCTCTATTAAGAGACACAAAATAAGATAGCAGAAATAAATTTAAATATATAAAGAAACACAATTAATATATTGGACTCTCCAACTCTCTAGTTGAGAGAAAATATTATAAGAATGGATTTTTAAAATAGAGTCCATCTATTTGTGGTTCACAGGAGAGACATCTAAAACATAAAGTCACAGAAAAGTTGAAAGTGAAAAGATAGAAAAAGTTACCTAAGAAAATACTAACTAAAAGAAATCTGGTATAGCCATATTAACATGAGACAAAACTTAAATTGAGGAGAAAGTTTTCTGAAAAAGTAAAAAGTTATTATAAAAAATGTGTCAATAATTTTAGGAAGAAATGGATAAACTCCTATAAAATATAAATCACTGAAAGTGAGTCACATGGAAAAGAAAATGTCAAAGGTTCTATAAATATTTTTTAAAATATCCTCAAGAAGAATACTAAGTCTAGACAGATTTACAAGTGAATCTACCAAATGTTCAGGCAACAGATAATGTCAATCTTTTGTCATTCTTTCAGAGACTAGAAAAAGAGCAAATATGCCCCAAGTATTTTTAAGATTAGTATTATCTAAATACCAGAACCTTAAAAGAACAGTATAAGATAAAGAAACTTCAGGCCATTATCACTCATAAAAATTGATGCAAAAAAATTCCTAAACTAAATATCTGCATACTGAATCCAGCATTGATTAATAATAAGATAATGTATCATAATCAAGATAAATTACTTCAGAAATGCAAAGTTGTTTCAGCCTTTAAAAAAAAAATCTATTAATATAATTCACCACATTAATAGATTAAAGGAGGAAAATCATATGATCACCTCAGCACACACATAAAGAACATTTAATAAAATTTAACATCATTCATGATAAAAACTTCTCTAACTAGTAATTGTTTACCTGATAAGTTTCATACTCATTGGTGAAAAATAAAAATGTTAACTTTTAAATTAGAAGCAGATAAAAATACTCTCTATTATCGGTTATGTAGAATATTAAAACTGAAGGTCCTAGCCAGTACAATAAGACAAGAAAAAATAATTATAATAAAGAAAAAAGAAATAAAAAGTACACAGAAGAATCAAAATTGTGTTTAATCACAAATTATTGATTGACTACACGAAAAACCCAGAATTCTCAAATCAATAGAGCTAACAAGAGTTTCAGAACGTTTCTTAATATAACACCAGCATATGAGAATTAATTTAATTTATATATGAGCAAAAAAATAATTAGAAAAAGTGCCATAAAAAATCCAAGTAAAAATAACAATAAAGCATAAAGTAGCTAGAACTAAATATAATAAAAGCAATACCAGACTTTTTGGAAAAAAATTACAAAAGTTTACTGAAAGACATTAAAGAAGACCTAAAAAAAATGGAGCGATATATCATGTTCATGGTTAAAAGATAATATTATAAAAATGTCAGTTCTCCTCCAATTGATCCAGAAACTCACTGTAACTCAATCACATATCACAAGTTTTTTTAAAAAAGAAGTTGATGAGCTGATTGTAAAACTTAAGTGGAAAAGCAAAGGACAAGAATGGCACTCTTGAAAATAAACAAAGTGAAATACTTTTTTTGACCAGATGTCAAGACTTATTATAAAGTTATCACAAATAAGACAGTGGTTTATTAATACAAGGAAAGACAAATAGACCAGGGGGACAGAAGAGAGAGCCCACAAACAGACCCACACTTAAATGGAAACCTGGCATGTGACACAACTATCATTATAGATCAATGAGAAAGAACGGATCATTCTATAATGACTTGAATTCATTGGTTATGTGGGGAAACAGAAAAAGAAATCTAATCTCTACCTTGAACTTTACACACACACACACACACACACACACACACACACACCACTAAAAAGGAAAAGCAAAACTTTAGAATTTTTAGGAGAAAATGTACAAAATATCTCTTTTTAAAAATTTTTTAAAAACAACAAAGAGAGGAAGTGATAGCCCTAGATATCTAAAATATACATAATAGGAATTTCAGAGGAAGAGCTTAAAAATGACTTGAGTCTAGAAATTAAAGAAACTAATAGAATTTTTGAAGAGCTGGTTCTTTGGATAAAAAACAACTATAAAATAGATGAAATGTTATTAAGCCTACTAAAGAAAAATAACACTAATCTACAAAATTAAGTATGAGGATAAAAACAAAACAAATAGTGAAGTATTTTCTTTTATTGTAATAATATGTACTAATGTAACAGGCAATATCTGGGGACATATAAGCCACCAAAGTGACTAAAAAAGTAGAAAGTGATCAAAGAATCTCTTCCCCAAAAGATGCTGGGCCTAGTTTTACAAAGGAGTACAGGGTAGATGCATCTTATAAAATTATGCAAGATATGTATTCCTAAAAATCTTGTATAAGTCAAAACTCACATAATATAATACTTTTTTCAAGAAAAGATAATGGGTATCCTATTTACCAGCTAAACCATAAATACAATTCACATTGCCACCACCTTTTAAACTACATAACTGTTAATCATTTTTTAATTTAGGTTGATTCACATTATTACACATTTTGTAAGCAAGACTATTAAAATGTTTATATCATGTAATTTCCAACTTGCATAATTCAAGTTCATAGAGTAGCACAAGTGTATTTTCAAATCTTAAAGGTATAACAATTCTCATGCTGTAGAGACTGTTCAAGAACAAAAAATGAGAGTACATCACAAAAATTTAATGAAATGACTATAACCCTGATATCAAAACCTAACAAAGACAACATAGAAGTAATCTTTATTAATAGAGATGCAAAAATCCTGAATAAGTAATAGTGAAGCTAACTGCATGATATAGTCTAGAAGTTCTACTTGCAAATTTTTCTTAACCAAGGTTAACAAATGCTATCCATTCTCTTGACTAACAATCTGACTATGGTCCAGAGCCAGTTGAAAACCTGCAGCTAATTTAGCATGCCCACTGCAGCTCCCAACAGATGAGCTGTATCTTGACCAGGAGTCAGTTGTTTGTTCTCAAAACTGTTTATGCTAGCTGTACTAATATGGTGATTAAATCAATATGTAAATATTACAAAATATATAAATTTGAATTTAAAAAGAAAGCGCATTTTAGCTCTGAAAACTAATTTAATGCTGTTGGTTTCTTTTTTTTAAATGATGAAAGTTAAGGACAAGCGAGATAACAAAAGGGAGGAGGAGGAGATCTTAAACTTTAAAAGGACTCCACGTAGGTTTTTTGCAGGTGTCATTAAGATCTCATCAAACTTTAATAAATCTAAAGGAAAAATCAGGGGTATGCATTTTGGATGTGGTTTATACTGGAATGATGATGAGATGACACTCGAATGGCAGATCCAAATTCAAAGAGGCCTAGGCACGTGTCAAATGACTGACAAATGAAGATACATGGATATGGTTAGAAATAAAATCTTTATGGTAGGCATGTATGACTTTTAATGAGTCCTATTTAATCAACTTTTTCAATTAGCCAACCAACCACCTTTCTTGATTGATTGGATAAGAAGACTTCTATTGTAGTAACTATAATAACATGACCAATTCACTGGTTTGGGTTCTCTCCAGGAATGCAGGACAAGTACACATTGTATTAACAGGACAATGGAAAGCAAAATGGTCACCTTGATAAATGTTAAATAGCATTAGACAAAATTAAATTCCCATATCTAATTTTAAGCTATTAATAAACATAAAAAAAGGACACATTGACAAAATCAAGAATATCTATCTGAAAATATCAGTCCTTATCATAATTAATGAAAAAATGGTAGAAGCCTTCTCATTAAAATGAGTAACTAAATAAGTTCACTCACTAGCATCTCAAGTATCGAATGTTATTTTGGAAAAAGAAATGGTATGACTATTAGGGGAAAAGGGACACATTTTTCATTGTTTGAAGAAAATAATCTTACCTACCTGAAAAACCCAACAGAATCAGTTAACAACTGTCAGAATGAATAAAGGAGCTTAATAGTCTGTTTCAAAATAAATATGTAAAAATATTCTTTTCCTATATTCTAGCAATAACCAGTTAGATGAAGTCCTAAGAAAAAAGATATTCCATTTAGACAGCAACAAAGGCTATAAAATACCTAAGAATAAATTTAACAAGAAATAGGTTGGATCTATATAAAGTAAATTAAAAATAACTCCTCTAAGGTACATAAAATAAGACAATAGTAGAAATTAAGAAATTAAATGTCCAATGATAGAGTAGTAATTAAACTTTATGGATGTCCATATAATGGAATGACATGCAGCCATATTTTAAAAGAATATAAAGATATGGAAAAACATTGACAATATACTTTTAAGTAAAAGAAAATGCAGATTGTAAAAAAAATACAATATGGTTCCAATTTTGTAAAAAAAAAAAAAAAAGTATGCATATGTGCCTAAAAGATATATAAAAATGTTAGCATATCATAATCTTAACAGTGCTTATTGTCAACTAATAGAAACACAGGTGGTTTTAACCTTCTGCCCGACACTTTTTCATGTTTTCTATATTTTCTACAATGGGAAAATCAGGAAAATTTATACAGCTTTCTTTCTCCTAAAAGCCCATAAAACACCCAGTACAGCAATGCTTGCCGTTGGCACTATGAATGGAATGAAATTTCTGACAGGTCCTATCTCTTATACCTCCACTACAGGTCAGGGGCTCCCCTTGGTCCTCAGCTTGGGACTTCATGAGTGCATGTCGAAGGCCAGACATTAAAGTTCTCTTGCTGGAGGGACCCACACCCCATAAAGATAACATGCAGGAAATCAGCACAAGTGAACAGAAGTAGCCCTGCTGGGAACTACAGGGGCTCCATGGGCTCCAGCAGGCCCCTTAGAATCTGCTGGGAACAGCCTGGGTTCCTCCATCATACACACCCTTCATGCCTCTGGGAGGGGCAGAGAAAGTCAACCTGCCATTGCTCACAGAGGCTCCTTGGGTCCCAGGTGCCAGTGGTCAGATTCTGATCTAGAGAATTCTCTGTTTCCATTGGCCCATGCAACCCCAACCACCCCCAAATCCCAGTCCTCATACAGGTAAACTAGATAATGGAAAATCCCAGCATGCATCAAGAGATAACTCAGAGATGTCTGTTTCTGAGAATCTTTCCTTAGCTTTCTCCCCACCCCTCCATCACGGCACAGGGCAGGTAACTATTTTCTGCCGGGGTTCAGGAAATACTTCCTTTCTTCCTCTCCCATTCTCCCCTCCTCTGTTCCCTTCCTTATTCCCTAGCCCCGCCCCCAGCCCCGCCCCCACCCCAGGAAAATCAAGCAGCCCACAAATAGGTAAGCAATACATACATGAGGAGTGGACGGAGATGCCATGTTAGCAGGGGCCGAGCCCGACAGACCATCTGCAAGCTACAAATTAGACAGGCTGGTTAGCAACAGGATTGGAGAAAACACTTCAGGAAAGGCCAGACAGCCCTGAAGAAGTACTAGTCTCTGTCCAGGCACCTCTGCTCTCCCTCCAGGGGGGCTGCAAAAGTTGTGGGAGGAACACGTGCTTAGCAGTTGAACAAGTCTGGCTCCAAATCCTGGCCCCACTGCTTTACAAGATGTGTGACTTTGGGCGAGCTCTCTGACCTGAGTCAGCATCCGCCTCTGATGAGTGGGCACGAAGCCGACCTCACAGGGCAACAGTGATGAGAATACTGATGAGATGAAGGCCGCCCATGCCTAGCACAGGAGAGGCCTGTGGAAGAGGCTCAGCCAATGCCTACATCTTGCCTGCTTTCTCCCTGCCCTCATCAACTCAGTGTCACTCTCACACGCCCTCCCTGCCTTTCAAACCTTCAACCTCAGACATACTCCAAGCTCTCCACCATCCCTGGCAGTTTCTTCTAACAGCTGAGCCACATTGATTCCTGCTTCGGCACAGTTCCTAAGCTGTCTTATCTCCTCAATGACAAGAACCAGGGCATCATGTAGCTTCTACAAGACCTTGTTTGAAGGGGGCATTAAGAGTCCTGAAGTCCAACGTGCCTTCCTATACTATAGCAAGTTCTCTGCATCTTTTTCTGGCATCAAATCTTTGCCTGCCATCTTCTGGGACTGTGAATCAATGCTTTATAGTATGAGTCCCTGGTGTGCAGGACCCAGAGTTTCTTGGAGTCAGGACTAGATGCAGGTGACTTTTCCAGAGGCCATTACAATAGTTCCAGAGATGGGGCTCTGGGTGGATGGGTACCAGTGCAGGTGGAGAAGGCCAGGAGATGCCTTCTAGGCAAGAGAGGCTGGCAAGTACAAAGAGGTAGAAGAACAAAGAAGCACAGCACATCCGAGAGAGAGCGAATGGATCAGGAAGGCAGGTGCTGGGGCAAAGGACATAGGGCTGGAGGAGTGGGAGACTGGCTAGACCCAGGGCTCCCAATATTAGACCCTCTCTTCCTTTGAGCCTGAGCAGGGGGCTCTGCAGAGTCTGCAGGAGGCCAAGCCCCAGGCCATCCTCCCTTCCTGGGCTCCTGGAGTCTGAGGAGATACACTCATCAGGGATCAGGAAGGACTCAGGGACACATTGGCTATGAAGCCCGCTGGGACCTGGAGGAGAGGTGGGAACTATGGACCCATCCTTGTTCTGTGAAGGGGCAGAGATGGGCAGGAAGGCAGAAGGGCCATGGATACCTAGACGAGCTGCTGGACGGCTCTGCGGGGCTGGCCACATGATGGAGGGTGTGATGTGACCCACGGAACAGACCGGCTGAACTCCACGTGAAACTCCCAGCTGCCAGAGACCAGCCAGGCCGGGCAGCAGCTCTGCCCGTCCTGTTCTCATCCTGAACCTCGCAGAAGCCTTACTGTTATTTTTAATACAGTTCATTTTTAGAAAGGTGAGAGGGAAACCGGCAGTTCACCCAAGCAAGAGGGAGAAAAAATAAAGCTAAACATAGTGCTCCAAAGATCTGGTCCAGCTTCCGAAATTACACGTTCCCCTTTGGGAATCAGGCATAATTTGCCGCTCTGGTTCTGGGAGCACGTTCCCACCTTCACGGCGTCCCAGAGACTATAACCGGAGCAGCCGGATCAAAATTAGCTTGAGCTGGGCAGCCAGGGAGCAGCCAGCTCCAGCACCCCACCCACCCCACCCCACCGGTGTGGGGAATAGGTCTGCTCGTCTTGAGGAGTCTCCTCCATGCTAGCTAGCCTCTACTTCCACTGTAAACTCCCCCAGCCCATCTCACACACTCGTTATCAACACACACACACACACACACACACACACACACACACACACACACACAGAGTCCCGCCAAACCTTTGCCCAGTCACTCTACCTACCAGAAAAGCCTTCCTCTCCCCCTACTGTCCCTACCCGACAGGCCCTTGAGGCCCTCCTCTTGTCCCACCTCTCCGGAGAAGTGTTCCTGATTACTTAGGCCACACTGACCTCACAGGGCCAAGAGAGTCCAAGATCTTGATGTCCTTGCTAATAAAGCATTTCACCGCTTTGATGTCACTCTGAGCATGTCATTTGACATCTGTCATACATCTCTCATCTGTCTCCCAACCAGAGTGAAAACTTCCCCAGTGTTCTTTTTATCCCCATCAATACATACATATTCCCCACCCCCAGAAATTCTCCTCTGGAAACTTAAAAAGGAGACCCCCCTACCCAGGGTGGTCTTTCAGAATGATAGGCCAGAGTCACCTTTGACCAAGTGACTCCAGGGGCATCTAGGGTTTGGAAGGCGGGTGACACATGGGGTGGCCAGGGGGCACCACCTCTACTTTGAGCTTCAAAGCCTTCTATAGGAACTGGGGGGGTGCATGCCCTGCGTTTTTCCTATACCCTATTTCTCTTCTCATCTTCATAATCAGGACACCAAGAACCACCTTAATGAAAAAGAAGATTAGTAAACAAAGACCCTCAATTTTGTTTTAAAGATAGGAATAGAATCCAATTCAGAGTCAGAGACAGAATCAGAGATAGAAAGAGAAGCCCAGGGGAAAGGAAGGCAAGGATAGAGAAGGATGTGTTGGTAGCAGTTCATTCAGATTGCATTCTTGGTTGAAGGCAATGCCTATTTGTTCGTTTCTGTAGTTTCCAAATTTTATATAATGAACATATATTTATAATCAGAGAAATATATCTTTTTTTAAGGCAAAGCACTAGATGGAATGAAATACCTCTCTGCCCCCTCTCTGAGGATATACTGAGTCCCTCAGAAAGTTAAAAGTCAAGGCCACGATTCCTGCACCACCAGTAAGACTAGACACACTTTCAGAAGCTTACACAAACACCTGCTCCAAGCCTCCTCCCACCTCTCATGCATACTCATGTGCATATACCACATGTGCACACACACCCCTTACCCCCACCCCAGGCTACAGGTCTAAAATCTACACAAAGGACAGTCGTACAGACCAAGAAAAAACTGTAAGTTTAATATTCATGAGCCTACCTTATCCTATCCCTCATCACCACGGAGAAGAGTTCAAAAGGTCAGGTACCCATCCATGAGGGACGTTCCTCACCCCTAGAGATGGGTGCTGACCTACGAGCCCTGAAAGAGGTAGACAGATAGATCTGCCTTATATATATGTTTTGAATCATCCCTAGAATTGATCATTCTTGACAGAAACTAAACATTTTCAGAAACCTGAGGAACATTCTGCTGTGAGTGTCAACCCAATGACCCAAGCAACTGGGAAGTCTGAACTGGGTGGATGATGGTAAAAAGGTTCAACAGCAGAGACGGTGCAACTGAGGAAGGAGATGGGAGGCACCAAGACCAGCCAGATCTGGCAAGAGTATATTTGAAGCTAAGGAGGAACCTTCAGCTGGATTCACAGCCAGGACCTGGTGAGAATGGCAGTGGGGACTGTATCACCATGAGAATGAGACAGGCTGCCGAGAAACACCATTGAACAAACAGGAGTCGGGCAAAATCCAAATTCTGCCAGACTTCTTGTCCCACCATCCCCAGAGGCCAGGGCCCTCCAGTCTATCTGCACTGATGGAGTGGAGAGGGGACAAGAGCCCAGCCAGAATTACCTGGCAAACCATTTGGAACTGGGACCCACTGCCTTCTGGATTAGCCTCAGAGTGCCTGGTCCTCCAAAGTGACAGGGAATGTGCAGGAAAGATGGAGTGAGTAAAAGATTTTCTGGACCAGCCAAATCAGACCAAAGAATCTCAGAGAAAAATGCAATACAAAATCCATTTTCCCCAAAGCCCCCATCAGACCCCAACAAGGCAGGGCTTCCTGGAGACCAGGGCTGGTCTCCCTGCTGGCCTCTGACTCCCTGAGAATAAGGTTATGTCTCCTTCATCAGACAGAGCTCAGTGAGGGCAAGGACCAAGCCTCCTCCAATAGAGCAGGTGGATCTCATGTCCTCCTTCCCCCCTCCCACCTCTGAGGCCCTGTGAGCCTGTCCCCATGTGGGCGTACATCCGGGGCCCAGATCCCAGTTCCTCACCCTCTGCCTGGCCAGCGGCTCTAGCCAGAGCGGCTGCGTGCTTCCACAAAGAGCACAGACCCTGATCTGGCTCGCACTCCAACCCCAGTTCACACATGTCAACACCAGGAGGATATCCAGACTGGGCCTCCTCACCGTCTGCCTCTGGCTGTGCTCGTAGCCAGCAAGACCTAAAATAGTCCCTTCCCCTCTGAGTCTGTAGACATTTGGAGGGCAGCAAACACAGAACGGAAGTCCTGCTGGGTAAGCCCCATGATTTCCTACACAGACTCAGACAGCCCACTGAAGGGGTTGGAAATAGGAGCCGAAATCGGGCAGACTAGATTTGGGGCCTAATAATCTTCCTAATTCAGCTACAAACACCCACCCAGGCCAGAAGGCACTAGCACTGAGTGTAGCTAAATCCTACATAGGGCCCTTTGAAATTTCCACTTGAGTTTCCCCAGTCAAGAGAAGCTTCTTCTTAGACTACTTACAAAAAGTAGGCAGGTCATCCATTCATCCATCTGTCCATCCAAACACCCAACCACACATCCACTGACCCAGAAAGACTTCACTGAACTCCTTCTAAGCTAGGCCCTGTGCTGGGCATTAAGGACGGAGAAGAATGTAGCCAGTCACTGCCGTGAGCCTAGTCTAAGGAAGATGCTGCCATTTACAGAGACAAGCAGACCTAAGGCAAGTGCAATAACCAAGATATAGACAGAACTTACAGGAAAAAAGAAAGAGCCAGCGAAGAACCCTGGAAGCAAGTGACCACAACCAAGTTTAGTCTTAAAAAGTGACCAGGAGTTGCCAGAGGTGGAGCAGAGCCCTGGAGAGCCACAGACATGGGAGAAATTGAGAATTTGAGATTTCTAATTACTCTTAGCATCAATGACACCGTAGAAAAGCCCTCTTGTTTTGACAGCAGCGAGGCCCAAGGCCGAATACCAGAGACATTCCCTTGGAAATGGCAGAAAGATGAAAGAGATGAATGAGAAAGAAGCAGAAATTAGCTCTAAATGTCAGAGAAACCCCTGTAAACACATCTCCAGGGGCAGTTTTGAGGATCCTGAGTCTGACATCCAAGTTTATTCTGCTCTCAAGGCTGATTTTGATTGATGATTTAAAGAAAACAAAACCTTGTTTATTCACCCAAGGATGCCACACCATCCCTGGGTAAATAAACAGGCTGTGGGCCTGAGGACACAAGCGCTATCTACACCAGCTAGGAGGCCCTGCCTCCAGACGGCATCAAAGCTCTGGGAGCCGCCGGTGCCAGAGGTGTGACCAGCATCATGCGAAGCTGAGAATAAAATGACAACCTAGAACAGATGGCCAGTGGAAGGCTGATGTTCACCATGAGGCCTTTCCCCATCTCCCCTGCAGGAAGGACTGGGTGGTCTCAGTCCTACAGGACCCAGAGCCACTCGGGCCCAGGGTGAGGAGAGTGCTCCCCCCTCAGTAAGAGATGCCACAGACCTCCTGTCATGCTGTTCGGCATGGGCGTCTGGGTCACCAGCTGGCCCTTGGTTACTGAGTACATAGTTAAGGGATGCCTCTTACCTACCACAGAGCTGGAAACCTTTTCCTAGAGGTAGAGAAACTATTGAGAGGATTTATTGGCTTGGACACGAACCCCTCCTCTTGAGCTGCCTCCAAGCACCACCAAGCACAAGTCCAGAGGGTCCTGGCTGAGGTAAGGTGATGGGACTGGAGCACCCCTGAGAGTACCCAGTCACTCCCTCCCTGTCTGCCCTGTCTCTCATTTGCTCCTCCACCGTGATTTCCTGCGTGGTCTCCAAGCGAGAGCCCTCAACATGGCCCTCAAGGTGGAGGGGCCATTTTTCTCATATGCTTTGGAAAAAGGATTGGGTCTTGCTCAGAAGACTACATACAGCCTCCCCACAACCCTCCACCCCACTCCTGACCAGACTGAAAGCTCCATCTAGGTCCCTCCATCTGTACAGTGTCTAGCCACCAGGGTATAGAGGGAGGTATCTTGTAGATGTCATGTGACAAAAAAGGGAGAGGAGGCAGAGTGAGAGAGATGAGGGGGCAGTGAGCAATCAAGGCCAGCTCTTGGCAGGAATCAGTGTCTCTACCCCGGGACCCAGCACCATCCTACCTGGATGGGGATGAGGGGCTCCTTGTCATCGATGTCGATGAGTACATCCTCCCCAGGACTGAGTAAGCTCACATCATCTGTAGGAGAGAGCGGTGTCCAGGTCTGAGAGGGGGCTCCCTCCAGGAGCTCCACACCAGCAACAAGACTCAGCTAGACACTGAGACAGAACCTCTCAGTCTCCCTACACTTCTCAATCTCTGTCTTTCTCTTCCTCTCACCCAATTCTTCCCCCTCCTGTCTTTATCTCTGCCATCTTCCTTCATATTCCTTATCTCCTCAATTCTCTCTGTTCCTCTCCTGCACTTCTCTCCTCCCTTCTTATCCCACTGAATCCTCGAATCTCTCTCCCTCAACTCTTCCCCCACTATCTCCCGCTTCAGCCCTCACCTCTCAGCCCCCACAGGCACATGTACCAGTTCCTGGTGTGCCCACCCCAGCGCCAGGTGATGCCCTGAGAAAGGTGAAACCCCCACCCTCTGGTCTGCTTAGCAGAAACCACCTATCATTCAGGTCCCAGCAAAAGGAGGACTTCAAGACACCTCTCAATGGGAAGTCCTGCCTGCCCTGCGCCCCCCTCTGTCCCAGCCCTTCCCATCAATAGCCCCTCCCCCTACCTGGGCCACCTTGTGGGGATGGACTCTCCTCTGAGTAGGGGTCACACAGGAAGCTCTCCAGGGAGCGGATGGTACACTGGCCCACCACAGGCCGACGGCCAAACTGGCGGTTATCAATGACCTTGACCACAATGGGGGGGCAGTAGAGTTCCTCCCTGGGCAGCATCTGGACAGAGGTAGAGGGAAGCTCTGAGCAGTGGCCTGAACCCATCTCTGGGAGGTCTCAGGAGGCAGGAGAGCTTCTTCACAGGACAAGCCCAAAGCAAGAGAATGACTATAAACCCACAGATAACTTCCAGTGGCCGTAACTTCAAGGTGGTGGTTGACTGAGCCCAGGAGCCATCCAGGGGAGTGGAAGCCACACACCTTTCCTCCTGCCTCTTGAATGCTGTGCTCAGAGGATGGCTTCCACCACACACACACCCCACCCCAGCTTTACCTTCCAAACACATCCAGTTCAGCCCAAAGTGAAAGCAAGTCTCCTTTCCCTGAACCCTCACTTGCTGGGAGGGGAAGAGGGGAGAAGTTGGCCCAGGACTCAACATTTCTTGCAGACAGTCCCCCCCAAGTGGATACTTGAGAGTTGGCTTACAGACCCAGATTCTTCTCCCCACCCCCCCACCCCCCAGCCCCAAAAGCACTTTGAACACAACTTGAAATAATTTATATGCTCTCCTTCGGTGGCGGGTTTGGCTCAGCCAAGAGGAGGCTCCTGTTGACAGCCACTGGGCCTGGAATTTCTATAGTACTTTCATCTTGCAAACCATGTTCCTCTCCTCAGACTTGCCTTACTCTGGCCACTCGGCCCAGGCAGCCCTGGGAGCTGGAGAGGACTGAGGCCCTGAGGGCCTTGGGGGTGAGCCCCTCTGTAGGAGCCCAGGTGGGGAGGCCCAGGTCTGGGAAGGTTTAGAGGAATCATGGATGGTCACAGCCTTGGCAGGCCCCTGAGGAGGGCTTCGGGGGATTGAGCCCTGCCCTGAAAGGGAAAACGGTCCTTGGGACTTCTGCAGACTTGAGAACTGGGTAGGAGGGAGCGAGCTGGCCCCACCTGTGCTGCTCACATGCTTCAGTTCTTCCAGTGACGTGAGTATGAGCATTTCCTCCCCATTTTCACAGCCAAGTGAGGTGGGAGAAATGCTGTGACCCACACAGGATCCCACAGGGAGTAGGAGCAGACCCTCAGGCTGCTTGGGGTTGTGAGGAAAGTCTAGCCACCAGGACGCTGCAAGGGGACAGCAGGGAGGTCAGGCTCACCACTTCCATGAAGAGGGTGCAAATGTCAAAGTTGGGGTTCTTCCGGAGGTTCCTAATGACACAGGACTGCACTGTCTGGCCTCCACACTCCACCACGAGGCTGGGGGAGGTGACACTGGCCAGCTGGTAACTCTTCATGTTCCGTAGACCCCATGCCAGGATCTGGGGACACAAAGTGAAGAAAGTGGCTAGAAAGGCCCCAGGGCCCAGGAAAGGCTGGGCCAAAAAGGAGAAGGACCAGGCTGCCCTCCAGCCCTGGGGTCAAGCTCACCTCGATGGCAGTACGCTGAAGAACTGGCTTGATGTTCTGGGGGACCATGTAGATGTTGGCTTCCCTTTGGGGTGGTGGATAGGGCAGGTCTGTATCCTCTGACTATAGAGGACAGCAGATAGAATAGACACAAAGGTAGGAGGAAGACCAAGGCAGAGAGACAAGAAAGGAGGACAGACAGGATGGAAAGAAGGACATGCATGAAGAGAAACAAAAACAGAGACAAGGACACACAGGTGGGAAAATGGGCAGGCAGAAATGAGAGAGCTAAGTCAGTTTTTCCAGGTACCAACTTCTCCACAATCACAAATTGAGCACCTTGGCCCAGGGTTCAGATCTCAGATCATCCTGTTTCAAATCAACCCCAGGTTGCCCGTCCTCCCACAAGGCGGGCTCTGATGCACCAGGGAGCTGCTCAGGGTCACCCCATCTCCAACACACACGAACGTGTGCACATACATGCATGAACAGCCCACTCCACCCTGACACATCCACTTCAGCCCTTCTCAGTCCCAGAGAGGACCATGTGCCCTGTCACAGGCCTGGTTCTCCTGCCTCCTGGCTCAGACCCTCCCAACTGACCATCCACCCTGGTATTCCATCTCTACTCTCCACACCCACACCCAGACACCTATCAGCCCCAAACACCCCCCTCTCACACCTGTCCACCATGAGGACAGAGCACTTGTGCTGGGAGCCAGAAAGAGTATTTAGCAGTAGGAGAAAGGGATATAAATGCCCATTAACTACAGGCACCAAGGTGCACTGCTGGGGAAGCTCCTTCACCACCACACACCAGAGATGAGTGCAGCATGTGTCAGCTCTGGCCTGCTAAGGGTTTGCCAAAAAGACATGGGCAGGAATCCTCAGCAGTCACAGAGAGTTACCTGGGGAAGCAGGTGGAGCAAGGGAAGCAGGTACTGCTATGCGTGAGGTAACTACCACGTCTCACAGTGGCTGGAACACAAGCTCTGGGTACGAATCCTGGCTCCACCACTTATTGAGTTAAGTAAGTTATTCCACCTCTCTATGGCTCAATTTTTTCATCTACAAAATAGTTTTAAAAGTTCTCAACCTCTAAAGGTTAGTGTGAGGCTTGAAGAAGGTAATACAAGATTTAGAAGAGTGCCTGATTCATATGAACTCTCAATAGTACGATTACTAGCCCACATGGTACCTTTGTGACAATTAGAGAAAGATGCCCCCTTCTTAAAGCTCTTTACTTCCATGTCAGAAAATCATCATATTTTACTAATTCATTAGAATGAGACCCTTTACTGCCACCTACTGGAAAATTGTTATAATAAATACAAATATATGATGTCTACACTAGAAATTGCACCCCATTAGACGGAGTGGTCTTGTGCAGTGCACAACCTGCACGTCCATACATGCAGGCCCAAACCCTCAGGAAATGTTAGCTATAATGAAAATGGTAATGCTAGACACTTTAGAGAACTTGCCTCATGTAATCTCACTAATAAACAATGGAATCATTAGATTCATTCTCCAAGTGACTTGCTCTGGGTTCTTTCTCAAAGGATGGTATATCCATCTTCAGATGCTCTGACATAGATGGTGGGAGCAGCTGGAGCAGAGAAACATACCAGCGCTTCCTCCTACCTCATCATGTCGCAGCCAACCCCAGTCCTGCCCAGTGACACACTGATGACGCTATGCTTCCCTGACCTGTAGTGGTAAGAAGCTCATTTCTAGACTCAGGCCAGACTTTGGTTCTAGTTCCAGCCCTGTCACTTCCTAGCTGTATGACTTTGGGCAAATTACTCAATCTCTGTAACTCATGCCTTCATAGGAAGATCCAGGGTTATAATACCCTTACAAAGCTACTCTGAGAAGTCAACGAGAGAACAAACATAAAGAGTGTCTGGCCCATAAGGAGTGCTTAATAAACAATAGTGACCATAATGACTACTGTATTGCTGTCAGTGCCATTGTTTTTACTATTAGCATTGTTGTTGATCTCCCAGGGTGACTCGAAGAGAGCTAAGCCACCAAAAGTATCTCTCAGAACAACACTGGCTTCATAACTAGCCTATGTCACCAGGGCACAAAGTGAAGAAATTCATTGTATTCTTCCAGATCTGCAGTGCAGGTGACAAGATATAGGAAGCACCTACATTTTTGGACTGGCTGAGAGATGGATGCCATCAGGAGGCAAGGTAACGTGCAGGGCTGCCACAGGGCACTACTCCAGGGGCTGCTGTGCTCACCACAGTCCACGTGAATGGTGCCCCGGAGGTTGGAGGCAGGGCCTGGACAGCCACCATATGGCCTGGCTGCTATGGGGTCACCTGGCTTGGTGCCCACTCTTGGCACTCCAAGGCCACCAGCTGCTGCAGCTGCACATCAAGGGCTGCCCCTTTAAAGGAAGGGTGAGGCCTGAAGACCTGCTCATGACCTGTTTGTGGTCTGCTCAAGGTTGATGCCCAGTCCAATGTGGGCTCAGGGCCCAAAGTCCAAGATGCAAAGGCGCAAAAAGAAGGGAACCACCCCAAGATCCCCTGGGTGGAGGAGCAGAAAGATCAGCCCTTCTCACATGGTTGCAATGTTCTCCTGAAATCACCCAGGAAAACACATTCATATGCTTCTCCCCAGAACATTCCTCTCCATGCCCCCAAACTCTAGGTTGTATCCTTTTGATCCTATTTTATCCCTCATTGCCATGTTCCATCTTTTCTTCGGGCTTCCTTGAGTTCTGAGTTGATGATGTTCCTCTCTATATGCTGAGAGCCGGGCTCCCCATTTTCAGGAACCTGTTTACGGAGGAGGACAGGGAACAAGAACCTTGAGAAGGACAGACTCCAGTACCGTTTGGAGAAGGCCCTGGAGGAAGAAGGCAGGTGCACACAGCTGGAGAGCGCCAGACCCCGAGAAGGCAGCAGGGAGAGACAAGCAGAGATAGTGGTTAGAGGTGCATCCACAGAGCAGCATTCTTGGCATGAGGCCACCATTGTCATCTTAAGGCTATCTCCGTCCACCTCACTGTCCCCAGGGGTCCCAGGACATCCTTGCTCCCTGTCATTAGTTGCCACTCCCCAGAACCCCTGCTTCTGAAGCTCCCTCTTCCATCTAGCCTGCAAACTGCCACTGTGGTCCTTTGTCCCCCTGCCACTGTGCATACCACACTGCTCGTCTGTACCTATAGCATTATCACTGCACATCTACGCCTATAAGCTCTCTGACTCCCTGACCCAGTCTCATCCATTCCTCCCCAATTTCCACTGCTATCTGCTGGATCTTTTCTTTCCCCATTTGAAAACAGTCTCTCAGATCCACCCCTGCCCAGCTGTGTGTCCTCTCCAGCAGCCTCCCTCCCTCTCCTCTCCTTCCTGAAAGGGACTGCCTCTATCTACTGCCTCTCCCTCGCTTCCATGTGGCCCTCTGCCCCATGCACTCAGCTCTTCTCCCCTCATCCCTCTGTGGAAACTTCTCTCTCCAACGTCAACAACAACCTGCTTGTAACTGCCAGAGGCCACGCACCAGCTCCCACTCTCACTCCCTCAGCAGCATCTGGCCAGCTGACCTTGGCCTCCCTTCTAAAGCCATCTCTCTGGTTCCACAATGGCCCTTTACCCTTTCTACTATCTTCTTTTTGAGTCCCTTCTTCTGCCTAGTCCTCTCCTAGGCTTTCTGCTCCTAAACATTTCTCCTAAGCTCTAGACCCACAGCCCCAACCTCTTACTACTCAATTCATCCATGTGTCTTAATGGCCTCTCACTCCGAAATGTGTCCAAAACTAGATACTCTAACTTCCTCCTCAAACCTCCTTTTTTCAAATGTCATCTCAGAAACTCACCCCACCACCCACCTCAACAACCAAGCCAAAAAGTCCCATGCCACCCTCAGTAGGACCACTCATCAGCATGTCTGACTGATCACCTAGTCTCAGCAATTCTGTCCCCTAAATCTCTCGCATGCATATCAGCCTGTCTTTGTTCCTCAGCTCAAGCCACCGCCCTCTCCCTTAGATTCATCAGCATCCTCTTAAGCGACCACCTTGCATTTGGTTTGGCAAATTCGCTCCCCACAACAAATGCATATTATACTCTGCAGCCAGGGGGCATCATCTAAGAATGTTGCTCTGTTTAAGATCCATCAGAGGTTCCCCACTCTCTCAGGATAAAGTCCAAATTCCTTGATGTAGCCTCCAAGACCCCCCACCTTCTAGCTCTTTTTGACTTTTCCAGTCTCACCTCTCACCAGTAACTTTCCCATCTGGGACCCCAGATAGTGATAAGCTACCTCCCCAGACATACTCAATGCCTGCCCTTCTGAGCACTAACAGTTGCTCTCTTTACCCATGAAACTTGAAGCTCATAGGACCCCTGTCTGAAAGCTCCCACTTCATCTAGCTATAACCTACTTGGACTTCAGGTCTCCATTCAAATCTTCCCCAGGGCTCCGAGCTTAAGTTGAGCACCCCCATGGCTCCCACAGCAACTTGACTCCCTCCCATTGATTGCAAAAGACACAAAACCCTGTGCCATCTCTATGTGTTCATTTGTCTGTGTCCCCAGTTAAACCAGCAATTCTATACACAGATACTGCAGACGAATCCCCTGTCCAGCAATAAAGGATTATGAATAGATAATTGAAGGAAGGGAGTTGTGGCAGAGGGATGAATGGATGGGGAGATAGTCTCCCCTCCTTTCCCAAACTCTCATCTGTTCCAGCCTGATCCCTGGGTCCTCACCAAGCCCTCCTTCCCCTGTGCCTGTTCATAGCTCCCTCTGTTTAAATGGGCTTCCCTTGCCCTCTTCCTGAATCTAACACATTTTTCAGCACCTAGTTCAAGCTCCCTACCCTTCAGAAAATCTCCCTAACCACTGCAGAAACTTCTTGTAAACCTACTCTCTGATTTATTTGAATTCTAACTGACCCTGAGCCCTGGTTTCCCAAGGTCCTAACAAATCACTGACCTCTCCCACGTGGGAGTCCTGTGGCCTTGGCCCGATGGCTGGCTCTTATGCCCCAGTTTCTCAACTTTTTTCTAGTCCAGTCAACCTGCGGTATGACACCCACTCTCCAGGACAGTAATTCTCAATAGGAGTGGGCTGCAGTGGCCCCTGTCAGAACTGGGGAAACATCAGCATTGCCAGGCAGGGGCGTGGATGAAGTCTGAAAGTGCCACCAAGACATCCTGATCCACTGTCTTATGTGAGACAGGGAACTCAGAGGACCACAGGCTTAGAATGTCAGTATAATTAGATGAAGCCACATTTGACCAACCCCTGCCTTGCTCACCATCACCACCCACCCTAAACGCAGGGCAGACCTGGGACTGCCCCACTGGTGGGGTTCTGCAGGCATACAGGGTTTTTACCAAGCCACTCTGACCAAGAAGACAATGACCCAAGGACAAACAGGGCTCTCTCCCTTATCAGAGTGGAATCTACCCTAATGCCATCCTACTGGCCAGTTCCATAAAGGGAGCTGAGACCCTGAACCATGAGTGGGGATTCCTCACCCAGGTCTAGGGGCCACCACACTAGGCAGACATTCATTTCCAGGGCAGGGGGAAGCGCTGGCAAACCCATCTAGCCCCATAGGTCAGTCTTGCCACCAGTAGCCCATAGACCCCCACCTCACCCAATGGGGGTACAGTCAGGGGACCCTCTGGACATTCAGATCCTGACTCCTCAAGGAGCTCCAGGCGGGGGCAGCCAGGCAGGCTGGGAGGGCTCCATTGTCTGCCTGCCCCACCCAGCTTGTTAGGAATAACATGTTGCTCTAATTACACTTCGGAGGAAAAACAGTGTTTTAAATTAAGGCCTTAGGGGAGGGATGGGGGATGGGGAACCACTGGGCTTATTTTCCTGATTGCAAAACACCAAATTTTTCCTTCTAGTAGATTTGGGGGTGCAGGAAAGTACCCCATGTACATCTCAGACTAAAAGCCATACCTTGCTGCCTGAATTTGAAAAAGCAGAAGGAGTGACATCTGGTTGGCCCCCTGAGCCTGCAGTGGAAACAGCCGCAGAGCGTGCAGTCTCGTCTACCAGGGCATCCCTTCTGCAGAGCAGGACGTTAAAAGCAGAGGCCACGGCTCCAACCGCGCCCCCTCGATGGTCAGGACCACAGCCCCTGCTCCCACCTAAGGGGCCCCCAGGGGGGCCTTCATCTGCACATGCCCACATCCTAGGGGCCCCTGGTTTTAAGGAATGAGCCATCCCCTCTTCTGCCGTGTGTGCGTGCACGTGTGTGTGTTCTTGCAAGTGTACACACTCGCACACACTCACACATGCATGTGCACACTCTCCAGTTCTCAGGAAATCTAAAATTGCAGTTTCTTTGAACTCATTCCCCTTGGCAGCAAGGACTGCCTTTGTTCTCCAGACAAAAAGGAAAAGAAACGAGACAGAGGGCTCAGAAGAGGCGGGAGAAGGAGGGAGAGAGGGAACCAGGGCCAAGGAGCAAACAGAGGAAGAGGGAAATTCGAAGGGAGAAAAGGAAGAGAGGAAGGCGAGCAGGGCTCAAGAAGAGGGGGAAGCAGGAGGCAACAGAAAGACAGGCTGGGGAGCCAGGAGGGAAGCCCTCTCCACTCATGCTCTCTGAAAGCACCCAGGTCTCCTAGATGTCACCAAAGCCTAATTACGGGATGCAATAGCTCCTCTTCCCCACCAAGAGCCGCCAGAGGGGGGCAATCCACATGGGCATAAAGCCTAGGGGAGGGACTCTTGCTCAACAAACTGGCCCCAAGTGGTGACATGCCCCCAGCCCAAGGCATTGCCACCTGCACCTCTGCCCCCACCCCATCTACCAATCCCTGCTTTGGAATCAAGCTCAGTGCCACCTCTTCCAGGAAGCCATCCCCATGGTCATCTGTCTGCTCTCTGAGCCATCAGCACAGACAGATGGCATCGCATCTCATTCATGAACACTCTGTGTCCCATACAGCCTTGAGCTGTGTTGGCCCAAAGGCATTCCCCACAGAGATGCCTTCCTTAAATCATTCTTCAGAGTCACCAAAGCCTCACAGCTGGTCTCTCCTCCTGCCCCTTGCTCCTCAACCCACACCCCCTACAGCCAAACAACTTCTTAACCATCCATCTGCCCTCTCTGCTCCCAGACTTTAGAGGCTCCCATGGCCAGGGGCCCAGAATCTAAGCTCCTGGCGTGGCTCATCACAGCCCTCTAGGACAGCTGGAGTGCTTCTCACAGGGATCAGGCTGGGAGCCTGGAGGGGGATGAATGGGGGATATAAGTCAAGAGAAGAAGACAGAAAAATTCTGCGAAGTCATGAAGCTTCCTGCAGGACCAGCAGCAGCAGGACTACCCTACTTCTCCACCTGGTCCCCTCAGTTCTTAAAATCGGATGGGACCCAAGACTTTGGCGTGAGGCTTAGCCTTCAAGTACAAGAGAAGTGACTAAGTAATGGGCCCAGGGCTGGGGGGGGCCCCTGGGGATGAGGAGTTCACGAGGTCATCTTCTAAGGTGGTTCCCCAGACCAGCTGTTACTCCATTTATCCTCAGCAGCCCCAGACCCTCCAAACCTGCTGGCTTAGGCCTTTCCTATACCCCACAGACCCCCAGGACTTGCTCTCACCTGGCCCTGCCGACCCACACCCTGCCTCAGCCTGTGGCCAGGCCAGCCCGGCAGCAGGACACTTGGCCTTCTTCGGGGTCTGTCCCGAAAGCTGCAGATTTGGATTTGCTTCCTGACAAGGACACCACAGCCAGTTCCCCTCTCTCGGAATCTGAGCCTTCGCTATTATACATTACAAATCAGTTATTAAGGATTTTAACTTTTTTTTAATAACACATCCCTGGGCTGGGTTTTCTTCAGAGCAAGCTGTGGGTTTTGGCCACAGAATGCTCTCAATCGAGAGAGGGCTCTGCGCTGCTTCCCTGGACAAGACTCTGTTCCCCTTTCCAAATCGGCAGTCTTTCTGACTGCAGCCAAGAGCAGGAGGCTGCCTGTCAGGCGCAATTAAGGCCAGCTCACTTGGCGGACCCCACCTCGGTCTGGGAGCATAAGGAAGTGAGGTAAGGGGCACAGGGCCTGCGGATCCCACATCCTGTCCCTGCACTTCAAGTCCAAATTGCACTGAAAATGTCAAATGGTGTTTGCTCCCCGCTGGGGGATTCCCTGATGGCAGGAAGTGGCTGCCCTTTACCCCAACCCCCCATCTGACCAGGACTCTCATTCTCATCGTTCCTTTGCCTAGGCCTCTGTCCTTGCTCATTCATGAGGACCAGCTCACAGATACGCAGGAGGCCATAAGGGAATGTGTTCCTCATCCTCCATGGTAAAGGACGAAGCCTTGCTTCATTTGGATGCAAACCCTAAACTTCTCCTAGAACCTAAGAATCCCCAACCCACCCCAGCATCTAAACCATCCAGACCCTAAACTGCTGCTTGGTGCCCTGGACCAAAGGCAGATTTCTACCTTCTTCCTGGAACATGCCTGGCTAATGCCACCTCCACCAGAAAGGCTTCTTTGACTACTCTAGCCCTTCATAAACATTGTATTCTTGGTCCTCAGTCAGATAAGACTATGTATTGCTGTCCATGAGGTCTGGATGAATCTGGTCTCCAACAGGGCAGCAAGCCTCCTGAGACCGGAATCACACCAGGACACACCCTAGAGAGCCCTGGATCCACACAGAGTGCAGGGAATGAAATCCAGATGGATCTCTGTGTGACAGATGCCCACTGGGGAAACAAAAACCCAGAAAGCTCCAGGACACATGGCCAGAGGCTGGTCTTTACCTTCCCTCTGTCCCTGCCCACCCCACTCCCAGCCACAGGCACAGCCATGCGGGTCCACCTCACCTCCTCCAGGATCCGTGATGTATCCTGTACCTGGACCACATCGCGAGATGTTCCACATCCAGGAGATGGTGAAAGGAGAGGAGGGAGTGTAAAAGTTCACCATTAGTGACAAGCAGCACTAGGCTGGGGCAGAGATCAGCACACCACATAAGAAGAACTAACAGAAACCACCTCCCGTCCAGGGCAAGTGCCATGTGCTTCTAGCCACGCCCTCCACATGGTCCCTGAGAAAGAAGGTACAGTGGATGTCAATGCAGAGTCACTGGTAGAAGAGGCCAGAACATAAACCTAGGGCCCAGGCCTCTCTGGAAGTGACAGGAGAAAAGGAAAATGGCAGACAGGTGGTGAGAAAGACCCGACCAGGTGCGGCAGCCCCAGGAAGCAGACAAGCCTGCAGCCACAGAGCTGCTCCTCATGCGAACAAGGGGAGTCAAGGAGAAACAACTTGGATCGCCAGGAGCTGGCAGACCTGAGAGTGGGAGCTTGGACTTGACAGAAGAGGGAGCGGGAGAGAGACAAGTACAGATGGAGGGAAAAGCAGAGTGTGGAGTAGGGGGCAGGGGCAAAGGCAGGCCTCCATGGTAAGAGCTGTCTGCAAATCATGTGGGCTGCCTCATAAGGGGGAGGCATCCAAACAGAGCCCAGATGACCACTTTTCAAAGCTGCAGCTGAGCGTGGCTGAGAATAGTATTTCCTGAAGCAAATTAGCCCCGGGTAAAAGGTTTGCCCTTTCTACTGTGACCCCCTGGAGAAGGAAGGAGAGCAGAGACAAGGGGACCAAGCCCCCATCACTAGTGAAGGAAAGAAACCTGGTCACGGTGGGAACAGTGAATTGGGAACTGTGGTCTAAGTCAGAGCTTCTGAAACTCAAGTATGCGCCAGAATCCCCTGAGGGATTGTGAACACAGGCTGCCGCGCTGCTCCTCAGAGTTCATTTCGGTAGGCTCGTAGTGGGACCCAAGAAGCATTTCCACCAACACCCCAGGTGATGCCACGCTGAGAACCACTGGGTTAAATTGATGGCTCTCAGCTCCGGCTGCACCTTAAAATTCCCTAGGCAGCTTTGAATGCTACCAAAGCCGGGGCCACACCCCGAGAGATTGTGTTTCATTTGGTCTAGGTTGGGGCCTGAGCACTAAGGAATTTTTAAAGCTGCCCAAGGATTCTAATATGCAACACAGCTAAGAGCTTCTGGTATGGATGACCATGAAGTCCCTTCAGTCTGAGAGTCCGTGATCTCAGGAATAAAGAGGCCTGAGCTGGGCTGGGACCACAGCCTCTGTGCACCATGCCCTGTGGCTTCACTGGGCTCTCCTCTCTCTGAAGCAAGGACAGTGGTGATGGATGCCTGCTGCCCTTTCTAGCCTGGGACAGGGCTGCAAAAACAGGGAGTCTGAAGAAGAAGAATTGAGAGCAAGACTTACCTCAAAACCAGGAATATGGTAGATGGCCGGCTAGAGGGAAGGAAAAGAGCTTTGTTCAGGAGCTTTTCACCCAGGGCCACCTTTACCCTCTTCCTGTCATGGCCAGGCAAACACATCTCCAACCACAACATGACAGTCATGGAATACGTCAGTGATCAGACAGTCCAGTGGTTTGCAGACTCTATTCCTTGGAGGCCTAGGGCCCCCTTGGAACTGCGTGAGAGTTGGTGAGAAGGTGCAAGGGGAAGCTAGGTGGGTGGTATGCTGCATCCCCCTCCTTCACCTGGAACTCTTCACATGGAATAGCCCTCCTTCTATCTGTCTTACATATTGGGGTTCACTAAGAGGAAGTTTGAAGATATGGTTCTAACCCAAACTCCCTATTTTGCAGTAGGGAAGTGGGTAGTCCAGGATCACACAGCTAGGCCATGGCAAAATCAGAGTTAGAACAGAGGTCCTTCTCTTCTTACTTGTCCCTGGAGTCCCCTCCCCTTCACAATTAAGCACCCCTACAACTGGATCCTCCTCCCAGAAACCATGTCAGGATATGACTCAGGGAAAAATACATCCAATGGCCAGAGGACTCAGGCATTCCACCACAATCCAGATTCTAACTTTCTACCCCAAAGTTAGATCATGTCCTGATTTGGGGTTCAGAAAAGATGGCCAAAACTGGTCTTGGCAGGAGTCCTGACTTCTAGAAGTGGCTGTTCGGTGCTCCCCACTGAGTGCAGACCTCTGGTGGGGGAAGAAAATATATCAGCAGCACCCTCCCCTCTAGCCAGCTATCCCCTGCCTGTGTCCCCGACCCCCACCCCTACCTGTACTCCCTGCCTGGGCCTCCAGGATCCAGATATGTCCCAGCCTCACCTTCTCTCTCTGTATGAGCTCAAAAGAGGCCAGCAGCTCACCCGCTGGCTGGCTGCCCCTAGTCAGTGGGAACCAGGCCAGCCGGGGCATCCGGTCCAGACTAGGCTGACAAATGCAGCGTCCCATAAATTCATCTGCACCCTGGACAGAGAGTGAAGAAAGAAGAGTCAGCATCCCCCCATTCCAGGGCTCTGGTGGCCTCAGAGCAATCACCAGACCTACATCTGGCCTCCTGAACTCGAAAGGGCATCATCATCATCTGGTGCTGAATAGTGCACTCTGCCGCTTAAAAGAATACGAGGACAATATGTGAGTGGGCCTGGCCACTGCTGCTAGATTAGAATTCCCATCATGGTGGGGAAGTCCCTCTCTATGTCCAAACAGCATTGGCCTTGTTTTAATTTAATCAAGCTCTGAGACCATTAGGGACCAGAGTAACAGGATCCTAGCATTCCTCTAATTCTCTTACTGTACAGGCATTTGATAGTCTCAAGAAATTTTTATCTCCCATTCACTTGACCTTTAAATTCCACTGCTTTCCAGGTGGGGAAACTGTGATCACACTCATCAGATCATATAAGTCTTACTAAAATGATGTTTTTGTCTTATTATTCCCTTGCTCATACACCTTCCATGGCTCCCCAACTGCCTGGAGGATGGAGTCAAACTCTTCACCTGGCAAGGAAGACCGCCTCCCTGGAGCCTGCTCACCTCTCCCGCCCTGCCTCTTTCCTGCCCAACATATACTCCCTTCCTCAGCTGGCTTCTCACCCCTTGGCCTTTGCATGGGCCATGTCCCCCAGCCATGTGTCCTCTCCCCTTCTCAACCATCACTTACAGCCCTGCCCAAGCTCAGCCTCTGACATGGGCCTCTGCAATCTTGCTGGCCTGTGGACTCCGGCCTTCTGGTTGGCGTCCCTGAAGGCAGGGTCAACGGGCAGAACCTAGGTCTCAACCAGCTAGTGCTACAGCCCTCACAAGCCCTGATGCCTTGCCCAGCACCCTCATCTGGAGAAACTCAGTGCAGGACTGAGAGGCACCCCTACCTGAAGTCGCCTCTATGCCAGGGACACCCCAAAGAGCCATTCTGGAGTGGCTACCAGCTGCTGCACAAATGCTCACATCAGCAGGTTATAGTCCAGCACCAACTACTCAGAGCAGACACCAGCCACAGCACTGGGAGGGCTCCTGAAGGCTCCTCTGGGGCGGGTACCTATTTTATTTTATTTGCAGAGCCCAGGCGGCCAGGACAGCAGGAGAACAGAGCAATGGTCATTTACCACCCGTATGGCCTTGTCTGACTGTACAACACTGAGCACAGCCACTGCCCTCCCCCAGGAACCTGGAGCCTGCCCGCCCACAAGGAGCCGTGGCTTTCTCCCCCTGGGACCTCTCCCCAGCACTGTCTGCAGAAGAGAGGGTCAGAGAAACATTTTAAAAAGAGGAGGCGTGATGCTACTGTAAGAGAGAGACTGTCCTGCTGCCTCCCGACCTACCCACGCCAGCACTTGAGTTTGCTCCTTCGGCTTAGTGCCTTGGCCCAGTGCCCTCCTGGTCCTCCTGCCCTGCTCCCACTCCTGCCCCAAAGGTGCCAAGTCTTGTGCTCTTCTCCAAACAGTCCCAAATAGATTCCAGTTGCTCATTCTCCCCTCCCAAGGACCCAGCTTTTCTTTCCAAGGGAAGAGCTCACAGCTTGGCTTCCCTAGCCCAGGCCTTCACTGCCCACTGGTCCCCATCCCCTGGTGGGGCACCCTAAACAGCATCACATTCCCCCACCCCCTGGTCACCACACCTCCCCTCAGGGCACCTGACATCCAGTCATGGCAGCTCTTTCTGAAAACATCTTTCAAACCCTGCCTCCTCCCCTTTCATCACACTGCTGCCCTCCCAACCCAAGCCGGGGCCTCTTTGTCACATGCCCCATCAGTTGACACAGTTTCTCTCTTCTCTTTTTAAAATGTTACCCTGATCCCATCACTACTTTGCTCCACTGGCCTCATTCTCTTTCCTCCTCCTTCCCAGACTGCCTTCCCACCTCCTCGGTCTCCCACTTGCCCCCAGGCTGTGCTGGAATGCCCCGCTGCCTCCTCCCAGCACCCCAATCCCACATTTCTTCCAGGGCCCGTGTCTTCCCCATGCCCACCGTGGCACATTCCAGGCCACGGTGATCTCTCCCTCCTGAGAACCTTCTAGAGCTGTGCTGTCTAATACTAGAGCCACTGGCCACCTGTGGCTATTTAAATTTAGAGCTTAATTAATGAAAACTAAATAAAATTTAAAATTCAGTTTCTCGGTTGCACTAGCCACATTTTGACTGCTCAATAGCCACATGCAGCTGGTGGCTCTTGTTCAGAAGGTACAAGCACAGAGCATTTCCATCAGTGCCACAAGTTCTGTTGGACAGCTCTGGGTATGCCTCAGAGCCACGTGGCACTCAGGGACCTGCTGCCTCCCTTGAGGATCTGTCTGTTAGCAAGTGTCGGCTCCCATCTAGCATGGGAACCCCTAGTGAGGGACCACCCAGCCCAATAAACAAGTGCTTGATAACTATGTTTGTGAAGTCAACACAGCTCTCTGATGAAGAGAAGGACTGGTCTGGGATCGTAAAAGCAAGTTAGAGGAAGAGAAAACTCGGGCTCTTGACCCATAGCCAAGGGCCCTTTCCAGATCTATCTCTTCTCTGTCACAGGCACAAGCACATGAGCCAGCAATTCATCTTTAATTACTCTAAAATAGAGGCCATCAGTCCCAGCCTTAGGGCACACTCATCTGGTTGGGGACCCTCCCTCACAGCAGTGTCTCTCCCTGGGCCCCAGAGGGAGTGGGCACTGAGGGGGTGAGGGCGGGAGGCGGGCAGACTTACGTAGGTGTCATGGTCATACAGCTCCACCACAATGCTGGGCGGCTGCTCGGCGATGCTGGCTGGCTCGCCGAAGATCTCGATCTCGTAGAAGATGAGTGTCTGGTCCCACATGGGGTTTAGGGTGTTCTTCACCACCACGGTCTTCTGGCTCTGGTGCAGGAAGGAGACGATTGCATAGGGATCTACGTGGGCAGGGAACAGGGAAGGGAGACAGGACACGTGACATTGCCTGCTTAAGAGTCACGCAGGCCACAGAGCTAGAGCAGAGCTGTGGCTGCCACTCTGGAGCAATGATATCAGCCTGAAACCCATTTCCCCAGGGCTCTACCCCCCTCCGTGAGCAGACTGGTGGGCCACCACGGGGAAATGGAGCCTGTGCAAGTGGGCACAGAGATCCAGAGAACTTCCCCTTCCAGGCTCCTTCTTGAGTCAGCTGCTGGGGGCAAGGTCCAGCTGGAAGAAGTGAGTGCCTGGATGGCTAATTCACTTGTTCATTCATTTATCCAACAGGCATTTATTGAGTGCTATCTGCATGCCAGGGTAGGGGCTAGAGGTTAAGGGCTAAGAATACAACTGGAGCAAAACCATAATCCTTACAAGTAAACATAAATACAATTTTCATCAGTGCTTTAAACAACAGATATAAGGTACAGTAGAGTGTGTGAGGGAGAAATCTGGCTTCTTGAGGAAGGGAAAATAGAGCAGAAATGTTGGTGCCATCAAAACAGTGTGCTCAGGTCCGCATTCAGCAAACTCACTCTGGCTGCCACAGGGAGAACAGACTGGAGGGAGCAGGAGCAAGTTCAGTTATGAGGCTGATGCAATAGTTCAGGCAGAGATGGTGGTGACTTATGCACAGCGGGGGCAGGGGGTGGGCACTGGAAAGAAGCACGTAGACTCAAGAGCTGTTTAGTAGTGGGTGCTGCGAGAGGAGGCCCCTGCAGCTCCCTGCTATCCCCCAAACCCCTTACCAGCCTGCCAGCCTAGCCATGCTGGCCTGGAAACCACCCGCCAGTGATTCTCTCTGCCTAATCCCAAAGAGAAGTTGGAATCACTAGAAAAGATTCTAAGGCGGTGGTTCTCAAATATGAACGTGCAGCAGAATCACCCAGAAGGTTTACACAGACTGCTGGCAGCACTCCCGGAGACTCATCTATCAGTCTCGGATGGGGCCCAAGAATCTGCACTTCTAACAGGTTCCCAGGTGGCACTAATGCTACCTTTCAGGGCCACACTTTGGAGACTAATGAAAGAGAAGTTCCTACGGGACTGAGCGCCTATAATTTAGGAGAGGAGCAGAGAGGGCTTGGAGGAGGGGCCCCTCCAGCTTTCCCACTAGGGCATCAGCCTGGGGGCAGGGTCCAGTTTGCTGCCATTTTATGACTCAAAGTACCGAATGCTGAGGGCACATAGACAGGGAAGTCAGGGATGCAGGAAGCTTGCAGCTGGACGCTAGATGTCTGGGAGGACTGAGCCCAAATGCTCTAACACATACCCTGTACCTTGACACCTGCTCCATCCTGAGGCACTTTGCATCCTCTGAGCCTCACAGTCCAGCCCCAGTGCTATCCCTAACCCCTCCATGTGGTCTCCAGAGGACCTCAGTGGGCTCAGAGTTAATGGGCTCTATCCCGCTGGCCTCAGGAGAGTGCCCGATGTCTAACTGCAGTCCTGGGGCTGGCAAGGGCAGACAGTGTTTCCACTCGCCCACGAAAGAGAGGACAATGGGACAGGCCCCTTGGCCTTAAGGAGACCAGGTGGCATATCACGGCCACTACACAGGCGGTGGTGAGAAGTGACTATAGAAAAGGCGGGAAGGTGGAGGTGGGCAATAGGAAGATCACCATTATGGGATGGAGGGAGCAGGATCCATGATCCTGGCTGTTGCCCAGGGGGACAGTTGTAAGGGAGAAGGGGATCTAAGTTAGGGCAGAAACTGTGGGCACGCACTGATTGAACAATGCCAGGTTTGGCTAACAGCCTGGATGAGCTCGTTAGCCTTCAGGCACAAAAGCGTAATAGGGTCAGTCTTGGAGGACTTCCTGCAGGAAATGGGTTTGGAGCGTGATTCTAGGGATAGAAGAGGGCAGTAGGAGGCTCTTGGCAGGAGAAAGGACAGGGGAGAAATGCTACCACATCTTGCCACCCCCACCTGGTAGAAGCGTCCCTGGCATGGGGCTCTGGGTTCCATGCGCCGGCCTGGCAGGGCTGGCCCCCAGCCCTTCTCCTGCCCTTGGCAGGGCCCAGCGGCGTCTGTGCATTTAATGAAACCGTCTGGCTGTGATACCATCAGCTCCAAGCTCGGCAGAGAACCTCTCCCTGGTTCCAGTAAGGGAAAGAGGGAGCGTTCCGATAAATAAAACCATATTAGAGAGCCAGCGAAAAAGCCCCTTTTGTTCCCACCCCCCCGTGCTCCTCAACGCTTTATTTTTATAAGCGCGCGAGCCCCAGACCGACCGCGTTTACACAAAGATCACAATTGCACATTGTAGCGGCTGTGCACACTGTATTGGTGTTGGCAGCACCCCCCACGCTGGCCCCTGAGCAGGCCGACTCCTTCCAGCAGCCCCATCAGCTCAGGCAATGAGCTCAGCACAGGGGGACAGGGAGGGGGTGCCTTTCAAACAAAAATCACCCAGACCCGCACACACGCCCCACCCGTCCATGGGAGGAAAAAACACACAACAAAGGCATTGTAAAGAGCAGGCCTGGAGGCCTGGGGCCTCAGACACTGGGCTACTGTGTGCTGGGGCCTGGCCTCTCCCCTCACAGGGGCCAGCCTCTCCAAAAAAAAAAAAAAAAAAAAAAAACAGTGGGGGTGGGTGTCGTTGAAGCAAGGTGGTCAGATGAAGGAGAGCCAGACAGACACACAGACACATCCCTCTTCCAGGAAAGCCAAGAGCAGGGAGAAGCAGATCCCAAGGAGAGGTAGAAGGAAGGTGAGAGGCTAGCTCTTCTGTGTCTACTCCTGCCCAGTGCCCCCACACCCAGGGCCACTCCCATGGGAGAGGGGCAGCATGGGCCCTGAGCTTCACCTACCCAGCCACATAGAGCACCCTGGAGATGAGTTGAAATGTGGCTGGACTGGAGCTCCCTAAGGACCACAAGTCTCCCTGGAAAGCTCCAGCCACGAACACAGAATGTTCTACCGGACTCCATCACCATGAGAGGCCCCAGGCAGGTGATTCTTTTGCTGGGCCTGGAGCCCTGCATCCAAGCTCTGCTGCTCAGACCTTCCTGGAGCTCCAGGGAGGACACTTCTGCATTCACGATACACTAAGCTTTCCTCGTGGGCCATCCCACCACCTGCCTCAGACCACCGGAATTGAGGACAGAGCAGGTAGCATCATCCCACTTGTCAGAAGAAAAGTCTGCCTCAGGAAGACTAAGTCACTAGCCCACACTCACACATGGGCAGGGCTAGACACTGTGACTCCTAGTCCCGTGCTCCTTCTGCCATGCCATGCTCATAGGAAAAGGACTCTTGAAAGAGAGTGGACTAGATCACTAGTAAGACAGTGCAAATGAAAACTATAAAACAGCATTTTTTTCCTATAAAATTAAGAAAAATTGTTTAGAATTATAAAACCCAGTGTTGGCAAATATTTGATGAAATAGGTACTCTTCTTTATTGCTGGAAGCAATTCAGCAACCCTTCAGGAAAGCAATTGGGCAGTATGCCTAGAAAAACATAAAACTGTTTATACCCTATTTCCCATATTCCTGGGAATCATCCAAATTAACCAAAATGTTATATGTACAAAGACGTTCACTCTAGCATTATTTATAATCCATCATTCATTCAATACACAATTACTGACTGCCCAGCACGTGGTAGGTAAGCATGGTGCGAGTAACATGAAGATGAATGAGACACAACCCAGGCTCTAAAGATCATGACTACTGGTTGGAAGAGGTAACCAAACGACAGCTGTGATATAAGGTGACGTGCGAACTAATAGCAGAGTGGATAAAGTGCTAGGGTTGGGAGATGCTTGGTGACACCAAGTCATTCTTCTCAAAGGAGGTCTCCTACCCTGCATCTCAAAAATGTGGAAGTCACCAAGGCAGGCCAAAGAAAAGAGGGTGTCTAGGTATCCAGCACAGAAGATCAATGGCAACAAATGGCACAGACACTGTGAAAACAGCAAGGGAGCACCAAGGGCAGTGGGATGGAGGAGGGAGGAGGAGGTGAGCCAATCCCAACCAGTCCTGATTTATGCTCAGCAATTTGGACTGAGTCCTGTAGATCACTGTTTCCCAAAATGTGTTCTTCGAAATGTGAGTTCTCTGGAGAGCTAATGAGCACTAAACAATCAAACAGGCTCCTCTTTCTACAGCCACGTCAGAGCTGCTCAGTGCCACTGTGCGCTGTAAATCTCTAAGTGTGCAGTGTTTCCCAGTCTCTCTTACTCAGGAACCCTTTTTAAGTGGAGCATTTCACAAGCCTCCAATGTACTTTGGAAAACAGCTCCTTAAGCTCAATGGGAAAATTTCCCCAACCAGAGCCAGCCTTAACAGAAAGCTGTGCTTCAAAAGAGGGGGTGGGCCCTGACTGGAGTCCAGACACGGGAAATCCAACAGCAAGAATGCCCCAGCCCCACCCAGGACAAAGTCTGGATCTGAGGGAACACTAAAGCACTCGTCCCCATAGAGGTGACATCAGCTGCGGGGCAGCCATGGTTCATCACAGTTCATCCTGGCCTCGCAGCAACACCCTCAGGACCACCTAGCTGGCATGGCTTTTACCTCCCAGGAACCACAAACACAACAAAGAGGGCACAAGACCTTCACTTTCTTGACAGATACATCAATCCCGTAAATTAATAACTTGGCATCTGGTCTACCCGCTACCTCACATTCTCTGAGCCAGGTCAAGCTCCCAGACCCCACTGACGTTTGAGTCTCGCAAAGGTGAGCCTCTGGGTCCCTCATGCTAAGGGCTATCCCTTGAAATGTGGTGAGCTCTCTTTTGTGAGCTTATGGTTCTCTCAAACCACAGCAGTGCTGGTGCCCAGTAGTGGGAGAGCCAAAGCAGAATTCCCTGAGAGGACAATGTGGCAAAGCAGACAGCTATCTCCTTAATTCTGTTGGAGAAATATCAACCTATGATGAAGAGCAACTTCAGACAGTGATGCCGCCCATTAGGTATAGTGTTGCAGATATGTGATTTCCAAGTCCTCTCAACTCATATCTTCTCCATTCAAAGTAAATCCAGTGCCTTCTCCAGATGCTCACCAAGCAGTGGCAACCCCAGCTTGACATCATTTGAATTAAGTATTATTTGACATTTTTTATGCCCAATTGCTACACAGGCCACAGAGGCACATAACGTGCCACACATGCCCCTCCAGTGGTACAGAGATTTGTGCTGGCCATACACTCAAACCCACCCAAGGTGACATCCTCAGGCAGCCCAGACAGCAATATCTCAACAGATCTCTCTTTCCTGACTGAGTTTAGTATTATTCGACCAATAGTTTCCTGGGCAATTTCTGTATTTTCCTCTATACCCTCGGCCAGGGAAAAGGAGCAGACACAGCCCCTGTCTTCAGACAGCTCCAAGGCCCACCATACAGGGACAAGCAGAGATCATAGCTGGGGACCTATTGAACCCGTCACCACGGGCAAAGGCCCAGAGCACCACAGGCCAGAGTTAACAGAACACTTCAGGAAGAAAGCCTTCTCTGCCCCAGACCCCTGCCGGCAGAGGGGACCATGAGACTAGCGACAGACTCTGTGCTAGACCCTCCCTCCCCTGGCCCCAGACATTCTGGATTCACACATGAGTTTCCTCTGAGAAATGCCAGCCGGTGGCCATGCACAGCCTCCGGCCCGCCAGCCGCCCCAGGGTCAGTTCCAGGGGAGAAATTGCTTTGGTTTAGGGTTTGGGAGTGAAAATAAACACTCTGGGTTTTATAGGTTCACCCGTGTTGGCTGCTGTTTTCCTTTCCAGCAGCTGCTCAATCAGGCCTTTCATTCAGAAGCCAGTGGCCTCTGAGGAAGCCCTGGGCAGTGCCCTCAACGCTCAAGGGATGTTTATTTGGGGGAGGGGGTGGGGCCAGAATGGAAAGTGTGACGTCTCTGCAGGCCAGCACCAGGCTGGAACAGGCTGCAGTCCCTGGAGATGCACACTGACTCCTAGCATGGTTCCTTGGAGAAGTTCCCTCCCTGCAGGGTCGACTGCCAGCCAGTCCCACAGAGAACCAGGGGCCTTCCACCTGGGCCCCACCTCGCCACCCGCACCACTCCCCATCCTCCCCCAAAGGAAGAGGAAACAAGGTTGTGAATTAGTCCACTTCGTTTTTTCTCAGGGTACATTCTAAGTGTCAGAAAGCCTGCTGGCAGTTTCCCAGGAAGCTGCAGCTGCAGGTAGCTAGCTGCTCCTGACCTGCCAATCCGTGAGTAACCGTTTTGCATATGCTCTGCAGAGTGCGCTCTCAGAACCCAGGACCCACAACACAAAGAAATTGCTCCATCCACCTTGTGCCTCGCTGCAGGGCTGGAGAACAGGCCCCTGAGGAGAGAGGAATGCAGGGAAGCACAGCTGATGGGGGAAGGAGGAACCAGAGTGGCCCCCACGTGGGGGAGAGGAGGGGGCTGGGAAAGAGGACAGGCGGATGGCTATAAGCTACAGCCACATCCTGTGAACAGAAGGTCATTTTCATAGAAGAGCTCAGTTGTACTCAAGGATTTGGAGGGTGGTTTGTCACCCGTCAGCTATTTTAACTCAAGCAATTGAGTTAAGCTCTCTGAGTCTTGGTTTCTTTATCTGTAAAATGGGGATGTTAAATAACTCATAGAAGAGTTGTAAGGGTTACAAGGAATAACAGTAAAGCTGGGCTCATAGTGAGCACTCAGTAAGTGTTAGTCCTTTAGATGTCAAGTGCTGCAGGTTCAGGGGTAAGACACAGCCTCTTCTAGGAGGAGCTCGCGGTCATAGTACAAAGCATGTGGCAGAGACAGACGGCAATTGATCTAGGCAATGGGTCAGGTGCTAAGAAAGAAACAACTAGCTCGGCTTGAGGAAGAGTCAGAGGGCATCTGGGCCGGGACTTGAAGGATGAGTAGGAGTTTGCTGAGCTAAAAATAGGGAAGGAATGCATTCTAGGCAGAGAGAACACTGAGTACAAAGGCCAGGAATGTGAAAGAGCACTACAAATTTTGACAAAAGTTGGTGGGGCCAGAGCTAGTGGATGAAAGGGAATCAGGGAAGGAAACTGGCACAGTCCATGGGGTTCAGATCACAAAGGAGCTAGCTGTCTGCCAAGCCAAGGAGTTGGGGATTTATCTATCGGTGTCTATATATGAAATCATGGGAGTGACATGACCAGATCTATTTGGGGCAGTGAAGAGGGAGCAGGGAGGCCCTGAGATGACCAGAGTATCCAGATATGATGAGGCAAGGCCAATTCTCAGGGACATCTCCAAGAGAGATTCAGGAGCCAGAATCAACAAGAGAGGGTGACTGATGGTTTCCAACATGGTGGGTAATAGGCATGCTGATGTGACACCAGGACCAAGGTGGGAAATGCACAGTAGGCCTGGATGGTGTGTTTCGGGGTATCACAAGGAGTTCAGTTTGGACAGGAAGAACTGAGGTACCTCTGAGGCATCCAGGGGGAGATACCTAAGATGTGGCTGAACCTAAGAAGCTCCCAAGGAACTAAAGACTAGAGCTTCTTAACACCAGTGCCCAAAGAAGGGGACACGGACAGACTCTTGGGAACATCAGGCTTAGGGGGCAGTGAAGCACCTGAGTAGGAGCAGGTATAGCAGTAGGAGGCTGCAGGAGGCCCAGGAGAGAGGGTTCCTGGGGGCCAAGGCCAGACGGGCTTTCAGAAGGAAGAGATGGTCAGCAAAGCCAAATCCTGCAGAGGCGTCAAGCAAGTCACCTGACAATTAAGAAGCCACAGTGACCCTGGCAACAACAGCCATCTTCACAAATCCAGCAAACACTGTCCCCAACCTGCAGGAGGAGCCATGTGCTGTGTTCCCTGTGGTCCAAAGGCCCAATGGCTCAGTTCCAAGCTCTCAGTCCCTGGTCCCTGGCTCTCCTACTTTCTCCCACCTACCAGAAAAAGAGTCCTTGTCCATTGCGGGCAGGTCCCGGGCCTGGTACATATAGCAGCGTAGGTGGTAGCGGTTCCCATCTGCACCGAGGAAGAAACAGAGATGGCAGGTGAGGGGCTTGGGGTAGCGAAGAGCTGGAATAGAGGGGAGGGTGGAGTCTGTCCCTTAAAAAAGTAGCAGACAGAGGGGATAAACAATAGAAGTGACAAGTCACACTCTGTAGGAGTGAGCCAATAACAGGTCAGAACAAACTACAGCTCAAAGGTAGACACGAGAGTGATGTGTCCTTGGGCCTGGGGAGAATTGGGGAGAGGGGCAGAGGAGGAGAAGAAAGAGAAGCCAAACAGATGATGGGGGAAGCCAGAATGTACAAGGCCTTGAATGCCTGATTTGAAGCTTAAAGTTGACACAGACACACCATATATAGATGGGCATGTGTGTGCATGCACACACACACACACACACACAAACACACACACACACACACACACACACACACACACACACACACACAACCAAAAGAGACTGACTCACCAAAAAGCACACAGACTCAATTCTCCACAGCCTCACATATACACTTGACCATATAACCCCATTCAAACAGAAGCATAAGGTCTGTATCACCCCAAAGATACCTCCAAGCATCACTTACAGTCAAAGATGCAGGAAATCGTGGGTCTGTTCACCCCAAAGCTCAAGGTAGAGATGGACGTGGAATCTTCACTCCTGTCATCCACCACGCCGCCCTGGAGACACAAAGCTGGTCAGAGCAGATTCTGACCCCAAGCCTGGGAGTGGCAAGGTGACTGGCCCAGAGAGTCAGGTCCCTGGGTTAGGAGACCTCTAGACATTGCTCCTTGGCTGCCGAGAGCTGAGCCATCAGCCTTGAATTTCACACTAGGGTAGTACATCCTCTCCTACAGTGCACAGACTCCAATATCAAGTCCACAGGAAAATTCTTCTCCCTTTCTAGTGGAGACCAGACAAGGCAGAATGGAAGTTTGAGTTCTTTCAGCTCAAGAGGTTGGAGTTTGATAGAAGGAAGGACTTTAAGAGGCTCTCAGGGGAAAATCCAGTGGTGATCTGCCCACTGGAATGAGTTAAGAGGAGCTTAAGTCTGGAGGGCCCAGTCTCGCATCTCTGTCCACCCCTGTGTGTCATGGGGACAGTGCTGGTACCAGGGATACTCAGGCACTGAGCTGGGTCCTCAGGCTCAGGCTGAGGCCAGGGTCAGGGATAGGAGCAGGAGATGGGGTAAGTCTACATTCAGGCTCAGAAGTCAGTCTGCCAGTTTACTGTGCATAAAGCTAAAGAGTCTCTCCCTTCCCTTGTCTTCATTACCACTGGGCTCTAACCACTGGGCCATAAACCACCTTCCCTGGACAAGATGCCCACCTCCCTGGTACACTGATCCCTCCTTGCCACCTCTGCCATCACTGGGGTCCTGTGCGATTTGGGAGGTTTGGTGACGTGACTCAGTAGCAACCCAGGCCAGCCTCCCAGACTTAGATTCCTATGACATCAGGCCCACCCGCCTCCCACAGCCAGGGGCCCAGTAGGGGGGCTGAGGAGAGCTGGACTGCGCTCCTATGCTGTCTGCTACCTCTGCTGCCACTCAGATTTCTCCAAGTCCCTCTCTCCTCTCCCCACACTGTTACCTACCCCATTCCCTTGCCCAGTGCCTCTTTCTAACACACAAGTACACACATCCTTGAAAGACAACCCTTGCCTCCCCTTAGATGGCCTGTTCATCCCACCCAGGCCCTCCCAGAATAGCCACTTCCCAAAACCCACTGCTAAGTGTCCAGATGCCACCTGGCTGCAGTCATTTCCTAGGAATCCTGACCTCTCCCAAGGCCCTAGAGCTACACAGTCCCCCAGTGCCTCCAAATACAAAGCATACAACCACTTCTGTGGGCCAACTCCCAAACAACACCCACCCCCAGGACCTAGCCCCAGACCCCTTGTCCTAGAAGCCTCTCTGGATGCCGGTCCTCCCACTTCTGATCTACCCACACCCAAAGCCAGAACCAGCAGCATCACCCACAGTCACCACCTGGCTCCCTGGACTAAATCCTTTGGTGGCTCTCACTGCCTAGTTAGACCCTCGATGACCTGTCCCATCCTCCCTGTCCAACACCAGGGCTTGCTTGCTTCCCTCAAACCCAGCCCTCCACTTCAGGCAAGCCACACTCCTCAAAGCTGGCCCAGACTCACAGCACAAGCTTATGCTGCTCCCTAGCCAGAAGTACCACCATCCCAGTCCTGCCCTTGTCACACTGGGTCAGCAAAGAAATGCATCCTAAAGGTAGGCCGGTCTTCCTCTGCTCTGTCCCTTCGAAAGGGCCCATAAAACACACATGCAGAAAAGACATGTTCATCTGCTCTCCCAGGGGACTCATCAAGATTCTGCTACAACTGGGCAGGCTCTGAGTCCCACCACAGGACGTCCCCTTCTCTGACAGGGAGACACAATGACCTCCTTCCTTTGGCCACAACTTCTAAACTAGATTAAACACAAGCTCTAAACCAGATTACTTGGCTTCCAATTCTGGTTCTGCCATTTACTAGCTGTGTGACTTTAGGCAGGTTGCTTAACCTCTCTGAACCAGTCTCTGTAAATTTGGGAAAATTCTATAGTATCATCAGAGAGTTGTCGTGATTATTATGAGATAAATTACATGTTGTTCCTAGCACACCACCCAGCACATAATAAATGCTTAATAAAAGTTTGTTATTAATGATCTTATGAGACAAATAAGGTACATGCGGGGTAGGAGAGGGTAAGTCATAAACTACGAAGTTAGCAATTGCACTCAGAGGTGGTATTCATACATCCCGTATTTGTTCAAAATTATTCCAGAAGCTGGAAAAGTGGACATTTAAGGAGCCAAAGCCCTGGGCAGAAATCAAAATCAATCAATCGAGCAATCAGTCTCTCTCCATATTCACACACATGAACAGGATAAAAGGGAGGGATGTCATACTGCGGACAGGGAAGGCTACTACAGACAAACCCAAAGGCCACCATGCCTGAATCCTCCCTCCCAGGCAGGAGTGGACCCCAGGTGTCCTGGGTTCCTACCAGGAGAGGCATTTGGCCTGGCCACGCTACACTGGCATCCCGCCAGAGCATGCGCCAAGTCCAGCAGCTAATGGCTCCCAGTTTCAAGGTCTGCAAGGCCGCACATAGGGCTGGACCTGGGGGGCCCAGCAGGTCACCCCAGGCGTGAGGTGCAGGCACGCCAAGGAAAGCAGATCAGGACGCTGGAAATGGCTCGGCCAGCCCCCAGGTGCAACAACGCGTAGCAAATGCAGCTCAGTGCACTTTGTGAGGAGGGGGTTGAAGGCGTTTCAGCTGGGGTGGGGTGGAAGGCTCAGGACTCCACAGCCCCTTCGCCTTAGCCTGGCAACACACATGCACCCCCATAAGTAGGGTGCTGAGGCAAGCGCAAGGATCAAGCCCGCCTCTGCCTCCCACATGCCCTGGAATTCCTTCTCTCCAGCCCGGTGCCTACAGGGACCTCCCTGCTTGCGGATCACTGCCAGTGCACATCCCCACTCACCTCACACCTCCTCTAGATGGCCTCCTCAAGCCGCCTCCCGTCAGCACCACTCCCACCAAAGGCCTCTGTCTGGGGCTTTGGCAGCACTTTCTGGGTATCTGTCCAAGGGCAGGGCTGCCGCCTGCGATTAGAAAAGATGTCCCCCTCCCTGGGATTTCCACAAAGGCTGGAGCCAGGTATCTCAAACCTAGCTCTGTGCCTGGCCCAGAGCAGGCTCTGGCACTGAGAATGACCATCCTTCGGAGGGAGGAACCAGTGTTGCCTCTGGGAATGCTCCTCACACTGCCCAGCCTCCTCCATGTGTCCTGCCTCCAGAGGACAGCCTCCATCAGCCCCCTTCCCCTCCACCCCACCACTCTGCCACTCCTCGCCCCGATCTGTCACCCAGGTGGGTACCTGCCTCCTCTTCCCTTCCTCCCCTAGCTCATAGAAGCCAATGGGGCTTGCTGAGAAGCAGAGAGAACCAGGAGCTGGGCTGATGGACACCCACTAACAAGGGTCCCACAGCTGCCCTGGTTCCTGCCCAGGCCGGAATTCCACCCTCACAGCTCAACAACATCTTTGCATCCTCTGAGCCTTCCAGGGGGACATGAGCTCTCCACACACCTCCTTCAGACCCTGGGAGAAGAGGGGAGAACATCTTCCCTCTTAACCCAGCCATGGCCTCTGAGTGAGTCTCCAGAAGTCAGGACACTCCCAACCACCCACAACTCCACTGGCTTCCATGTTCAAACCTGCCGGAATTCTCCGGGGTTCCCTTTCCTGCCCCATGCCTCTGCCCTATTCTTCCCCTTTTTCCTCAGGCACCCGGTCTCATCTTCAAGGTCACCCTACAAGGATGAGTTAGGTACCCCTCCTATGTGTTCCCACAGTGCCTGAACTTCCCCGTACTACACCTACTACCCCATTGTAAATACCTGTTTACCTGTCAGTTCCTCTCACTGAGAGCTCTGTGAGGTTTCCATCACATGCCCAGAACATACACATACAGCAGGCACTCAATAAAAAATTGAAGAATGAGTGAATGAATGAACAAATGAATGAGTGCATGCCTCAGGTGAGAACAGTAAGAGCTCTGGAAAGAGGTGATGACAGAGGCCAGCCCATCGCCCGGGTCAGAGGATCAGCCTGTGCATTAACACAGGTAGTCTAATGTCACATGGTCTCGACTTTGAAGTACACGGTGGTTTTTACATGTAGACATGCAGGGCTCCCACTCAGGGAACTTCTCTCAAAGCGAAGACTGAGGTTTCATGAACCCCTGATCGGGAGCTTCTGGAAAGCATCTCCCTCCCACCAGTCCTTCCCTGTGACATTCCACCCATGTTTATTGAACACCAACTTCGTGCCAGGCCTTTCCTGCATTCAAGTGAAATGTCAACTCCCTAGAGAGGCCTTCCCTGACCGACTGTCGAAATCACTTTCACATTCACACCCTCATATCTCCTCACATGCTCACGTAATCTATTCCCAACATAGACCCTACACACATCACACACATATCCTGCCCCACCCGCACATACCCCCACATATGCATATTCACATGTACCCACAGTGTCACACTCTACCCTCTTATGTGGCTTTGTTTTCATCAAGACACTTGTTACCCCAAATGTCTGATATATTAATGTTTTTGTGGATTGTCTACCTCACTCATAGCACATGGGCTCCACAAGGGCACTGCTGTGTCCCCAGAACCTGCAGCGCCTGGCATGGGGAAGCCCTCGGTAAATACTTACTGAAATTGAGAAAGTCCAGGTTGAGCTCCCCATCTCTGTAAGTGCCTCTCTCATCATACAATCACCCTTTCACTGGAGGAAATTGTATGGAGCTAAAAGAACTTTCTGGGGGCTGAGCCTGACTTGAGGGAAGGATCCCCAAGAAAGCGATGATGTAGACAGAGGGGAGAAGAGGATGTAAGTGAAGACGCAGCATGATGGACATGGACTTGCCACCTTTAACATTCACCCTCCCAGCTACATGGCACTTCACAGGCTCCGGGACTCTTCTAAGAGCTGAGAACAAGGAGCCGAAACCTGACAGCACCTTACAGACAGAGACTGTTACTGCCTTCCTTTAGAGATGGGGAAACTATGGCACACAAAGACAAAGCAGCTGAAATACCGCATGACAAAGAGCGGGCTGCAGATATCTACTTGCAATGGGGAGCAACATTTCATGTGCACAGAGTAGAAAACTGAGATGACTCACTCATTTTACAAACCCTGAGGCTCCCATGTAGAGAATGTCCAGAGTGCCATTTCCCAGGCATCAGACTCCATGTCAGGCACCAGGAAAGAGAGAGGGAAAGAAACTTACCTGAAACTCACAGTGTGGGTCAGAAAGGGGACCTGGGGTGCCACAGGGAAGCCCCGTTCCTGAAACTCGAGATCCTCATTATAAGGTGGCAATTGTGGTAACACCCACTGCGTAGGATTACTAAAAGTGTAGGGATTTTAAACCTTGGCACTGTTGACATTTTGAGTCAGATAATTCTTCTTTGTGGGGGTGTCCTGTACCTTGTTGGAAGCTCAGCAGCATCCAGGGGCCCATAGCACCCCTCACCCCACTGTTGTGACTACCAAAAACATTGGCAAACATTATCAAATGTCCCCTGGGGGGAGGGGCGGGGGATTGAAATCACCCCCAGTTGAGAACCACTGGTGAAAATTAAATAAAATGCACCTACTGCCCTTGGAAGGTCGCTGGCATTCGGGAAACAGTGCCAGTTGTGTCAGTTTAACTTTCGACCTCTCCAGTCTCATGTTAAACAATCCCCTCCCCACCTGACTCTCTGCCCTTCGGCTTTCTGTAAATTTGGAAACTATCGCCTTCTCTCTTCCACAGGACCTTTGCACAGGCTGTTCTCTCCATCTGGAATGTCCTCCCCAATGAGCTAACTTGAGCTCTTCCTTCAGCCCAGTATTCACTAAGGCTTGGATACCTCTTTGACTGCCTTGTCTACATCATTGGCCCCTACCAGCCCTTCCTAGCTTTCTCCTGCATCCATCTCTGTGTGTACAGGAAAGGCATGCACACTCCTTTATCCCCTGCACCCAGCCCAGCATCTAGTACTTAGTAGGTATCCATTGAAGACTTAGCACATGAATCACCAGCATTCCCTGCCCTAAGCCAGGTGTACAGCACTTGCTCGGGCCAAAGGTCCCAAGGGAAGGGACAGGAAAGTGTGGATCAGATAGCACCCTCTCACCCTCAGGAAGCTCAGGGTCTGACTACATAAAGGACAAATGATGTGGATTCACTGCACTCCAGGGTGGGGCCTTCTGTGGGGTGAAATGAAATGGGGTGGGCCTTTGGAAGGTCCCATTCAGGAAGGCTCCCAGGTGAAGGGGCAAGAGGAAGGGTGCTAAAACAGAGAGAGCAGCAGCATTCAGGAGGCCTGCCTTCGAGCTTAGGGGAAAGGCTTGGCTAGAGGGGCGAGTTGGGGAGATGGGGAGACAACACTAGGAGATGGAGGGCTGGCTTCCTTCTGCTCTCACGCAGAGCCCTGGGCAGAGCCAGGCTGCAGGGTGGCTGATGCTCTGGTTTCCACCCACCCACCCTTCACTCCCACTCCACACACACTCTTCCCCAGCCCCAGGGCCAGGCCCAGGGCGTTGGGTTTCCCACAGTCACATTCCTGCCTCCATAGCTCATGTCAGTGAGACTCCCAGGCTGGGGCTGGCAGCCCCATGGTCTGCGGCCACGCACTCCGTCTTGGGGCTAGCTGTGTAAGGGATCCTGCTGCTCGCCCAGGGGACTGGGTGGCCTCCAACTGCTGCTGCCCAGCTGGCAGCCACAGCTCCCTGGGGGAGCCTGAGCTTAGAAGTGTGAGGAAATAGCTCCCTCCCAGATGCGGCGGGGCTCCCCCAGGGGTCCCCAGAGCTAGCAGCCAAGCCCACTTTCGTCTACTGAGTGCTCATGCCCCCAGGACCTCGGTGTGGCCACCACAGTGGGAGGAGGTAGGCAGGTTCTGGGGAAACAGGCAGTCCATGAAGGGGACTCCTCAACCTTCCTAAATTGGACCCAAGACCAGCACAGGCCCAGTAGCATGTCTGAGTTTCCTTCTGCTCCCCAGGTTGTCTGTCATACGCACACACTTCCTCCCTCTGGCAATGGCACATTGCCCCACACAGGGCTAGAGGTCTGGTTCAGGATCTATAACGTGGAAGCAGGAGGGGGACAGAAAGGGCAAAAGCAGAGGTCGATGCAGCAAAAGGACACAGGCCGAGCAGTGGGGTTGCCCTGGCTGAGCAGCCAGGGAACAGAGCCACGGCAGCCATGCCCATGCTGGTCAAGAAGGAAACATCAGAGCCTCAACGATATCTTGGGGGCCCACCAGGGCACCCTCTTTCCCAGGAGAATCCAGCAGATTGGTGGGGGTCCAGCTGCCCTCCTCACTTTATGGGGAGAACTCAATTGCTATGCATGATGGACCCAAAGAACACAGGTGACAGACCTGTTGGGAAAAGAGCTACTACTGAAGGGCCCCCATCTCTTTACCTATGTAAACAGGAATGGGGACCCCCGCCCAGAGAGTAGCAGGTGCTGGAGCCAATTCACATGGCTCATAAAAACAGATTATTAAATTTTCAGCCATTTTGCAAGCCAGGCGTTAAACACAGCCATTTTAAAAAATTAAATCATGTAAGTTTACAACTACAGAAATTAATTCAAAAAACAAAGTTGATAAATACTCACACTCATCACTTCCTAATTATTTTACCACCTTTTCCTATTATCTTGCTCCTAAGGTGATTTATGTCTAGTGTATCTGTGGGGTGGAATAGTGCAGTACAGTGCACTACTGCCCATCTCCTCCCATCTCCACGTTCAACAGTGTCACATTGCTGGCTTGGCCTGGACCGTGACAGATGCTTACACCATGGAAAGGAGTAAAGACTACAAACGAGGGCTGGGTTTGTCTTCTGGGTGTTTTTTTTTTTCCCCGGAAAGCCAGTTGTGAAACACTGACCAGCACAGGACTTAGGTGACCTGCCACGATCTCTTCTTCACTATGGGCTTTGCCGGACACCCAAAGAAAAACACGGCAACGCGGAGTAGCGTGCTGCACATTCTGCACGGCCCCGTCATTATCCATACAATTTTTCACAATACTCGTGTGAGGAAACACAGCTAGAATGATTATTACTTGTCTTCTCTGTGCCTCAGTTTGCTTACCTATAAAATGGGAGTACTAATAAAACCCATCTCTTAGCGTTGCTGGGAGGGTTAAGTGAGATAACACAAGAACAAAGAAGAGGGCAATGCCTGACACATGGTACGTGCTCTTGAACAGCTGGCAAACTTTGTTCATAAAGGGCCAGAGAGTAAACACTGGCCTTTGCAACTGCTCAGCTGTCACTCCAGCAGGACAGCAGCCACAGACAACGCACACACGAGCAAGCATGGCTGTGCCAGTAAAGCTCTATTTATACAAACAGGCACAAGGCTGGACTTGGCTCGTGGGCTGTGGCTTGCTGACCCCTGCTCTATAAGGGGAGATTAATTTTGTCATGTCGTCATCACTCCCATGAGAAAGCTGGGACCAGAGAAGTTAAAAGTCTTTCTTAGAGTAGCACAGCAAATTCTCTGGCAGGGCCAAGGGGTCTCCCAGCACCCCCTCAGGACTCTTTCCAGCTCCTGCTTCCCCACAGAACTTAGCAGGGCTCTGGGGCAAAGCAAGGCCAAGTGGCACGTCAGGGCCTTGGGGAGCCCAGGGCCCATGTCACTGCCCTGGCTGCCCTGTCTTAGCTTCTGGGGAAACCCCACACCAGCCAGCAGGCCATGCCAGAGGAGAAGAACCCTTTAAAAGAGGGAACTAGGGAACACACAGACCTCCTTTCCTAATGGGGCTGATTGCAACCTTAAGTGGAATAGCAGGCGAGGGTGAAACCCCATTTAATTTACAGCTGGAACCAGGGCTTGGAAGCAGCTGCTAAACTCCTTGCAAAACTACTGGCTGGCCCCTGGGGAGCTGGGGAGTGGAATCAGGAAACCTGGAGAATCCACGATGCCACGTGTGGGCTGGCGCGAGCATCTGTGCGCATGTGTGCGCGTGTCCCTCTAGGGTTTCCACGTCTCCGTGTACAAAGGTCGCAGAAAACTCGGAGGTTTTGTTTCGTGCCAGAGTGCCTCCATAATTAGAACAACTGTATGACCCAGTTTGCCAGAAATGGCCCAAGTTTATCCCTGTTTTCCAGCATAGGGTCCCAGACCAGATAATAAATTATAGGATCATCCTAGAAATAGTAGATGCAGACCCTCATGCACGTACAATGACACACATGGGGCACCCAGCACATCCACCCAGCCGTGACACACACACATCTGTGGGCTGGCACTTTGTCTCAGGTACACAGACACACAGCTGGGCCCTCCAGACATCAGCATCCAAACCCTGAGCGAGGCTGACCCAGGGTGTGCGCATTTAAAGGAATTATTGTCACTCTATGCGGGAGAGCAGGAGGGGCAGGGTGACTCCTGCTTGAGAGGCAGCCAGACCTTAAGCTGCCCTGCTAGCACAATGCCAGGTATAGAACAGGTGCTCAATTAGCATATTCAAGAAACAGAATCCTGGGACACACTGAACCACCTCCCAATTAGGGTAGACTCCAGCATGGCCTTGGTTACTTAATGAGGCAGACTCCTCTCACCTGCCAGGTGTTGTTCTTGCTCAAAGTGCCACTCTGGGAACCATACCAGGATGTCCTGCAGAGCAGGGCTCCATCCAGGTCCAGAGATGACCACTTCCCCCCCCCACATCTAACCTCCTTTTCAGCCAGTGCAAATCTCAAATTACTCCTTTCTGGCACCAGCCTCTCCCTGACCCTGCTCCCCAGCACCTCCAGCTCCCAGCTGCCCTTCCCTGCCTCCTGGCTGGGGCATGAAATGCCCATCTCTAAGTCCCCTCTACTTCAGGTCAGGGCTCAGGTCTCTGCTAACAAATTGGATGCTTCCTGTGTGGGGGCCATGATACCAGCTCCCCTCCAGCTGCCCGGCTGCTCCAGAGAGGCCAAACTACCTGGCTACAAGACAAGAAGGGTGATGCCCACAGACAAGGCCTCTAGCTAGGTGCCCAGAGCCCTCTCTAGGATCCCACTCAGGGGGAAGACTCTCTGCCTGGATAAGAGTGAGGAGAGGAACCCAGGGAGAGAGCGGAGAGCTGCCGTTCTGGCCTCGGTTCTAGCACCGACTCATGCTGTGCCTCCGGGCAAACCCCTTTTCAGGCTGCAGTTTCTTCCGGGTACTTTAGGGGCTCAGGGTTGTTCTAGAGCAGCACTGTCCAACAGAACTTCCTGCCACGATGGAACTCTTCCACAGCCATACTGTCCAGTGTGGCATCCAGGTGTGGCTATTGAGCACTGGAAATGTGGCTAGTGAGACTGTTCTTATTTTAACTTCTTTAAATGTATATCTAAATAGCCACATATGACTATTGGCTACTGTATCAGTACACTTCTGAACCTCAGTCTCCTCAACTGTAAAATAGATATCATAATAGAATCCAGCCTTCTGGGGTCACTGCGAGGCTAAAATGAGATGATGCACATAAAGCTCTCAGCCTGGTCTTTGGCACATAATAAAATAAATTTTAGTAATTCTTATTTTCTTTGGGGTCCCAGATTGCCTTTAGAATTGGAAAAAACCATGGACCTTATACCAGAATTTTCCACCACACACACACACATGCTCATCACACACACAGGCACATCACACATATGCATACATCGTACACATTGCACACACCTGCACATACATATCGCATATGCAGGTGCACATAGTACACATATTGTGTGCACACACATGACACATGTGCTTGTCCATCACACACACACACACAGATCACACACACACACACACACACACACACACACACACACACAACTTTGCATCCAACTTCAAGAGGCTGCCATGGCTCCAAAGCCAGGTGGAAAACACCTTTCAAACATAAAAGTTCCTTCCAGCTCTAAAAACCTCCAAGGCTATGAGAACAGATTGCCGAGTCTCCATCTCTTTCTCTCCTGCCCAGGATGAGGCATTTCAGAAAACCCTTCCTGACACTCAGGGCCAAGCGCAGAGACGGGTCTCTGGAAAAATCCTTGTGCGCGGAGAACAGGCCCAGGGCAAGGGCGACAGGATGGATTCTGTGAGCTCATCCCAGCAGCCGTCACCAGAGTTCCCAGAGAGGCCGGTGGCGTCAGGAGGGGGGGACTGGGTGGAAGCCCGCGGTGGCGGCAGCAAGGGGTGTGGGGCGAGGAGAAGGAGGCTGGATGGAACGCGCTATAATAGCAGCTTTGTGCTCCGCTTCCCAGCTCCCTGGGAACGCCAGGGAGATTATGAAACCCGGTGTCTTTGGAAATGCCAGGATATTAGCTGGAAAAAGAATAATACGAAAATAAAATAATGCTCACGATGGAGACAGCAGACGATTAGCAGACGGAGCCAGGGCCTCCCGCTCCGTGGAAGGAGCCAGGCTTGGCCCCGGCAGAAGGTTTCAGGGAAAAGCTGCCTGTGCTAATGAGCAGACAGGGCCTGCCTTCCAGAGAGACGTCTTCAGGAGGGGAGCTGGCAAGTGAGGCCCAGCTTGCTGGTGAACGTGTGGGCCAGGGGAGGGGTGGTAGGAGGCAAGAGCCTGGTCCGTGGGCTCAGATATCCAGAAATGTCAGATTACCAGGAAGGCCACTAGGCCACTGCCCACAGTCCTTCCCTGGACTCCTTCAAGCTCTGCTTCCTAATGTTCTCCAAAAAGCCTCCCTCCTTAGACACTGTCTCTCAAGAATGGCTTTTTATCCTGCCCCTCTGTACTTCAAAGATGCCAATTCTACTGGGTTATTAGCACCCATGTGTGAATGTCTCTTCCTAATGGATAGGTTTTCCCCGTGGGCCACGCCTCCCCCATCAGACCTGGGCTCATCAAAAGTACAGACCATGTTTCTCCCATCAGTGAGCAGGGAGAACATGTCATCTTTCCCTGCCTCCTTCTCCAGGACCCCAACCACACACCTTCAGCCAAGAATGGACACTCCCTGCCTCTCTCAGAAAGGCATCCAAGTGAGGGGCCCATGTGACCACCGCCCTCATCTTCATGATGCACTATGCACATCACATCCTCGCTACCTGAAGGTAGTCCTTGGACCAGCAGCATTGTATCACCCGGAAACCTGTTAGAAATGGAGAGACTCTCGGGCCCCACCTGGACATGGAATCGAAAGTGTGCATTGTAATAAGATCACTAAATGGCTCCTTTGTTTCTCAGGGCTGAAAAGCATTTCTTCACATGCATCACGTCCTTAATCCTTACAGCAACCCAGGATGCAAGTAATAGTCACTAAAACGATAAGGGACCTGTCCACAGCTAGGAAGCAGAAGAAGCAGAATTGGAACCAAACCTGTGCCCCTCAGAAGCCTCACCCATCCCACCACACTCCTGTCAAATGGCTCTGCAGCCATCGGTGACCAGCAGGCAAAGACTGGCACCCAGGACAATAGCTGGTTCATGGTACGAAGGAAACCCAGCTGTCTGCCCCATGATTTAGTGTGGACTTTAGCCCTGTATCTTGCTGGGCACCAGTACATTCTGGAACAAAGGACAGCAGGCTCAGGGATGGGAGCCTAGGCCAGCCTTGGTCCCAGCAGGAGGAGTGTAAATTTGACCACAGGAGGGGAGTGTGTGTACATGTGTGCGTGTGTATGCACACGTGTGTGCATGCGTATGTGTGTGTTGGTGCTGACAGAGGTTCGATTCACTCTAGTACAGAATGGTCAGACAGCTCCTGTCAAATGGGCCTATGGCCCTACCCAAATGCCAGCCACTCTTAAAGACTTTCTAAAACTCTGTATCCTCCAGCTACAGGTTTGTGAATGCAGTCCCTCCAGCCACTGTCTGCCCCTGGTTCTCTAAGTCAGCAAAGTTCTCCGGACTCAGACGGCTTCACTGTATTGGTTCCCTCCACACATAACAGACAAGTCAACCGACCTCACAATCCATCACCTCCCAGGTCTGCTGACTTGACATTTGATTTCAATGCTCTCTCATGATATTTCCTCCCGCAGAAAGAATAAACGAATTGGTTTCTCTGTTTCTGGGAAATGCCCGCCTTCATCCTCCCAGTCGCCGAGCCATGAAAGCTTGGCAGTGGGTCCCCCAGACTTGCTCGTCTTCTTCCCCCAGATCCTGGCCAGCCGCAGAGCCCATCCACACTTTCACACATGCTTCCAGGCACCTCCGGCCTTGTGCCCTCTCTCCTCCTGGCCCCCTCGCCTCACGGCTGACGCTTGGCCCCCACACGCCCCAGCCTCCCTGCCCCGGGCCGCCTGGCAGGCAGCCCCAGATCTCTCTCTCTCACACAGCACTTCACAGTGTGTGTCAGACTTGCCAGGGCCGACAGTGAACTCATCACAGCCCCAGGCCCCACCCCCAAGCTGTGGCCTAGTGATAGGAGACACCACACTATCCACCCAATGGAGCTTCTGAGGCCCATGTGACCCTTCCCTCCCCAAGCCCTGCCATTCCACTTCCCTCAGCTCTGGCCTCATAGCTCCCAACCCAGATGGTCACCTCGTCCTGGATCCCTAACTGAGACTCCGGATGGTGTCCTGATGGGAGGCCCTCCCTCCCAACCATTCTTCACAGCTACTGGATTAAAGGCCTGAAAGTCCAGCTCTGACCAGAGCACTTGCCACTCAGTAACCCTCACTGGCTCCCTACTATTCACTGACTACAGTCCCGTGGCCATCATCTGCAGCTCTTCGCCCGGCCCTGCTTTGTACTTTTTTCCCTTTTCTGATGCTCCTCTCCCCAACCAGGTGTTGTTGTCCACCACAGAAAAGACGCCTGACCCAGGACGGCCGATCAGAACATTCCGTCCTTCATCCCCAGGCTCAGGCTGCTGTGGCCCCATGACCAGGCAGAGCCAGTCAGCCACACACAAGACCATCACTGGCATTACCGAGAAAGTGGCTTTCCTCTGAGAAAAGAGGCTGCCGGGAGGGCTGTGCTATTTTATCCAGCAATACTTTACTGGCTGTTAAGATGATGTCAACCTTTTGTCACGGGCGCCATCTTTGCTACCACATGGAGTAAGCCCATGTAAGAACGAGGTCAAGACGGGAACAAGTCAGAAACAGAGTCCCGGGAGACTGTGACTGACCCCTATTTCCTGCCAGGCCCACTGCCTCATTCACCTCCGGGGCTCGCCCCAGCTATCTGAGCTATTTTTAGGCATTTGAGCGGATTTTCTGCCGGATGAAAACCAGTCCTGGTTCCTTGGGGTGCCAGCCCAGCCTCCTCAAACCTGGTCCTGACTCTAGAGGTCTGCCACAGTCTTTATGCTCCCACCCCCTCAGCTGGAGCCACATGACCACAACCAGGCCCCGCCCTGTGCCCAAGCCAGGCCCTTCCTAACAAGACGAAGGGAGTCCCAGAACACCAGCCCTGTCCCACTGTGCTCCCCCAGCCCTCACAGTGACACTGCCTACAGATGTATAGTCAGCCTTGGCCTAGGGCTAAGGCCCACGGCTCCTTGCCCCAACAAATACTCACATGCACACACACACACACGCACACATGCAGCTGGCTGCACATGAACACGCTCACATTCCAGCAGCCAGCACGGCTGGTGGCACCTGCTCCCAGGGTCACAACTCAAAGCCACCCACCTCGGGGAAGGGAAGGTGAGCAGTTGTGACTGGACTTCGAAAGAGGTGTCTCATCCTGGGCATCTCATTCCCACCTCCAGGAATCCCCAGACCAACAGCACAGGGAACAGGCCACATCCTGACCCTGAATATCCCCACTCAGACAGTCCAGGAAGGGCCTGCTTATCTCTTTTGGGGAACACATCATACAGATCCTGGATAACCTTGAGCTGACCCCAGTTCCACTGGCTTCAAAAAGTGGCAATGGGGCAGGACAGCCAGCCTGGGGCTCATTTTCAGAGGCACATCTCTCTCAAAATTCCTGGAGATGCCTGTGCAATGGCCTCTGTTCCAGGAGAACCCATGGCCAACCAAGGACATTCAGGGGTCACTACTTTTCTGATTATTCCCATGAGCTAGGCCAAAGCCTCCCCAGCCTATCGCATGCCAGCCAGCCTCTTTAAGAACTAGGTCCCTTGGCCCCAGTCATAGGTCAGACCAGCAGAGGGCTGAGGCTCTCTTCCTTTGCTCCCATCTCAACTATGCAAAGAAGCAGCGGGTTTTCTGGTGCCAAGAAAGGAGCTGTTTTATTGTAGGAGGACAGAGGCCGGTGTCCACTTTTCCCACATGCAACCCCAGAGGAAGTGAAGCCAAGATGACGGGCCAATGTTCCGTCCAGAGTTCTACCCTGGGGCCCCTGCCTCCCCTGCATCAGCCCTGAACAGCCCTGGGAACCCAAGCTGCACTCCACCCAACCTAGGCTCAGTGGGCACAACGTACCAGGGCCCCCTCGAGGGCAAACACAGCCGCAGGTCCGGTCTTCTCCAGCGGCTCCATGCGGCGGCGCCAGCGGCGGCGGCGAAAAGCGTCCGTCTTGCGGTACTCCAGGTGGAACTTCCAGCCAAAGAGTGAGGCATACTCCCAGCCCTCGCCCTCGGCCTCTGCCTGCCTGTGCTGTGAGGGAAGAATAGGGAAGACTCAGAGGCCAATGGCAGGTCTGCAGGGAGCCCTGGGCTTGCCTCCAGCTATGCCCTTCCCCACCCACCCCATTACCGGCACCCTCCAGATGGAAAACCTGGGAGGGCTGCCTGAAGGAGGTGGAGATGGAGAACTCTGAGCAGCTTCTTCAGTGACGAGAGCTCTGAGTCAGAATATGAGGAAAGGAAGATGCTCCTTAGGCTGTCTAAGGAGCCAGAAAGGGAAGGTAGACTGAAGTGGTGATGAAAATATTGGGCTTCAGGTTTGTTTGTTTATTTGGGTTTTGGGTGAATTTTGTGAATCCAAGGTTTTCTTGTCATTTCCCTTTTTCTTCTTCACATCCTAGCTTATAAATATAGAAGTGAGTCTTCAATTCAGAGGCAAAATGAAGATCTTATTTCTCAGCCCCAGCTTCTCTCTAAGGCTAGGCCTAGGTCAGCCACAGAGGGACCCCCAGCTCTTCCTCTGAGAGGATGCTTTCCCAGGCCAGGAGGGACCCCCAAAAGCCCCTTCCTCTCCAGCTCGCAAGAAAGAGAGACCTGGGATTGTCCTCAGGCACCGCCTCAGGTCTGGGCCATGAGCTCAGTGATGAGTGCCAGTCCTGGAGCCCAGCTTTGTCCCCGTCTAGGAGAGACGCTGGTGGTGAGGGAGCAAGGCACACTGCCTGGCAAGGCTTTGCTCTGTCTCCTCGGGGCCCCTTCGTGGACAGTGGAGTCTGTCTGGTTTATGGTACCAGGATCAGCTTGTTGCTTAGAGCTTTGCCTTCCCTGGACCCAATGACATCCATCTCTAGATTCTTTGTGCCCAAAGAGAGAACAGGACATGGGTCCTGCCAAAGGCAACCCCTGGACTGGGAGAGGCCTGGTTCTTGGGCCAAAATTCAAGTGTGTGCTTAGTTAGGAAGGAAGGACATCAACCAAGAGGGCCGGGGAAAGCAGGCTCTGAGGCCGCACGGACATGGACATCGGTTGGGCCTCCAGAGCAGGGGTGTGCACTGCATGTGCTCACATATACTCACTCTACACCTTCCTGTGTCCCATGGGCATCTGTGCACAGCTGTGGGCATGTGTGCGCTTGCTGTATACATGTCCCCTGGTGAATGCTGACGAGGCCCACCCAGGTCCCTTTATCAGCTGGCGCACTCACGAGATGCTCTCATCCCCAGCTGCTAGGACAGTCGGCAGCTACGAGCTCCAGTGGCCCCCTTCTCCCAGGAAGTGCCCACGCTGAAGGGAGCAGACTCCCTGTGGAGGGTACATGCCCCAGCCCACCCCCAGCTCAGCCAATGACTGATAGCTAAGAGGTGCAAATCCCAGCTCTGCTGCCTCCAGGTGAGGCTGATTCTATGATGCTCCAGGGTGTGCCCTCCCCAAGGCATGGATCAGGCCAAAGCAGACCTTGCCTGAGACCACATCCTTGCTCCTGGCACTTCTGAGAGCACTGCCTCAGTAAACCACAGGTAGCAAACCCCTATCTCAGACTCAGCCTCTAGCACATCTGGCCACAGACACATTCTAGGTATGTCTTTGCACCCCCCAGGACTGTGTGAACTCCCAGTGCACCCCCTTGTAGAGTCATGGGCATCTGGGTGTGCTCTGTCTGAGCATCTGCGAGTGTGATCTATGCATGTGTGCTGGATTTGATCTGTGTGTGTGCTGGGTGTGATCCATTTGCAGCTGTGTGTTCTGGGTGTGCTCTGTGTGAGTACTGGGTGTGATATTGCATGTGCTAGGTGTGATATGTGTGTGTGTCATTTGTGATCTGTATATATCTGTGCTTGTGCTGGGTGTGATTTGTATACAACCTGACTGTGATTTGTGTGTGTGCTGGGTGTGATCTGTGAGCATCTCGAGTGAGCTCATGTGCCTTGTGTCTGTGCACACAGCTGTGCACCTTGCCTCCCCGCACCAGGGCCACACCCTCATCCACCACCCACTGGGCTCACCTTCTTCAGTGCCTCCATCTGGCTGAGGTCCCTCCTACGCAGCCGGACCCAGCGTCGCCGACGATGTGTGTAGTACATCTTCTCAGCGGGGACCCAGTGCCTCGGCTTCCGGTCCGGGGGGATGGTGATACTGTACTCCCAGCCTGGGGGAGGGGTACCCATCACTCATTACCAACTACTCCCCATCTTTCCAGAGGCTTTCTCTCCATTTAGGGCATGATTATAGACTTGCAAGTGGCCACTGACTCCTGGTTTGTAACTTCATCCAGGAAGTCCCCCGGATGAAGTAGTCCAGTGAAGGTCAGTGCCCCAGGCCTCGGGGCCCTGCACTCAGCTCTCTCCACCTGCATGCCTTATGAGCTCACCAGCATGGGGCTTACCAGACTCCATGTGCCACTCACCTTGCTCATCAACAGCCCGGTTGAGGTCCGTGGACCACTCTTCATCCTCCCACTTCCAGCCCAGTGGGCACTCGATATCGTCCTTGGGAAGCACCTTCTCCCCGTTCTGGGCAACACAGGACATGCAAGTGTGAAAAGAGACATGATCAGGGAGGCAGAAAAGATGAAACTTGACAATATATACCCCCGAACCCCCAGATGTGTCCTACCTAAGCTGGACCTTACACTGTCCCTCTGGTAACTACAGCATAGAGGCTGGGGACATGGGAGCAAGGGAGAAAATGTCCCACCCTTCTCTGAGCCACAGGCCCCTGACCTTCTTGGGTCCAGATGTTTACTCCAAGAAAGCAGAGCCCATCTGCCTCTGGAGAGCCCCCTTACCACATCCGTGTAGTTGTCACTCATGTAGATCCACTGGCCTCCAGGGAGCCGGGTCTGGTTCTCAAACACCTCTTCCACAAAGCTCAGGTGACCCGCATCGATGTCATGGAGCAGGCTATGAGCATGGGACAGTCAGTGCCTCCACTGAAGAGACCCCGACCTATTCACAACCTCCAGCAGAGCAGCGTGAGGCCTGGGTCAACCTCCCTGTATCAGCCTCACCCCAACCCACAAGACAGATGGAAGGGAGAGAGTGAGAAGGCGTCAGAGTCAAGGAGAGAGAGAGAAAGAAGACCTGGGGAGACCTAGAGACATTTGCAGATACAAGAATACATTGCCACCCAAGATAAAAAAAGAAAATGGGACCAAGTGAAGACACTAAAGCCTAGGGAATAGTTGAAGCTCAACAGACAATTATAGAAATGGAAAATGTTATCAAGTTATATACTTAAGATCTGAGTATTTGACTATAAGCTATACTTCAATTTTTTCAAGTTAAAAAAAAATTAGTTGTTAAATATCAGCCATGCTGGAAAAGAGGAAAGAAAGAGGCAGCGATGGCAATGAGGTGGAGGACAAAGTTGTTCTGAGAAACACTGAGACAGAAACGACCTCAGGCATGAAAAAGATGAACACAGGCTTTTTGTGGTATCTTGGAGGAGAAGGCTGCAACCAACAGAAGCAAAGTCAGATGCAAAGTCGAATAGAGGCCAACTTTGGCATAATAATGAAGGCCTTCCAGAAAGGAATGCTGCCTAGTGAGACTCCCGTCGTGTGAGAGGACCCTATGACCAGCAAAGGGGTGGTGGGAGTAAGTGGAGGCATTAACAGGGCTGAGGCCTTTCAGAGAGAGTGCCAGAGTGGAAGGGTCCCCAAGCCCTCCCAGCCCACAACTCACGTCTTCTCTGGACACACGAACCAGTCTCCAGCCCAGGCCCAGCCAGCCGAAGGACGGAAGCTGTCCTTGGGTAGTTTGATCTTGCCCGTGACATCAGAAAACTTGGGGTAGGTAAGGCCTGTTGTGCCCCAGTTCCCAACCAGGGCCAGCTTGGTCTGGTTCTCATACTGGAAAGCAAGCCATAGAGAAGTGAGTGGGGCCCGAGGCAGCTTGGCAGGGGAGCAGGGGTTGCGGAGCAGGGGGCCAGCTAGCAGGCACTCACGGTTTCAGCAAAGACGGAGAGCTTGCCCTCAGCAAACTGGTTGAACTCCTTCTCATCCACAGAGAGCCCGAACCAGAGCTTCACCCGTATCTGCACTGGCATCCGCGCTCCAGGCGCCCCCTCCATCGGATACTGGGTCACAGAGGGACAGAAACCCACAGCTCCCTTCAGAACCAGGATGTCCCAACATGAGGGGGCCTCCAGACCTGGGCACACCAGCCTGACACTTCATCAGGTGTGTCCCCTATTGAAGGACTTATCAGAATTTCATGGAAGAGGGGTGCATAAGTAAGAAACTTGCCCACCTGCCAAGATTCCTTCCCATCAAAGGAGGAAACTGCATCATCCCCACCTGTATGCTCTCTGCAGAGACGGGCTATGTCTAGACCAGGACCCGCCATTCTCCCCTCTCCCACCACAGCCTTATTTCTGTTCTCTTCTAGAATAGCACTTTCAGTGGAACTTTCTGCTACAGAGGAAATTGTTTATATCTACATGGTCCAAGATGGTAGCCACTAGCCCCATGTGGCAACTGAGCAGTTGAAATGTTGTTAGTGTGACTAATGAAATAAATTTTTAGTTTTATTTTAATTAATTTAAATGTAAATAACCACAAATGGCTACTATATTGGGCAGTGGAGTTCTAGAATATGTATCTTTAAAGGAGATACATGATCCAGGTCTGGAAGGTGAAGAGATTAAAGCTTCCCCCTTCATTTTCCTTTTTTTTTGTGTGTGTGGGGGGGGGTTGTTTTGTTTTTTGTTGGGGGGAACAGCTAGATATTAGTGTATCATCTGATATCCCTACCCTTTCAAGTGCTTACCAGCATGTTAACCACTATTCGCTAGTCTTCAACTGCTTTTTAGCCTGAAACTTTCAGAAGCTCTGCCAAAATGGAATAACCACAACAACCTAACATTGAAAATTTATTCCCCACAACTACTTCACCATTTGATTGAATCAAGGATCAGACATGGCCTGAGGAGCAGAAGTTCCTCACTCTTGGAAAAATACATTGTCCCTTAGAGGAAGTAGCATCCAAAGTGGCTAGACTTCATGTGCCTGAGCTTGTAGGAGTATCTCCTCTGGGACAGGGAGTAGAATGAGGCAAGAAAACAGTTTTGATGGGTTGAGAAGAGGAAAGGAGGCTGAGATAAGGGGTCTCCACTGGTAGATGAGGTCTAGGTGCCTAGAAAGAGAGTCTCAGCCATGAGACTGCCAAGGCGATGACAGTCTCACCCTTCACCCAGTCTCTCTGTCTTTGGTTCATCCTCGGTAAAGCGTAGAGGAGTCCCAAGAGTTACCCCCACCCTAGAAACCTCCCCATGACTGTTCTCTTCAGCTGTCCTCTCCCCTGAGGTGGTTAGCAGCCTTTTCCCCTCCAAACCACCAGCCCCAGGGAGATGGCAGGAATGCTTGACCCCCCCTTTCCCCTCCACCCCCAGTCTCTGCCCTGCCCTCCCCCAGACGGGGCCAGCCTGCCGGACCCAAAATAGCAACAGCAAATAAAGAAATGTCTAGTTTGGGGCTCCTCTCCCTCTCTGCTGGTGCTCATTTTTTCCAACTTTGGTTTAAGTTAAGAAACACCAATGTTTTCTTGGTCTCTGCTTGCTGCCAACATTTTTGTAGAGCTTGCTCAGGAGCTACTGGCGGGGCTCATAAACTCAGTGGGGAAGACTTCGAGAAACAATTCTATATCTTTTTTTTTTTTTTTTTTTGCTTGGAATCAGGGAAATTTTTCAGTTTGCATTTCCCCAAGGCTGCAGGGCAGAGAGGCCAGAGCCTGGAGCTCATTGGTTGGAGTGCACCCAGCAGGCACCCTCTTGCAGCCCTATCTCCACTCCAGCCAGACAGCCTTCCCCGGGTAACCCCATTCAAATGTGGCAGCTCCTTGACTTCCTGTCCTTCCTGTCCTACCAAGCGAGGAACTGGCTTAGGAGAGAGAAAAGCAGATTTCTAGGAGGTTGAGATTGCAAGAGGAATGTCCGTGGCATATGAGCAGGTGGGAGGGGCAGCCCACAGCCAGACACAACCGTCCCCACACTCTTTCTAGGCAAAGCTAGTCTCTTGTCTGAGGTATCAGTGACCCATGGGAAGATATCTGCTCATCCCTGACCTTAGGTTGACCTCTAGTCATGGTGCTAGTGGAGCCTCTTTTCCCCAGGGAACAAGGGAACTCCCAAGACGGAAAAAAGGAGAAGAGGAGAGAGAAACTAACATTCATTGACCACCTAGTTCCAGCAAGACTCATGACGTGTATTACCTAATTCGACCCTCAAAACCTATGAAGTGGGCCATCTGATCTTCATTTTACAGGCAAGAAGACAGCCAGTAGTTCAGAGAGCTTAGGCACTCTACCTAAGACCACACAGGATTCTAGCCAACCCTGCAATCAGTCCACACATACTGTGCCATTGAAACCTATCCTCTCTACCTAACCTAGGGGGTGACCAGAATGACTGGCCAATATATGAATGGGTTGACCAACAGCCACTCAGAGGTTTGAGGCTAAGCTTAGTCAACAGTGACTTCCTGGAAGAGGAGAGGTGGGAGTTAGTCCTGGTGTGGATGGGAGGAGAGACACAGAGAAGGCCAGACAGATTGTAATGCCAACAGGGCCATTTGGAGTCCAGAGTAGGTGGTGAGGGGCCAGCCTGCTTCCCAGGGCCACTCCTCCTCTGGCAGGGCAGCCTCAATGATACCACACAAACAGGGACCATCCCCTTGGACCGGCGAAGCCACCACATGGGGAGGGACTTCCCTGAATTATGTCCCGACCACAAGGCCGCGGTACCCCTACAAAAACAGTCTTGGCTCTGTGCCCCCACATTAACCCAGAAAAGAGGACGGAGGGTCCTCAGGTACCTGCTCACTTCTCTGTCACCCAACTCAAGGCTAGTCGGTCCCAAGAGAAGATGGAGGGAGCAACAGCAAGGTGTTGGAGGAAGAGAAAGAAGGAGAGGTGGGAGTGCGGTGAGACCAGGAAGAAGGATTACTTGCTCCCAGCTCTGTGGTGGTGCAGAGCCATGGGCACACCCAGTGCCCAGACACCAGTCTTCCCACAGGGAGGAACTTGAACCCAAGTGAGGCTCCAGGGAGTGGAAGGCGCTCAGACAGGTGCGGAGGCAGGTCTGTGCCAGGGCTCTTAGAGGCTGGGGCTGGGGGCTGAGAGCTGAGGACTACTAACAGGATCTGGGGCAGAGACCCACAGCCTCTTGATTCCTGCTTTTACCTGCCCACTTTCTAGACTAGGTGTGTGGGGTCTAGGGACTCTGTCAGGGAGAGAAGGGAAGTAGTTTTGCCTAAAGCCCTCTGCCCTTTCCAAGAGGGGAGCCCAAGGACTCCGAGGCAGAGAACCAGGAGGGAGGGAGGGGGATAGGTCTTGGGCTAAGAAAATATGATCGTGACATGAGGAAGAACCCACTTTGAGGAAGATCGTCTGCAGCTTCCCACAATTCTTGCCACAGTAGTTGGCACCCCGCCGGGAGAAGAGGACCTCGTGGGCGGGCACTCGCTGGTACGCCACTCGCTTGTCTCCCTGCAGCATCCAGATCACGATGTCGGGCAGGCTGTTCTGGGGCTGAAGGGAAGGAGGCAGTCAGGGTGGGAATAGTGATGTACCTAGGCCCGCATCCCACAACCCACCATGAGCTTATCACCCCTGGCTCAGGGGCCACACAGGCCTTCCCTCCTGGCTTCCATCCTGCAGCTGCCTACCCATGGCCACCCCCTTGACATCTCAGGGTTGCCTGAGCACCTCTGTCTTCAGCTACCATGAGCCCCTGAGGATAGGGCGTGAGGCTGCCCCTGGCTCACATGAGGAGCCTGCCAAAAATCACTGAGCTGAGTTCATATTTTCTGGGAAAGGACACTCCTGCCCAGAGCCCAGAGCTTAAGTTCTTCTCCCCTCCACTGGGTAGATGGGTGCTCTCAGGCATATACGTGGAAGGGTTTCATTTGACCTGAAAGAGGACATCACATTTAAGGTAACTCCCGTTCTTCATCCCCAAGATGAAGGGGCAGCCGTGAATCCACAGAGGGGTGCCCTTCCCGGAGGACACTCGTGCCTCCTCCATCTAACAGCAGGAATCCTGAAAATGGTGATGAGCTCAGAACAAAACTGCAAGGCCCCTGAGCCCCTGGCTGTGGATGAGAAGTGCTGCCAGCACACACTTGGGGGAGATGGCTGATTGGGCACAGTCCATCTACTTTCAAGGTTGGTGATGGAGGAGCGCCAGGAGGAGGCGGGGGCTAGGTCTCTGACCAGGGCTCAGACTCCTGCGGCACTCGCTCAGCACCTCCCAGGCTCTGTTTCACTTACTCCCTGCGGCTGCCCAGGAGGCAGAGAAAGGCAGCCCATTTGACAGGTGAAGAAATTCAGGCTCTAAGAGGTTAGGAACTGGGTTTTTCTGACTCCAAATACACATTTCTAACCACTACCCCAGGGGTTCTCAAAGTGTGGTCCCTGGAGCAATAGCAGCTGCATCACCTAGGAACTTGCAGAAAATGCAAAATCTCAGGCACCACCCCGGCCACATGGGATCAGAGAGTGCCCGTAACCTGTTTCAGTGAGCCCTTCAGGGAATTCCGATGTATACTCACATCTGAGGAAGACCCTCTCCGGATTCCCATACAGTCAATAGCACCTGCTTGGCCTTACCTCTCCCAGCCCCAAAACAATCCATGCTGAGAGTTCTGACGTCAGTCTGGGCTATGATTTTGGGGGGCAGTCTTTGACTAGCCTGAGGGATAGTCCATGGCCCCTTTGAGGGGTAGGCCTGTGGCTCAGCAACACAGTTTCCCCAGGTAGCTGGCCACATACCCAAGACCCTGCTTGGGGACTGACTCTCAGAGACCAACATTCCCGGCTGCCTTCCCCTCCTGAGCATCCCTCCCACCTCCTGAGTCTCTGTCTTCCCTTCAACAGCTTGGCCCCCCAGTAATCCCTTGCAGGCTTTGCCCTTCTCTGCATACTCCTCTAGGGAGATCCTTCCTGTCATCCCTACCCACTCCCTGGGGTTTTCAGATGGCTCTGGTCAGAGTGGGCAGCAGCCGATCTGCCTGTGACATATGAGTGGACCTTTGTCCTCATTCTGGGCAAATCCATGGCCTGCTTGGTTGCCTAGGAAACTGAGTGGATGAGTCTGATCTGAAGAAGGGAGTGCAGGTGAGAAAAGGGTGCCCCTGAGGACAAACTGGAGGTTCTTCTCTCTGATTAGATATGACAATGCTCAGAGGTAATGTAAATGCAGCCTCCTCAGGCTTGGGGCTTGGAGGCATCTAGGAATGCAGGGACAGACAGAAACTGGTTGTCAGGGAGAAGCTGGGTCCTGGGGAAGCAGGCCCTAGCACTGGACCTAGCACCAGATATCCTGGATTCTGTCCCCAGCTCTGTCTCTGACATACTTTGGGAGCATTTATTATACATACTTGGAAACATTTATTGAGCACCTACTACATGCCAGGCTTGGTCCTGGACACCGCAAAACCTACTATCCCCTTGCATCCTCTGTCTTCTTTCTACGAATGAGAACATTGAGGCTCAGAGAGGTTAAGTTACCTGCCCAAGGTCACCCAGCAATGGAGCCAGGGTTGGATCACGGTCCAGACAGTCCCCACGTCCCTGCCAGTTCTAATATTCCAAGCAGGAAGGAAGATGCCTTGCAGGGTTAGCTACCTCATCTGCCAGGGCACGAAGACGCTGGAGCCAGTCCTCAGCCTGCTCTAAGATGGCAGAGAGCTCGCAGTGGCCAAGCTTCAGGGCCAAGGCTGCCTCGGTGATCTGGCTCAGGTGACGGGTACGCAGCTTGTACAGGTACTGGTCCAGGTGGGTGGCAGAGGGTATCTCTTGGACGTTACCCAGGGACTGGCTATAAGAGACAGACAGATGGGGTGTGCCTGATGAGCAAGGGTCCAGTGCATACCCAAGTCCAGACGCGTCTGTGCACAGGCCCGCACAACAGGCCGCACACCCTCAGCCTGCCGGCCGGGCACTCCATGTGTCCTGGGTAACTTCTCCAGCCTGACCAACGTAAACAGTCATCTCTATATGACCTGCTCCATCCTCACCTCCTCCAGGGAGCCTTCCCCAACCACACTGGCCCTCTTGCCTCTGCTCTGAAGTCCCCAGGCGGGTCCCTCCCTGCCCCCTGCATCCACCTAGAGCAGAGACTAGAGCACTAAGTTGCCTTTGGCTGAAACAAATCCATTTTGTTGTACGCACACTTTCTTCAAGGAGGAAATTTATGGACCCCTGACAAGCCACTGCAGACGCTGTGGGGAGGCCGGCAGCCAGCAATACAGATGTGTCGACTGGGTCGGCCCCACAACACCCCTCCCAGAACCCTCTGTTCGAGAAGCCTTTGGAGACGAGGGGGAAGGCAGGACATGCAGTCCCAGAAACACAGGCCTAGACCCCAGGTTTGGGGTTGGGTTTAAACTCCATCCCGTTTGGAGGCAAAGAACTGTGACCCCCCATCCCACTGGGCTCCCGAAAAACCCTTCATATGGCTCCTCCTCACCATACCAAGCCTCCTGGGTCCGTCAGTACACACACAAGGATCCTTTGGCATGGGTGGGGAGGGGGAGGTGTGTGCCCTCCCTCACCAAGCAGAACCCCTCTAGACTACCCGTGCTTGAAGGTGTGGGGGCCTGCCCCACCTCCGCTGAGCCCTTGACTCCCCAACAGGACATCAGTCAAACCCACTCCGCCAGTTCTGCTCCCACCACTTGCAGCACCCCCCACCTCATACTCCCCTCCCCGAAGCGTCTCGACTCCGGCTCCCGGCTGATTTATTTTTCTGCCAATTTCCCCGAGCTATGCAGAACCAATTACCGCCGGAGCGCAGCGGCACCGCCGCCGCCAGATACACCACTCTGGCAGGCCCTCGGCGCACTACATTTTTCCTGTTATTTTTTTTAATTGAATTTTTAGGGTGGGGGGAGCAGTACGCAAACTCCATCTCAGGAAACTTAAGCCCCGGGACCTGTCTCAGGTCACGTACTGCACACCCTGTAGTAATATAATATTTACTGCCCCGAGGGTGCCGCGGATGGGGCTGCCCCAGGCCAGGAGAGGGGCGGCCTCCATCCCCGGCTCACTCAAACGTGGCGGAGGGGCATGTTCGGTGGGTAAAGGGGGGCCTGGGCCAGAGTCCCGGCTGGAGCCTGCCTGGGAAGGAGGCCTGAGTGGGCCTGAGGGTGGGGGCAGGCGGGTCT
>CM053515.1:62151516-62162890 GCA_028627145.1 Eidolon dupreanum
GGGGGGGGTATGAGAAAAAAGGGAGACCCCAGAAGAGGAGGCTGCATGAAACCGTACCCCCAAACCCCAACAGGGACAGCTGACCCTGCCAACTCTGGCTAACTTGGAAAAGGCAGGCAGGGCTCAGCACAGGCTGGGAACAGAGCTGGGCTGCTCTCAAAGTCACTGCCTGCCCCTGCGGTGAGCGGCTGCCTCGTCAGGTACAGCTGCCCAGGAGCGGTGGTGTGCAGACCAAAAGATGACCTGGCTGTGGGATCATTCATTTCACTCCTCATGAACAACAGCTTCACTGGTCCTGGCTGGGGGCTGGGTCCAGCCCTGCCTTTGGGGAGCCCCCACTCAGCAGCCTCAGAGTCAAGAGTACTTCCTGGAGGAAGTATCCCCTAGCTGCACCCAACCAGGCCAGCAGGAGCTAGTCAGGTCAAAAAGAGCAGGAAGGGTGCTCTGGCAGAAGGAGCAGTACACGTACAAGATGAAGGCTCAGAGACAGGAGGCTGGAGGGTAGGACTGTTGTGGTCTGTGAGCAAGGAGTGGCCTGTCCACCAGGCTGAGAGCTGGGACTTCTCCTAACTGCAAGACATTGAAGGGCTGAAGTGCAGGTGGCATGGCACAGTTTTAGGAAGATCTCAGAGAATGAAATGAATGTACTGGCAGGACACCCAGGTGGAGATGTGTGTGGGCAGTCAGGCCTGTGGGTCTACAGATGAAAGGAGAGGGCTGGGCTGGAAGAACAGAGTGGGTGCCAGTGGCCGGAGGGAGAGAGGGTCCCAGGGAGACGAGGCAGGAAAAGGGTCTGATGGAATGAAGGATGCTGATATTGGAGGCATGGGCAGGGGCTGGCTAAGAAATGGGTCGGCCCACGCGAGCTGGCTCATGAACCCTGTGCCTGGCTGCCCTGCCTGTCAGCTGTGAAGATGCTGGCACAGAGCCAGAGGTAGAGGAAGCCCTCCTGCTGTGGCCTCAGGGATGTTGGTGGCCTCAGGTGGTGTCTGAAGGAATTGGTCCTGATGGCTAGCATTCCTCCCCTGGAGAGCCACGTGTGCATTCCCCAGAGGATGGGAACCTCCTCCTAAGCTCCTGACCTGGGACCAGCGCCCCTCAGGGGGCCCCAAGCCCCCTTATAGCATGAGAAGAGTAGCTCAAGGGGTCCAGGCTTTAGCAGAAGCATTTCAGCCAAATCCTCCAAGAACCCTGAAAAGCCAAGGAGGGCAGCCCAGGACTTGGGTCCCTCCCGTCTCAGATGTTTCAGGCACCTCAGACCTGCCAAGGTCCACACAACGCATAAGTCATGAGCAGAGTCCCAGCCCACCCTCCATACCCAGGCTGTCAGGCTGGGCCAGTGGGACATACACAGCCAGTCACTGAGGCCCTCTCCATGGTGACTATGTCCCTGTGTGCCCCTCCAGCCCCACTCTGTCCTCTAACCTCCAGACTGCAAGTGTCCCACAGGTACCTCCCACTCTGCACAGCCAGTCCTGAACTCTTCATCTTCCCCAAGACCTGCTCTTTTCCTGCTGACCCCTCTGAGAACGGCCCTGCTGTCCATCCGGCTGCCCTCACTAGAGCCAGGGGCTCATTCTTGACCTTCTTTGGGCTACCACATCCAATCCACCATCAAGTCCTGTCCAGAAGAGAACAGTACAGCACTGAGGGGCTCGGCCACTTACTAGGGGCGTGAATTTGGGCAAGTTAATTAATCTTTCCATGCCTCAGTTTCCTCATCTGTAAAATGTGGATCATTCTGCTTCCTTCCTCATAAGATTTTCATGATTAGTCCGTACATGTAAAATCCTTAGAACAGCACCTGGCACAGAATGTGTTCATTACGAGGCTGTTGTCATCTTGATGCCTCCTGAATAGTCCACACTGCCCTCGGCCTCCCTCTGCCCATCTCTTAGTAGCCTTGCCTTAGGTGATGCCTTGTCCAGTCTCCCCTCACCACCACCATTAGCCCTCTCTGCACTGCAGCCAGAGTGTGCATCTGGACCACTGTGCCCCCAGATGGCGCCCAGGGATGAGCTCACCTTAGCAGACCCCTGAAGTCTGCCTCATTTGGACTTCAGCATCCCTGGTGACCCCTCATCCCCTCCCAGAGGAAGCAGGCATTTCAGGCTTCTGCACCTTTGCCTGGGCAGTCCCCACTCCAAAGGCTGACTCCTTCAGAGTTCACATTGGGCATCCCCTCCTCCAGGAAGCATCCGAATTACACCTGAGTTACATGCACCTGCTCTGAGCTCCTACAGCACATGCCTCTCACCCCCAACACAGTTGACTTCATTTGCTCACTTTTGCATGGGTCACCCACTAGAGGGCTGAAGCTGTCCCCTTGTCAGTATGCTCTGGGTGCCTGGCGCAGAGCCTGCCAGGCTTCAGGAAGTTTGGGGGAATGAGTGAAAGATCTGTCTGCAATTCCACTAATGGTTGTAATGGGGAGGGCAATTGTTCTGATAAAGAGGTACTTCCCAACTGGGGTAAAAAGGACTAGAAGGACACTGTAGCAGGCGGCATGGTGATACTTGTCTCCGCATGAAGGCATTTCTCACACCTTCAGTAAGGAGTGGAAGAACAGGATTTAGAGGGGGTCACAGAACACATTTGCATATGTTCACACTTAACCTCATAGCAATTCTAAAGGCAAATTTTTACTATTTAACTGCTGAGAAGACTGAGATCCAGAGAACTGAAGCTGCCCAAAGCTGCAAAACTGGTCAAAAGGGTCAAGAACAATCTCCCGACATTGCTTCTTCTTAATAATAATTATAGCTACCATTTATTAAACACTTCCCAAGGGCCAGGCACTTTGTTTATGTGATATTATAAAGCAGTTATCCTCAATGTCAAGTTGAAGATGAGGAAACGGAGGTTCAGAGCAGGCAGGTGGTGAGCCCCAAATCACCCAGCAGCGGAGGAGATGCAGAGATGCTCCCCTTCTGCCAGGCCTCAGAGCCCCTGTTCTCCACCACCACCAGGGCCCCCTTCTCCTGACAATCAGCCATGTCAATACAAGGCTAAACAGAAACCATGGTCCCCGACATGGCCTTGGGGGAAGGAGGGGCGTCGTCACCCCCACCAGCCAGCTCCTCCTGCAGATTCCATCAGAGAAATAAGAGGTCGGGGATCAGAGACACAATGCTCCCCATTCAGGTGAGCCAGGCTGCCCCAGGCCCACAGCTGCCGCTGCTGCAGGGAGATTTATGACCTGCTCTAAATGTCACCTTTTCAACTCCCCGCGCTGGCTCCGCCACCTTTGGACTCAGCACGGGCTGGACTGCTGGCCAAGCATGGCTGGGGAGACGTGCCGTTGCTCACCACCACACACGAACACTCCCAGGGAAAGGGGCCTAGTCGAGCCAGAAGAGAGGGCGTGGGCTCCCGGCACCCATACCTGCAGTCTGCGATGAGCTCATCCATCAGCTGAGCCACCAGGGTGTCCACGTCCTCAGGGGAGCACTGCGCCTTCAGGGCCAGGTGGACTTGCTCCAGGCTGGCTTCCTGGGGAACAAGCAGGCAAGGGTCAGGACCAGCACCGCAGGGCAGAAGGGACACAGCAGACCCCCAGCTCCCAGGCCCTGGCATCACTCCGAGTCCCTGAACTAAAACAGAGAGCAGTTAGGCAGAGCCCAGATCCAGCAAACCAGTGTCTGTCCCGTCTCAAGGACATTCCAGGGCTCCCCACACAAAACATACAAATTCGAAGCCTGGTACCCCAACCTTACATGTGGTTACGAGTTCAAGTGCTATGTGCAGGCTTCAGCAGATCTGGATTGCATCTGCTGCTCATGGGCCTCTTCAAGCCAGACCTGCCATCTCTTGGGTCAATGACCTCTTAGTCCCTCTAGTTCCCTACCTGGAAACTAGTACTCTAGCTCTCTCCTTTCCAAATCCTGCCACCCAGGCAGGCTTGGGTCACATCCTCCCCTCGGAAGCCTTCAGAAAACCTCCAATAACAGAGTTCCCTTGACAAACTCCCATGGCCAAGTCACGCCCAGCGTTCGTCTGGTCTGCTTCATGGAGCACTTCCCCCATCATTTCCACGGGCCTCTGTCCTGAGCTGGGAGGCAGAGATCTCTCACAGAATATTCACCCATCAAGACAAGGACTGTCCCCCACACTCCTCTCCACCCAAAAGCCTTTCTGAGCATGTGCTCCACCCTGGGACCACCAGTCTGCAGACAGGCCCTGGAAAGAACACACAGTCCTCACCCTCAGGCTCTATCCTATGAGAGAATAGCTGACCTGGAAAACGGGGTCTGGACTTAAAGAGCATCGAATTCAAGTGCTCCTATACCTCAGAGTTTGCCAGTCTCAGGAAGGCATGGCCACCACAGCATCCCACCTGGGCCTGTACCCCTCCCAGCCACTCCAAGACCGCAGTCAGCCCCTTCCTCTTCCACCTTCCCTCCTCACCCACACACATGCCCAAGCCTCTCATCCCCATCCCCGCCACCCCACTGCTCCTCACTCACTCAGGTGTCATGGCCACACCTGCCTCCCTGACCCTCACACAGGCCACATGCCTTTTGGTTGAGGCTACACACCATGGACTCACAGAAATGGCCTGGGGCCACCACCAGGAACGCCAGCTTCCCGCCCTCGGTTTCTACTCCCCTGTGCTCTTTGATTCCCCTCCACTCGTTGGCCAAGCGCCAGGCCTGACACTACCAGCCTCCCCAGGCAACCCCCGGCCACGTCCGAATCAGGAGTCGCCTCCTCCACGCTGCTCTTCTCCCGACTTCCCAGACCCTAACCACTAGAGTCACTCTTCCCGGCCCACCCTCCTCCCCCACCCAACAGACCACCAGGCCTTTCTAGCCCAAGTCCTGCAATTTTACCTCCAGGTCATCCCTTTCCCAGTGCTCGTCACTCTCCCCTGGACCACAGCAATGGCATCCTGACCCACCCCCTGCCTCCCACCGCCCCCCACGCACCCCACCACCCTGCAATGCCCTCGTGACACTCCTTGGCTGTCCCCATCCTCTGAGCCCCATCTCTCCCTAGTACTCCTGAAATGTCACCTGAACTTGAGTTTGAAACTTCTGTGTGGGAGGTGTGGGTAAGCTGGGGCTCTCCTTTGCTAAACTGACTCCCTGAAGGCAGGTCAGCTCCTTGTTCACATTGACCTTCTAGCTAGAAGTTTCCAGCACAAGCCCTTGCACGTTGTAAGAATCAAAGGCATTTGATGAATGAATGAATGAATGAATGGGTGAATGAATGCATGAATGAATGGGTGAATGAATGGCTGAATGAATAGGTGCAAGGTTCTATCCTGCTGCTCCTTGCTTGAATTCTCTCAGCTCTTTATCTGTGCTGTCTCCTGCATGAGACTAAGGGCTCCCCCAGGACAGTTCTCACTTACTCTGCTCTCTTCCCAGTATGCAGGACAGGACCACGAACCTGACACCGTTAGAACACAAGGGACCCCAGATGCCATGGAGGTCTGCAGGCATAGTTCTGTGTGCACCCACAGGGTGCCGGTCTGAAGACCCCTGCTGTGGGGGTGCATGCACAGGGTGTGAGCAGGAGCGGGGCCACTTCCACTCACCAGCCGGTCAGCGATCCTGAGCAGCTGGTTCTGGGCCTCGACTCTGTGGCTGATGTCCTCCCAGTAGGATGACAGCACCACCACAGGCTTCACGTTGCCCCACGGTAAGTAGTAGTAGTGGCACCCTAGGAGGACAGGAAGGCCTGGTACTGAGCCAGGGGTGGGGGGCTGGGTGGGAAGGGGCCTGAGGGTGGGATGGACACAGGCACCTGCTCCCCTCCCCACTAAGAGCTCCCTTGGACACACATGCGTGACCAGCATTCCCCCGTGTCCAGACAAGGTGCCTGAGCTCCCCTTAGCTGCTGCTCTCATTAAGGGTCTCTAACACATCAAAACAGAGGGGTTTAGAAGGACCCTGGAAAACCTGAATTCTCCAAAATTCCTATGCCAAGCCCAACACCCACCATGTGGTAGATGATCGCCATAGGTCAGGACAAATGATGACCACAGCCAGTCTGGGGAGACCAATCGTGAGCCCCAGCAGCAGGGACCCACCTAGAGGTGAGCAGGGGAGGAATTACACAGTGGACAGAGCAGAGGGTCCCCACAAACAGGTTTGCCTGAGCCAGGCCCTCGAACGGACCTCTGGCAACTTTCCTTGGGAGACAGGACTTAGGGTCCAGCCCCTGTCCGTGGTCTGGGTCCCATCCAGGTGCATGGCCTCAAGCCTCACCATCAAAGACTGCCCGGCTGTACTGGGTGGTGGAGGCCAGAGGCAGGCAGGTCGTATCAAACTTGTTGCCGTAGTTCCCGATGCTGACCTCGAACTGGAGGGCATCGTCGACGTCCTGCAGCATGGAGGCTGAGTAGAAGGCGGCGAAGAGGGAATGCTTGCGCCTCCGGAGGTACTTCTGGAAACAGAGAGGGCGGCCAGAGAGTCACAGGGCGGAGGAAGGGAGACACCGGGCTGGGGAGGGTCACATGTCTGGCAGGCCCTGGCCGTGACTGGCGCCCAGCAAATCCTGGCTGGACTAATGGGTGGCGAATGGTCCAGCTAAGCAACGGCGCCCAGATTTGGTTACTAACTGAGCAAACTCATTCCAGGCCTGTGTGCTTGGCCACATTCCTCTAATAAGGTCTGTGCCTCCGAGGCCATGCTGCTCCTAATCCAAACCAGCAGCCATGGCACCGCCACCCCCGGGAGGCTGGTCTTCTGTCTCTGATGTTCAGAAGGGGCGAAAGGCTATAAACTACCATGCCTCTGCCCAGAGCATCCACCCCACACCACTCAGGGTCTCCCCACACCAGCCAGCTCTGCAGTAGCCACAGGCTGCCATGCGCTTAGGATGAATAAATCCCATATTCCCCTCTGAGTGTCGGGCACAGGGCTGAGGACACAGGAGGCACTCAATCATGAGAACCAAGATGACTTCACGATCCCCTTCACGGCAGGCAGAGAAAAGAGGAGTTACACAACTGGGCTTTTGAAGAATGTAAAAAGTAATAACAGCTAACGCTGATTGAGTACTGACTGTAAATAGGTATGAATTAACTCAACCCTCATAACAGTCTTAGGAGGTGAATATAATTATTAGCTGTCCTTTACAGACAGGGAAACTGAACAGCTGGTAAGTGGTCAAGCCAGGACTAAAACCAGCACCATCTGACTACAGAGCCTGAAAGCTTAAATCACCACACGGGCTCCATACAGCTGCCTCTTGGACGTAAGGCTCAGCTCCCCAACTTGTTCTGATACATTCGAGCCTCAGTTTCCTCATCTGTAAAATGGAGATACTAATAGCAGCCACCTCACAGGTTCTGGGAGGGCTCAATGACAGCATAACATCACTACCACATTGTCTGACACATGGTGAGTACTTAATGTTGCCTATTCTTGCATTATTGTTATAAAATAGCCTCTCAGTCTGTGTTGAGCTCTAGACTTTTAAAAATACTTTCGTTTACCTTTTCTGAGACTCTGAATATCCCTCAGGGAGGTGGGTAGGTGCAGGCTTACTCCCACTTCCCAGCTCTACCAGGATGCCTTGAGGCCAGCCCCCCGTGACCACCATCCCTCCAAGACCCATGCCTCTCACCTCCACCCGGAGAATGTCATCTGCAGGTATATCCTCCACCTTCTGCTCACTGTGCTCCACCAACTTGGTCTCCAGAGAGAGCAGAACCCGGCCTCGGTAGGCCACGCCTTCTCCCTGAAAGGGGAGGTTGGATCACCAGGAGCAGGGGGGATGGAGGGGCAGACAAGGAAAGGTGCCTGATATAGCCCTGAGGTCATCTCTTAGGCACCAAGGAGGTCCCTGAGCCACCCCTATCACGCTGCAAGTGAGGAAATGGTGGCCCAAAGAGTTCAGGTTACAGGCCAAGCCACCCAGATGGTCAGTACCAGACTCTGACCCAACCAGAGGAGAGATAACACCTGAGATAAATGAGAGGGTGATGGTCTAGGTCCCTCAGGGGCCAGGAAAATGGGGGACAAGGCAGAAGGGAGGGATATGGGAGGGAGGAAGGGGCCAGAGGGGACCAGGCAGAAGGAGGGTTCTCTGAGGAGGTGGTTGCCTGGCCCTGGGCCTGCCTAAGCCCTGCCAGGCCCTTGGAGTCCAGGCAGGACCCAGATGCTCCCCAGGCCAGGCTGAAAGACCCCTCATGCAGGCCTGGAGATCGAGAGGAAGTGGGGGCTGGCTGGCTCACCTTGCCTGTGTTGAGCTCTGCATAGGGATCTGGGAAGCCAGTGAACTCCCGGGGACTGCCGTAGAGGTTGACATAACAGGGTCCAAAGGTGGGCAGGAAGCCCAGGTGGTCGTCCACTGGGAGACACAAGCAGGGTCAGAGGGGCTGGCCCCGGGGGGCAGGGGGGCTGTCTAGTGCTCAACCCAACCACCTGCAGGCCTGAGCCCTCAGTTCCTTCCTTGTACCTGCAAGGCATGCAGCCTGTACCTGTGTAGAGTAGTGACACTGATGACAACCCCCATTGTCTCCCATAACTCTCTTTAATCCTCACCACAATGCTGAGACATGGAGATTTTCATCATTTTTATCTCATATTACACATGAGGAAACTGAGGCTCAGGGATGCAAAGGAATAAATGACTTCAACATGGCATGACCCAAAATGGTCTGACCTCAAAGCTCATGCACTGAGCCAGCACGCAAAGCTGGGGCCAGGGCCCTCCCCAGGCCTATTCGTCTCAGCCAATACCCCACCCTGCATGCCACACATGAGTGTGAGGAGGCACAGTGGAGGCCCCAGTGCCTGGTGACCAGAGAAGCCATCTCCCAGGGTGCCAGGGAGGGATCCCAGGGAGATGTCCCCCCACAAGGTAGTCCCAGGGCACATGTCCCTCCACCCCTGAGACAGATCACCTAGAAGCCTCCCTCTCCCCACGTTATGCAAAGAATACTCTTTCAGTAAAGTTGGAGGTTACAAGGAGAATCACGCTAATGATGAGGGAAAATTTTCATAGCATTTCTCTCCTTTTGGGGGCCTCTCTTTTGTTAATGTCATGATTTTCCAGCAGAAAGTCAGATTTCCCAAGATGGGATTTCACTGGTGTACTCTGAGAACCCTGAAAAGCCAGAATGCCAAAGGTGGGAAGTGGGCGTGGGAGCAGCGGGGGCGGGGAGAGGAGCCATCCAACCCAGATGAGCAGGGTGGGGTAAGGTAGGCACAAAATCAGTGGCCTCGCAAGGAAATGCTTGAGCCAGATCTGAGTCCATGAGTGAACCTTGAGTCCCATCTAGTGGCAAGACCCTGGGGCGGGGCGGAGAGGGGGTGGGCGCAGTGTGGAGTACCGGGATTGAGAAATAAGCAATTCCCCACCGGAAGGGAGGGTAAATGTGCCTCCCCCAGAGCACAGCCGCCTGCATCCATCTTCCTCTCCCTCCAGCCCCCAGCACAGACGAGGCGCTGGCATTTGGAACAAAGGAGAGAGGCCCAGGCCAAGGGAACTAACATGACCATTATTAGTTACTTGTAACAACCATATCTATTATGATTTACCTTGCAAATTTCAAAATCAAGAGTTTTCAACTCACCCTGGCCTCCTCCTGGTCCCCAAGATGTTCCCTGCCCCACCCCCTCTCTACCTGAGAGAGTGGACTCATTTGAGCATCAGCTGGAACCAAGCAGATTCAGGAAGGGGTTTGGGGAGTAAGAGGGAACTGTCTTTAAAGTATTCCAAGAAATTTACATATTCAACTGCAGTTGAGAGGTAACAGCCAAAGGTAAGCTAGGGGACCACGGTGGGGAATCTCAGACCCACTTCAGGCAAATCAAAACTTCCCTGGCAGCCAGCTCCCTCTCCCCTCCAGCAAAACCCCCAGGCCCAACCCCTTATTGTCCCCAAGGTGAAAGCACGTACGGTCTGTGGCTGAAGAAGGCTTGACCACACCTGCAGGCTCCTCTGAAGCGTAAAGAAATGGAAAAGGGGTTAGGATGGTAATGGCTGGGAGGAGGACCAGGTTACATGAATGGGCATGTGGATGGAGAGCTGGCAGACAGACAGATGGAAAGACAGCTCCCGTGTGGGAAACAGATGTGGCCCGAGGCCCTGCTCCCAGCCCAGCTGTGAATTTACCACCAACTAAGTCATCACTGAACCTCCCCTGCCAAACACAGCCCCCAGCACCATGGTGAGCCCTCAGGTCCCTCCCCACTGGCGTCTGGCTGCACGTCTGAGTGTTCTGTTTGCCAACTGAAAATTGGACCCGAAACTTGACTCGATACATTCAAGAAATAACACAGGAAAGAAAATGTGCTTTTCCATACTATAGCCAGAAAAGTGAGGGAAATAAAGTACAGACACAAAGAAAGGGTGGGGGAAGCACGAAAAGGCCAGAGCTAGGCAGCCAGGCACACCCAGCACTCCACCCAGCAGGCAGGTTGACACTTGGGACCCAGCTCTCGGAGACGTGGCATTACGAGGCACAACATCTCCATCTAGTGGTAATTTCTAGTATTGCCACTGAGGGCACCTTGTTGCATTTTCACCGCAGCAGACACTGGGATCTGGCTTCTGGCACCTGCCTCTTCAAGTGAAGCACAGTGCCAGACGCTGTCTATTAGCTGGAGGTTCTACACACTTGGGCGTGTCCCTAAATGTTGATAAGAGATATTGAGAAATAAGGAGGGAAGTAGGTGTTCTGGCACACTTCCAGGCTCTTAGAATCTATCCTCGCTTCTAAACAGGTACAAATGCCCCCAAAAACGTGGACACCCCTCAGTCTCCTTTCACAGTTATCTCTTATTTCTATGCCTTCCCACACTCTAACCTTCCCTGTCCCCTCTTCCAACCAGCTAAATGACCAAGCCTAGAGATGTGGTTGGTGAACTCCCTGATTATTTTCATTTACTGATCACCCTTATCTATTGGTCTCCTTCAAAAAAATAATGCCTAACAAATGAACAGAACAAACAGAGACTTGTGGACATGGACTATAGACTAGTGGTTACCAGAGGGTAAGGGATGAGGAGGTAGACAGGCAAAGAGGGTCAAATATAGGGAAGTAGGGGGAGGGTGAAGTGGGTAAAGGGGATCAAATATATGATAGCTGAAGGAAATGACTTTAGGTGGTAAACACACAATAGAATATACAGATGTCAAATTATAATGTACACCTGAAAATTATTGGTTAATTGTAGTAACCAATGTTACCCCAATTTAAAAATTAATTAATTAAAAATTTAAAAATTAAAAAAAAATAATGCCTATTACTATTTTTCCGTAGCTCCATGATTGTAGTTAAGAGCCAAGAGTTGAGCAAAACATTATGAAGGAAAAATAACGAGAGAGAGAGAGGAGAGGAACTTGAAAGTCTGGATGCAAGGACAGGGCTGACCAATCCAGTGCAGAAGGCAGCAAGGAGGACGAGGCCCAG
>CM053515.1:62163390-62185531 GCA_028627145.1 Eidolon dupreanum
CCTACCCCACCCTGTCTTCAGCTGCCCATGTTGTAATGTTAGAGCAAAAGGAATTATTCCTCAACTCAGATTTACGAATTCACCATGTCTCAGACAAAATTCAATGAAAAGAGTCCTGAGCCTAGAAAGATTGAAGTAATTTTTCAAACTACAAGAAAAAGAGATAACACTCCTACAAGCAGCATCTAGTTTGAAAAAATAGACTATCTACAAAGAAATCAAATCAGACCGCTCTCTGAAAATACACCAAAATAAGTTCAAAATAGATTAAATATTTAGATATAAAAAATGAAAGTGAAAAATGGAGTCGAATACAACCTTGGGGTTTGCTGAAGGCCAAAAAGCATGACAGAAACCATACATCCATTATTTAAATAAGAAATAGTTAAAATAAACACAAGAAGTTAACCAGAAAGCTAGAAACAACAAAATAAAAAGAGTTAAAAAGAGTAAAAATGTGAGAATAAAAAGTTAGAAAAAATATTAGAATTGATAAATAAATCCAGAAGCCATTTATTTAAAACATCTGATAAAGTTAAAAAAAAAAAAAAAAAAAAAAAACTTGTAACAAGGCTAATCATGAAAAAAAAGAAAGACATAAAACTCAAACACAAACCATTAAAAATAAGATGGGGGAAACATTGCAGGTAAAGAGAATTGTTTAAATTATTGATCTGTACAACACTATGTAAAGACATTGGAAGACTAATGTAATAAATGCTTTTCTGGAGAAATATATATTATCAACGCTGACTATAGTAAAAGTTACAAACTGAAAATAACAACGATCACAGGAGAAATTGAAAAGATTTTAAAGAGCAAGTGCTACAACCACTGAAAAAAGGCGCCCAGCCCATATTGTTTTATGGGTGATTCTTTCAAATCCTTAAAAAACTACATTCTTTTGTTACATAAAACGTTGCAGATGTTAGAAAAGATTTTAAATATTTCTAATTAATTTTACAGAGCCAACATAACCCAGATACCAAAACCTAAGAAATCATGAAATAATAAGCAGACATACCAACTAAAGATAACAGAAAAAATCAAGAAACAAGCCCTAAAACACAGTGAGTAATTTAGTAGAAGATGAAGGTGGCAGTTCAAATTACAGGGAAAAGATCATTCAATATATAGCGTTGGCATTACCAAAAAACAAATTTTTAAAAAAGTAATGTTAGATCTTTGCCTTCTTCATTAAAGAAAAGATTAACAGATTTGACTGGATAAAAAAAATTAATTTCTATATGTCAAAAACTATTAAGTGTTAAAAATAAAACTGACAAAAATTATTTACCACACGTATATGGCAGGGGAAAGTAAACATCCATACACATACAGAACTCTTGCAAAACAATGAGAAAAAGACAAATATATCATCAAAAATGCAGACAAGAACATGAACAAGCAATTTATAATAAAGTACATAAATGTATATAATTGGTAAATATAAAATGAGTATTAAAACATTTTTAAATTTGCATTGGTCAACTTCATCAGCTATTAATGAAATTGAAATCAAAGCAAAAATAAAATTCACCCATCAAATTAACAAAGTTCTTTTGTAATGTCATTATTTTACCCTGTGTTGGCGAGGGTGCAGCAAAACAGGCTTAATATGTGATTAGAGTGTAAATTAGTCCAGTCTTTTGGAAGGGCAATTTTGATATATGCCAAAAGCTTTAAAATGTTCAAATCTTTTGACACAGCAATCTCACTTCTATATATTCATCTAAAAGGTAAATCATGAATTGTATAAAGATTCAGCTACAAAAATAATATAAAGTTAGTTGTTTATAATGTGGAAAAAATAGAAAAAATCTAAATAATTCGACATCAGCTAGTTAATGTGGATTATGGTGCATTCACACATGGAACATGTATAGTCACTTAAAATTATATTGTAGAAGAATGTCTAATAACATTAATAAACATATATTGTACTACCAAGTAACAAAAAAATGATTTTCAAAACAATTAAAAATTGTTTCAAAACAATGTTTTTTGTATATATAATACATGTATTATATAATAATATATATAATATATAATAATATATAATACATACATAATACACGTATTATATAATAATATATATAATACATGTATTATATATGTATGTATACATACATATATACACACATACATACATACATACAAACATACAGAAAGGTCCCAGAATATCAATAGTTAGTTCCTTTCTGGGAGGGTAGCCTTATGGGTAATTTCATGGGTAAATCTTATATTCTTCTTTCAGATTGTCTCTTTAAATGATCTTAGACTACTTTTTAACAGACCAATGAAAGTTATTTCAGAATAGATACTGCTGGGGTGCAGTTGGCCAGTGTAAACCCCAGGGGATGACATGGCTGCAGCCCCCAACTTTCTCTGCAGGAGTGACTTGCCCTCTGCACCATTCAGAGGCACATTCCACAATCAAGGGGTGGAGAATCCTAAATGTCCATGAGCCCATCCCTCTCGATGGTCAAGGTCCCTTCTCCTTAGGAAACAGGCAGCAAAGACCTTATAATCTTCCCTTTCATGCAAACTCTCAAAACTAGAAGTATAAGACGAGCAGGGGTGGAACAAGGAGGAGCAAAGGGGACTAGAGGGCAGAAAAGAGGGGGAACTTACCCTCTATTTCTCCTCCAGGGGCAGAGATTTTCGACATACTCAGGTAGGTGGTAGCCACGATGTCATTGTGGGTAAGGCGGTCCCTAGAGCAGGGAAACAGAGAGGGCCTGAACAGGGACAAGCAGGGGGCGCAGACCACAGCCCACCCAGAAGGAAATGTACATCACCAGAGTCCCAGCCCTCACACTGGGTATGTCCCTGAGGCCTGGCAATACTAGCGGAGAAGAGACTGGAAAGAAAATGTCGCTCAGGACTCCACAGGAGGGAACAAGTCTGTTTCATCAACCATCAGCGCCTTATCAGCCGACACTGGGCTGCCAGCCTCGATGTCTGCAGGCTGAGAGGCAGGAGGCCAGAGGCAGGGCGGGGGGCAGGAGCCTTCTCAGGGAGCCAAACCCCCAGACCCAGGGAGAGCCAGGTCCAGGAGCTCAAGAAATATCCAGGCCAAAGAGAAAAATCAAATGACCAGGAAGAAACTATCTCCAAGGTCCTGGTCTTAAATTAGCCAATGCTAATACACTATTCTTTTTTGTATCTGACTTTGTGACAAAATACTTATAACCTCCTTTACTCAATAACCTTAAGAAATGGGTACTTTTATTTATTATCTTCGTTGCACAAATGAGGAAACTGAGGCTCAGAACCATAAGGTCCTTGACCGAGGTCATCCTGGAGGAGGGCAGAGCCAGAACTGAAACCATGGGGTCCTGACTCCTGCTCCAGTGTGTCAGGGCAAACGCTGCCCTGCGCATGGTATGGGAACCTGTCCTGCTTTCCAGAAGGAAGGTTTCTCCCCTCTCAACCAGCATAGGGGACAGTGGGTAGGAGTTCAAGAAGACTAACGAATTGATGAACCTATTAGCCAACAACGTCTTGTGTAGACCCTCCCTCTCTGCCCGACACCTGTCCCCTTTGATAATAATATATAGTTATGACAGGCATTTATTGAGCATCATATGACTTATCTCATGCCCTCACGTCAGCCCTATGAGGTAGGGACTACAAGTAGCTCCAGTTTCAAGTGAAGAACCAAGGTTTAGAAGGTAAGTCATTTGCCCAGATGGCAGAGCTGGCACTTGAGCGGGAAATGCCCGAAATGGAAACCTGAGCTTTGACTGCAGCAGCCTGCTGCTTCCCTGTCAGGCTAGCCCAATGGCTCTCAGTCCAGTGATTTTGATTCCTAGGGGACATTTAGCAAAGTCTGAAGACATTTTCAGTACTGGGGTGGGGGTGTAGGGATAGGGCATGGTTGCTAATAAACATCCTACAATGCACAAGACAGTCTCCCACATCAAAGAATTTTCTGGTCCAAAATGTCATCATGCTAGGGTTGAGAAGAGCTGGGCTAGGCAAGTCCTAGAATTTTGCCTAGATACATGTTCCCTCTTTTTTGGAGCCCCGAAGGCCCCCTCTCCCTGCTGCCCTTCAGCTAAAGGCAGCTTCAGGCGATGATACACCCAAGCCCCAATGTAAACAACAATCGAGCAGGGTGGTTTCATTTCTCTTTTAAATCTAAACCATGAAATACCTCTGTTGCTCCCTTCTTTCTTCTTTGTATTTCCCAGGGAAGTGATTAAGCTTTAATTTTAAATTTTTCCATCAGGGCGGGGGCTGCATTAGGAAGAGTGAATTATCAACACAGATATTTTATCACTTTTCCTAGTGAATGATGTTAACAAGAACTGGAAAGTAAAAATTTCTTTAAACATCTTATAATGAGTTTATCAACACCAGATAAGCAACGGGTCGAGGGCACTTTTAAACTGCCTCGGTGACCAAGCTCTAAAAAAGACCAGCCTGGTCTTACCTGAATCTGCTGAGGAGGGTAAGAGAACAGGAAGAGAGATTTTGTTTTATGGAGGTGGGGAGGGGTAGTTTTGAGGATTTTGTTTCTTAATGAAAGAGAAATTCTTAAAGAATTGAATGGAAGATTAAGTTACAGAGAAAAGGCCATATGGACTAGATCATATTTCCAGGATTCAGGTAATAACACAAGTTTATCTGAGTTTTCTGGGAAGAAAGCACTGTTCTGGATAGGAACTTTCAGCACCAGAATGCTTTCTGGCCAAGAGCTGGGTTTTGGGGCTTGGGGTTGCTTTTGGAAAATACAGCAAGTCTGAAAATAGACTCACAATAAAAATGCCACTTCAACCCAAACCAGAGATGCAACCACCAGATTCTGTAATGTGTTTGGATTGTACAGTATGCTGATGCCTTTGACACAGCTCACACAGACTTGGGCAAGACCCGTCCACAACACATGGGACAACCGCACCCATGTGCACGCACGCACGCATGCATCCACACGCACAGACACGCACAATGCACACAAGTGTGCGCGCACACCGCGAGCTAAGATGAAGAGATCATTCTGTGAACGTAAAGCACACCTCTCCCCCAAACCGCTTCCCCACGGAACATACCGGCGGTCAGGTCCCGAGAGGCCTCTCCCTCCCGGCCCTCCTGGCTGCTCCCTTCCTCTCCTCTAATTCTCACAAGCTGTTTTCTTTAGGCCTGGGGAACTGGCGGGCACTTTAATGGCTCTGTGGCCTGGGGGTTTTCTCCAGTCTCTCATTATCCTCCTGGCTGGGGGTGCCATGGGCCTGAGACCAAAGGACAACACACTGGGAACCGCAGAGCCAAGACTTTTTGGGGGCAGAGAAAGGACAACTCTCTCTTTTTGGAAAGCCTGGTGTATGGAAGATCCTAGGGATCTTCGTGTGGACCCCTAAAAGCCCCTGAGGCATGAAGGGGACCACCTCAACGTAGCAGAAGGCAGCATAGCCTAGTGGTTAAGAATGCAGGCATTGGGAGCAGCCGGCTTGGGTTCAAACCTGGCTTCAGCTGCTTCCCAGCTGTCACCTTGGGCAGGTCACGCAATCTTTGCAAACCTACCTCATCATTTATAGAGAAGGAGTCAAGCCGAAGTCAAGTGAGACCACGAATGTGAAGTGCTTGCTGTGCAGAAGGCCTGGTATACAGTAGGTGGTCAAGTGGTAAATACTATTACTCTTCTAAGATGTCTGTGTGGCTACTTTCCTCACCTGTTGCAAGCCCACAGCAGTGTGTCCCCTGCTTAGGCAATTCTGCCCACTTCCATTCCATTCTACCAACACAGGGGGTGTCATACCCTATCCCTGCAGATGCTCTGCTCTTTCCAGCCTCTTTGCCTTTGTTTATGAACTCTCCTCACTGGAATGCCCTCACCCTGAACTTATTAAAAACTCACCTCCTCCAAGAAGTCTTCCAGGCCTCTCTTAACCTCAGCGATCTCAGGCTTCTGGAGCCCTCCCAGGCCCACCTGGCTGGCCCCCCATCCATCTCTGAGCAGGGGGCTGTGAATAGCTTCCCAAGAACGGCCCTCATCCTCACCTCCTTTGCCTCCCCCATAGGAGACTGCCTCACTCGAAACCCATTCTCTCACTGCATGTAGACTGAATGGAAGGAAACTAAGGACCCAATGACACTTGAGGATGGCCACCTCTAAAAGACCCTGAGGCTCAGAACTCACCAGTCTATGACACGAATCCTCATTTTTTCACACATTGAGGGAAACTACAGAGGAAAAAGAGACATGTTGGTGTGGGGTCCTTTTGAAGAACCAAAGTCTAGGATACAGGTGGGATGCTGAGGAGACTGGGAGCCTGAGGCCTTCTGGGGTGGACCCCCAGGGGCCAATGCTCACCATGGCAGGCAACGTGATGCTCTGGTTCCACTGAGGGTTGGCCGTCTTCTCCAGGATCTTGCTGCAGAGCTAGAAGACACAGAAGACAGGTGGGTGGAGCTCCACAGGAACACTGGATGCTTTCGGAGACCACCATACCTGCCACTGGCCATTCTCTGTCATGCTGGCCACCCTTTGGGCTGGGCGGAAGGCCCAGGCCCTGTGCAGTGGGTTCAGACTCAGGAATCTTTGCAGAGACAAAAAGCTCAATGGTCAGTCAGACCTAGAACTAAGGGTGTCAGATCCAGAGCTCGGAAACAGATTGCCTGAATGCCACAGCCCTTCACCCTTAGCTCATGCTCCTATCTGGAAATCCCCCTCCCCCACTGCCCATTACAGCCATGACCCTAAATGTGGGGGCCCTGAGTCCAGACTGGCTTTCCCACAGGCCCCACAACCTGAGGCACTCCCTTTCACCCATCAGCCCAGATCACCTGCCCCTTTGGAAGACCATAAACCCTAATAGTTTGGAGGTAGGGGAAGAGGAGGAGAACAGGAAGCTTAAAAGTCTAGGGCTGAGACATGCACCAGTATCTGAGAGTGAGAGGAAAATTAAGTGACGATACAAACCCCATGGGCCACAGTCTGGCTCAGCTCAGCCCTGCTCTTAAGACTGGGCTTTTTACAAACAAGGAACCTAGCAGAGGTGAAAACCAGATCCAAACTGGAGGCTTGTGTGCTCTGCTCTGCCCTCAGAGTCCCAGGGCAGCACCAGGGCTGTTAGCCAGCCCCGGGCATCCTGTACTCACACAGGGACAGCAAGCAATGACTCAGTTTCTGATATATAGATCCTGGTAGGTTCTCATGTCCTATGCACAAAAATAATAAACAGCCTTTTTCAGAGCATTTACTATGAGCCCTGCATTGTGTGAAACATTTTACATGCATTATCTCATTTAATGAGCATCTGACTTAGATCAGTGGTTTCAGTTCCTCCATGAGATGACTTTGTATCTATCTTTGGTCCACCCAGTGCTGGCCCTGTGAGAAGAGCCCAGGCAAAGGCTAGGACAGGGATGGGTACCAGATGTGGCCCTTTTGTGATCAATCCGATAGAACAATGGGCAGAGTGAGACACAGTTTTCAGAAATCGGTATACAAAGGCTTATTTAAAAAAAAAAAAAAACATGTGCAACTTCCCTTATAATGAAAGATACAGAAATAAAACTAATGAAATACTATTTCTCACCTATCAGATTTATAAAAATCTCTGAAGTCTGACAACCCTCTATTGGCAAGGCTTTGGGGATGCTCAACCCCTCCAGAGGTTAAGTGGCTACTATCTATCAAAATTACAAATGCAAACACCCTTTGACCTACCAGTTGTACCTCCAGACATTTATTTATTATATAGAAATACTTGCACATGCACGGAATGGCATACATATGAGGTTATTCACTGCAGCATGGTTTAAACTGGCAAGGATTTGGAATGTGTTTACCGATAAAGGACAAGTTCAATAAATTACTGTCCATCCAAACAATGGAGGGCTATGCAGCTCTAAAAAGAATGAAGACTGCTGTGTGATATGAAACGGTCTCTAAGTTATCTTAATTAAAAAGCTAAGTACTGGGGGTGTCATGTACAACACATTGTCTATAATTAATACTGCTGTATGGTATATTTGAAGGTTGTTAAGAGATTAGATCCTAAGATTTTTCATCACAAGGAAAAAATATTTTTTTTCTTTTTTTCAGGGGGGTATTATTTACATGAGGTGATGGATATTAACTAAACTTAATATGGTAATCATTTCACAATATATGTAAGTGAAGTCATTATTCTGCATGACTTCAATTTATACAGTTCTGGATGTCAATCATATCTCAATAAAACTGGGGGGGGGGGCTTAAAAAGCAAGGTGCAGAACAGTGAGTATAATGTGCAACCATTTGTGTTAAAAGGGTAAAAGCTAAGAATTTATCATCAGATTTGCTTGCATATGCATAATAAACCAGAAAGATGCAAAGGAAAGTAACTGCAGTGGTTTTATTTGCAAGGGAGGAAATGAAATGATGAACTATTGGATGAGTACAGAGCAAGAGGGAGAGTTTTCATGATAGATGGTAGAGATAGGTGATAGGGATAGGATGACAGATGATAAAGATAGGTGATATATAAATGATAGGTAGGTAGGTACGTAGGTAGGTAGATAGATAGATGCATATAAGTATATATAATAATGTATTACATAATTCAAAAATTAAATGAACAAAATTTTAAAAGGAAAAGGAAGTCCTCTTTAACCAGACACAGCTGAGAGACGCTGCCAAATCGTGCCTCAGCTCTCTGGAACAAGAAAGCACGGTCTGTCCCCACATTCCCAGGAGTGATTCAGGGAGTCAAAGGCCTCCTCCACAGCAAGAGAAGCACTTCCACCTGGCTACCCTCAGGGGCTCCCTCTGAGACAGCCACTGGGATGTGGGTCTGGGAACCTGAATAATAGCTGGTCCCATGGCCACACACCAGGCCAGCACTGCCTCGGGTCCTAGAAGTCCCCAGCAGCCTTCCCACACCCTGTTGCATTGCCCCCACACTCAGCCAAGGCAGCGCCAAGCTTCTCCTCCTCCTTCTCTTGTCTAAGCCTTTTTTTTAAACTCTCCTTCACTTCCTGATGGAGTGTAATTAGTATGACTTTTCTGGAGGGCTATTTGGTCACCTTTGTCAAATACTTAAAAATAAGCATGCGCTCTGACCCAGTTCTAGAAACTTCACTCTGGAAAAACAATCCGAGTGTGAACAAAGATTCATTTGTCACAGAGTTGTTCATAAAAAAGGAAAACTGCAACAAAAAAACAACAAAAAATTATCCAAAAGTAGGTTAAATGTTATGTTATATTCATCTAATGGAACATTATGCAGTTATCAAAAATTTTATTTCAGAGGCTATTTAGTAACCTAAGGAAATATTAGATGATAAAAGCAGTTTACCACACTGCATAGGTATGGCTGATTCTCATTATTGGTGGTAGTTACATGTTCTGTAAATCACCACGAACACTGAATTAGTGAATACTGAGCCATTGCTCCTAGGGGAAATACAGGGTTAGGTTCCTGCCAGCCTCTGTCATGACATTTTTGTCAACTAACCAATACATAAGTCCAGGTTATGTGTGTTCCTGTTTAAAGACACCTTATTTAATATACACTGTTCATTCATTAACATTGAATTCATGGCCAACAGCACTGTAACTCATGCCTAAATGAAGCTTATCTAACAAATTTTCTCCATGAGGTATGTTACAGCCTTCTAGCACTTAAGAATACTAGAAAGCATTTCAACACTGCACTTTGGGGCTTTTTTAAACAGTGAAATCACCAATTAAGAGCAAAAACAAAAATGCAAAGAATATGACACTAAGTAGACTGAGAAAGGGACACTTATTGACAGGATAAGAGCTGAAACCGAAGAGAGAGTGTCACGTTGTTCCAACTGAGCTGACAACATGCAAGTCAGCCAACTCAAGTTTTTTTGTCACTCTGCACATGTGATCACGAATGATCATGAAAGCACCATGAGTACTGAGTTTGAGGTTACAAATAAATTTTACCAAGTTGGAAAATCTGTAAATACAGAATCTGCAAATAATGAAAATCAACTGTAACCTGAATCCAATTTTTTCCAGTAGAGGAGTGGGAAGGACAGAGGGTGTGACAACTCCAGAGAAGAAAACATATTCGCAGGAAATATATACAAACGTTAACAGTAGTTCTCTCCAGGGTGGTGTCAGGTACAGAAATATGGTTAATTTTTTACAGTTAATGTTTCATTTTCTTTAGGTTCCTCTGATTCTTTTCAAAAATCTTTTTTTTTTTTTTTTTTTTTTTTGCAATTAATGGGTTTTCTTCTTGCCTTCAGTGGAAAAACGAGTTGTTTTAAAGTCTCCCACTCTGCCCTCCAATATTTCCACTTTCCTTCTCTCATATCTCATGAAGACGTGTGTGTGTGTGTGTGTATACACATCTCCTCAGCTCCCCTCTCCTCTCCCAATCCCCATCTCTCTCTTTATCGTTCTCTCACATTCCCCTGGTAGCTAGGCCAAATCAGGTTCCACATGTTAGATAATAGTGCCACCAAGTGTCCATAAGAGGAAATGCAAAGAGGGCAGGCTGGAGTGAATGGGCACACAGGGGACAAAACCCTACGGCTCTTCAGATTAGGATGTAATGAGAAAAAGTGACACACAAGCAGACTGGGAGAGAGAGACAGAGAGGCAGAATGAAACAGGCAGAATGAGACAGGCAGTAAGGGTAGCAGAGCAAGTGGGAGGAGGAGGCCATGATAAGGTGGCTAGGGGAGAGAGAAGGGGACACAGAGGCCTGGGGACCACCAGGCTAAAGTTTTCAAGAGGGAAGGTCTCAACTGCTTTCTTCATGATAAGCCTCCTCCTTCTAGAGGGAAAATAGAGGGTGTAGCTTCTTGCACTGGCCCAGCCACCAGTCGGCTTTATATAATCCCTTACCTTGGCCAGATTCTCTACTCCCATCTCCTCCTCCAGGCATTTACACCTTCCTAGAAAGACCCCCAGGGCCAGCCAAGGGTATTCAGAACAAGAGAAAACCTAGGGACATCAAGGTGCTGACAAGGACTCGGGAGTAGCCAGGAGCCCCAGAGATCTGAGACTTAGCTCCAAGGGAAGCCATAGAATTTGAAGGCAGGTCAGTCTTGGCGCTAACCATCATCAAAGCATCCTACCATTCCTGGGAATGCAGAATAAAACAATCTCAAGACACAACTTTCCCATTTATAAAATTGGGAAAATTGGTTTCAGTCCTTAGATCAAGTGTTCTATAAGATGGTCTGGCGAGTCTTCCCACTTCCTTCCTGCCTTCTTTCATCCTGCTGCAGTCCCTCCTGAGACCAGGAAGAGGGCATCAGACCCTGACCCCAAGCCCAGACCAAAACTGCACCTGGGCAGGACGGAAGTGAGCATTTTACAGCCCAATCTGAATGAGTTTAAAATCTGAGTTACCTCTCCCACAAACACTTCCTTTTAGACCCTGTGTTAGACTGGGGAGAGCAGAGCCAGCTGGGAGGGGTTCCCCATGGTCGGCTTCAAGACAATTCATACATCCAGCACAATAATGACTGATTTTAGCACACTGAATTAATAAAAAAGTATTAAGGTCAAGAGGGCAGAGGAGAAGGAAAGCAGTTCTTTACAGAAAGATACCAGCTAATAAAGAGAAGGAATGATAATGAGAAAATCACCACTTTGCAATCCCAAGTAACTGACTTGTTCAGGCAAGGAGGTTAAGCTGTGTAGATTATTAGGTAAGAGGTTGCTAGAAACAGGATATCCACACAGCACCAAGATATCACCCACAGATAACTTGCAAACTGCAAAGGAGAACATGTACTTTGACAAAGGAGAGATCTGGAAACACCACCTTAACCACCGATGAAGAAGCAAGCTGACATTATTGCTTCCTGTTGTGATGCAATATGATGTAAGGAACACCATCTATGACACGTTCTTGCCAAAATATTTAATCTGAATCTAATCTGGTCTCAAGACCTAACTTCCAGTTTACAGGAAATATGGGGGGCCAGAGGAACAGGTAAATGACACCAGCCGGAAACAATAAACTCAGAACATAGGCAAATGGCCTGGGCTTTTCAAAAATTCAATGTTGTGGGGTGAGAAAAACGGGATGGGGCGATTAGTGTGAAAGACCATTACGAAAGAGACTAGAGACATAACCAACTGCAGAATACAAATTCCAGTTTGGTCTTAGATCAGAACAAAATTAAACCAGCTCTAAAAGACGTTTTGGGGATGGATAATCAGAGAAATTTATATGTGCCAGTATCTGACAATATTAAGAAATAATTGTTAATTTCCTAGGTGTGAAAATGTTATTGTGATTATAAATAATTTTCTTTTTTTCAGGAAGTACATGCTGAAGTCTTTAGAGGTAAAGTCTGCAACTAGGTTTCAAATGATTCACTTAGGGTAAAAAAAGTACCGATGTAGACAGAGAAAAAGTAAACGCCACAAACTATTGTTTAATCTAACTGAAGGCCATGCTAGTGGATGGGTGTTCACTGTACCATTCTTTTAACTTTTCTTTATATTTTAAAATATTAAAAATAAAGAGTTATGAAATATGTCTATTATTTACATAAAAAAAAACTAGAAAAATAGTCACTGAACATGAATTTTGTATGGTGCCTGACAAGTAACTTTATTTTTATTTTTTTCTGTATTTTTCTATATTCCTTAATACATATGTACATCAATAATAAAAGAAGAAAGAAAAGAAACATGAAAGAGGGGGAAAGGCAGTCTGACCATCAGGTAGAAGGGGGAGAAAATATGCGTGTCTTAAGCCTTTGCATATTCAAGATGCGTATTCAAGACCCAGTTCCTGAATTCACACCTGGGCCTCAGCGGTGAGCCCCCCTGGCCACCAGGGTCCCCTCCCCAACCTCAGGAGTCCCTTTGGTGGTGAGATAGGGAGACAGACCCTGCTTCTTTCGAAATGAATCTAAGAGATTAAGTGAAAGGAAAATTGCAAAATGCTGTGTAAATGGGTACCCACACCACCTCCATCAGCAGCATTTACTGTTAATTTTTTTTAACTCCTCTCCAACTGTCCTGTACTGTCCCGTTGTCTCACCCTTCCCAGACTCTGCCTGCAGAGCAAAGCGGGAGCTGGTTGCAGGGCCTCCACTCTCTATCCACTCAGCTCAGTCCTCAGCCCTCTCCTCTGCCCTGTTCCAATTTTCCCGTTAACACCCAAGTTATCTGACTCAACTCCCCCAATCCCAGTGCCGCAGCAGATGAAACCGTCCGAAGGGTTGGCAGGTCCACAGAGGGCGCTGACTCCACCCTGCCACTCCCTGAAGTCTACATAAAGCTCAGAGGCTCCTCCACAAAGGGTTCAGGAGCCAGCAGGAGCAGAGTCTGTGCCCACCTGATCTGTCATTTTTCCAGATTTCCAGGCATTTCCGCCACAGTCTCTGCTCTGAGCTTATGGAGTAAATAAGAGTGGGTTCTTATTTCCCCACAAGTCAGAGAAACAAATGCTAACAAATACTGGAATAGAATAGAAAACGAGCCCTAAGAGAGCAATGTATACAATGCCTTGAGCCTTGAACTAGTCCCTCAGGCCTGTCAGGGGTTTAGAAGCTGGACACTGAAAGATGCAACACTTTAGGGGGGAAAGGCCCAGGAAGGACACCAGAGTGCATGCAGGAAAGTGTGAGGCAGGCAAGATGAGAGAGGACACACAGCCACCATGTGATCTTCACGGTTTGTACTGTAAACAATAATATAAATGGAGCCTTTTTAAAATGGAGCCAGAGCTGCCGTGCCAGAGGAACTACCTTTCACATCTTATACCTCAAACCTTGGAACATTAAAATGGGAAAGGCAACCTTTGGACTGGGCCTAAGCAAATTTGTGCCCCCAAAAAACTGCAAAGATAACAAGAAAGCAGTCATTATGACTACTAGACTGATGACTACTGGACTGAGAATAGAAACATTATTTAAAATTCATATCACTATGCTATGTTACTGTACCAATGGAAATGCCTACTTTCTCTTTGTGTAATTGTTCCCCTTCTCTTTCTCATAAATATCCATTGCCTTCGTCTCCTAACCAGACATTATTTGGGTTTCTGCCTGAATCAGTGATCCCCAATAGCTTGTTGATGCCCCTCCCAAAAAAAACTGCTCGTTTGCCTTTCATTTTAAAAGCTCTTTTTATTTTTAAATTAATAGTACCCACACAAGGGCCCAACTCCACGCTCTGAGCCCAGCTGCAGCGCTGCATCTTCCCACTAGGGGCACTGTTTTCTCACTCGCACAAAGACTGTGTGGGCTAATATTGACCATGTAGATGAGGCTGGAAAGTTTGGGCAGAATCAGGGCAGTCAGATTATGCGTTTTAAACTTCATTGTACAGACAACGCTGTGTTTTAGATTAATTATTCTGATGGCTTTCTATGGGGAGAGTTCGAACAATGGAAGGGCCCCCAGGTTGCTGTGTGGTCCTAGGAAGAGATGACAGTGGCTCTGGGGACAGAGAAAAAGGAAGGGCCTCGGGATGTCTGAAGTCAAGAGTCAGGGGTGGCATGTTTGATGTAGAGACATTTTTAAAAGAGGGAAGAATCAAGGTAGGCCTTGATTTTTTGCCTTTGATGGTGGTAGGTACCTGGCTAGGATGGAGGCTCCTGGAAGTGAGCAGGTTGGGGCAAAAGACTACTACCCTTTTAAAGGTCCCAAGGAGCAGCATATAGAGATGTGCAGAGAGGCATGGGAGGTCTCAGATTGAAGGGAGGGTCAGAGTAAAACAGAGCTGTGGGAGTCCTCTGTGCAGAGATGACAGCTGAAGCCTGGGAGTGGCCAAGGCTGCCAAGGACAGCCGGTATCGTGTGCAGACAGATGCTGGGGAACACCAGCCTATATGGTGGGAGGCAGGGAGGGGCCCAAGCAGAAATCAACAGGGGCTGGAGCAACAATCCTGCCTCTGGGCAGGAGGGTGGACTGCAAGGAAGGGAGGAAGGTATCAGTGACCCCTAGTTCCCCCACCAGCATGGCCTTTCTCCACCCAACTCCTACTACAGATTTTTGTAAATAATCATCGTGTTTTTATTACATATTTTTAAAGTTTCTCTGTCTTTATGACTTCGAATCTAGCTTCCATGCAATTGTTTAATTTTCTTGCAAACAGTCTTCTATCTATCCATTGTCCACCTGTCCTCCCCATGTCCATCTATACCTATATGTCTGTCTCGGACACCCCAGGCAGACCCGCCCACATGTGTGTGCACTGCAGCCCAGAGAGCTGGGCATGTGCAAGCGTCTCACCTCTTGTCCCACAATCAGCCCCATCTGTGCACACTCACCTCTGATGGGGGCATCAAGGGCAGCACGTGTGTACGTCACCCCGCTCTGTGCTCTGCCCTCCCATGAGAATCTTCCTGTATCCTTGCTCCTTACCATTTTCCCTGCGAAGCTGACCTCCATGAAGGGATCCACCAGGTTCTTCTTGTTACTGTCAAAGCCAAAGATCTGTTTCACGTTGTCCAACACAGCATCGTCCACTACAGAGAAGAACATACGGGTCACTGCCAGCCTGCTGGCCCACCTCCAAGCCCCGTCCTGCTGCTCGCCTGTCTACAAGCGGCCTCGGGATCCCCGGGAGACACCACGGCACCTGCACAGCCCCAGGACACCCAAGAGGGAGGGCAGCCTCGGAACAGCAGCTCTTGAGGGCACCACACCAGCTCCCCACCCAGCCCCCAACAGCTTGTCCACTGTCCCCCTGCTCTCCAAAGCTTTGGGAACAGGTCTAATAAGTGATCCATCAGGAATCTACATCAATATGGGCAGTAAACACTCTAGAAAAGGACTGGAAATTGTTGTAATATCCCATTTGGGTGTCTGTTTGACATTTTCCTTTATATTCATTAGCACAGTGATTTACCTGAGGCTAACCAACAAGTCAATTCTGGGTTTTTTTTTGTGCTCATTTAGGCAGCACGTATACTAAAATTGCTTTTTTTTAAAGAAAAAGAAACAAATTTTCATCTACATTGCTCCAAACCAATATTTCACTAAATCAGCCATATTATTTATAACTATATACAGGTACATAAATAAGTGTGTATGCTTTAATGTATACATATGTATATGCTATGTATAAATGTACATATGTATACGGATGAGAGAGAGAGAAAGGAAAGGGACAGTTAAAGATTATATACTAGCTAATGTCTACATGAATACAACAAATAACAACAATTAATATTTATGTCCTATTTACCCACCTATTTGTTTTATTTATATTTAAACAATGTTGCAAAGAATTAAACATAAAGCACCTTCACCTTGAGCGAAGCAAACATTTCTATTTCCCAGGCCCCCTTTCTAAGCTCGCCAGCCTCACTCTGCATAATTTTAACCAACAAATGCAGAATGTTTTTTTAAGCATGTGTTTTAATGCCCATGTAACACCCATTACTTATTTAAAGACTTTCCCCCTTCATCATGCATGATTTTGGTTCCAGTAAGGCTGTACAGAAGGAATCCATTTCATTTATTGATGTTATTAGTCAAAGCAGAAACCCTCAAATAATTTGCTTCATGCAGAAGTTGTAAACAGGGACCCATGTAGCAAATGCTCTCCCTGATTCTGCTGTGAACAGGGAGCAGCTTGATCATGCCAATGCAAGCTCCAAAACAGTGGCTCACAGGCCACAGCACAACCAAACCACCGGGGGAGCCTTTAAAAACTACCAATGTGCAGCCTGGGTTGATACCCACAACTCTAGAATATCCAGTGTACTGTAAGTCCCCACTTAACGTCATCGGTAGGTTCTGCGACTTAAAGTGAACCGACATCTAAAAAACCAGTTTTACCATAGGCTGATGGCATCTCATCAATGTTACAACGAAAGACGTTGAACAAAACATTATTTGAGGAACTGCTGTAATTCCCCCAGCATCTTCTGAGCACACAGGATGGGGCCAATACAGAAATAACCACTGTGAAAAACCAGGCAGTGGCCACAATGGCCTTCCTGGGAGGATGAGGACATGGCCACAGCTAGGGTGACCCACTATCCCAGTTTGCAGGGGACTGAGTGGTTTCCCAGGATGTAGGACTTTCAGTACTAAAACCAGCACAGTACGAGGCAAACTGAACACCGTTCTTCATCTGTGGAGACACCGAGCCCTACCAACATTTCAGAACTGCTTCCCCAGCCCAGGGTCTGTCAACTTGCAGGCTTGGCTTCCTCGAAGAGGGAAAGAAATTCAATGAGATCCAGCCCTGAGCATAAAACAGAGGGTCCAGATGGCGCTGACTCCCCAGTAAGAACCAAGAAAATGGGTCCATGGAGGCTAAACAGCCAGACTAGGCCTAGGGGGATGCTGAAATAGAGCCCAGGGCAGCTATTAGTCTCGATTTCTTCACTTCTGTAACTCCACCAGCATTTACATTACTTCTCATTCACTCTGATTGCTTTTCTGTTAAGAACAGTAAAAGCCCTTAGGAGGAGTTTTTAAACCTAGACAGGGGTTGAGGCTTCCCCAGAGAGCAGAGTAGAGGGAGAGTTGGGCTGGGCACTGATGCAGCAGACCCAGGGGGTGAGGAAGTCAGGCCAAGGGGTGGCAGGGCGGGGAGCAGAGGGCAGCCCCTCCATCTCCTTCCCCCCAGGGCACTGACCTGGCCCAGCCCAGGGTGCCCCCTCCTACCCAGGGTCCCAGACTCACTCTGCGGTAAGTCCTCGGCCCTGAAGATCCTCAGGCAGAAATGCGCTCCTCGAAGGGCCACGCCAGTCGGCCTGAGCAGGTTGCCTTCTATGTCCTCCTTGTCTTCAGAGGGGTCCCTCCTCTCCAGCTAAAATACAAACCAAAGATGATTCCTTACAGTGCTCTCGAACACAACGTTTTCCCTTCCACAACCAACAGCACTGAAATGGTGCATTTTGAAGAAAAGGAGGTCTCGCCCTGCCGCTCACTAGCGTGCGATCTCAGCTAGTTCCTCACCCCGAGATGCTGCTTCCTCACCTAGTCAGTGGAGACGAAGGTACTGACCTCACAGGCTGTTGGGAGGATCTACTTTAATACTGATGAAAATACACATGGCACACAGTGGGCATTCAAGAACCTTAATCACCTTCCCACTCCATCCATTTGAAAATAGTGCAAAAGTGACATGTCTAAGCTGACTGCTCTGTCTTCAGTGATGTCTGTTCATTCACTCAACGGGTATTTACTGAGTGACTATTAAGTGTCAGCATGGTGCCGAAGGGCCAGCGATGCAGCAGTGAACATGATGGACAGAGGTCCTGCCCACACGGAGTTCACCATCCTGCAGGGGAAGCGGTCCTTTAAGCAAGGTCTTTTTCTCCCATTCCACTGACTGGATTACAGACCTGATGATGGGAACTGGAGCAAACATTCTGAACCATGATGAAAGCTGCACGATGAAAATGGTAGAGCACAGACAGGAGCCCAGGTCTCTCGTCACTGAGGAAGCACTGTGCCTATTCTGGACTGCCTGTCCAGGCATTTATGAGGGAGAGAAATAAACTTCTATCTTCCTTAGAAACTATTTGAGGTATCTTTGTTACAGCAGCTGAACCTATATCTTAATTCACAGAGGCCCAGATAAGAGACAATGGGAGCCTGACCTTGGACTCTGGTCTTGGGATGGGAAAGAGGAGAAGCATCCACTGAGGCTGTCGTGCCAACAGTACTGGCCATCTGTGTGCGTGTGGACCAACACATATGGGACTAAGGGATGAAGAATGAAACTCGGGCCTCTGGCTTGGGAAACGAAGTGGAAGACGGTGCCATTTCCTAAGATGTCACCTAACACAGGATAGGAAGCAGATGTGAAGGGGGCAGCAGATAATACTGGGTTTTCATATGTTAAGTTAGAGGCACCTAAGGAACATATTAATGTGGCTTTATTATAAGGCAACCGAACCTGTGTCTGGAACTCAGATGGTCCAGGCTGGAGATAAGCAGTTCAGGAGTCTCAGGTGGACAGAAATGGGTTCCTCGATAGTGAGGGTCAAGGATACAGCAAAGAGGCAGGCAGAGGAATTTTATGGAACCATTGCATTTGGAGGATCCCTTTAAAAAGGGCAGGGGAGGGGGTAGAGAGAATCAGGAGAGTCACTAACTCTAAGGCAGGAGAGAGTTTCGAATAAGACATGGACTCTGGAATCAAATTCTGTGGAGCAAAAGAGCAGATGAATGACAGAGAAGCACTCCTGGGAGCTGGCAAAGGGTGACCCTTAAGTGAGTTACTCTTTCAGGAAGGAGAGGTGGTGGGTATAATACTGAAAAGTAGAAAGAATGAGCAGCTGATAAACGTACGGCGAAAGGTACCCTTCCCAGAGGTTGATGACACCTGGAAGGAAGGTGAAAGCAGCTTGGAGAGGAGGAGTGGGGAGAAATGAGTGATGGCGAGTGTATCTTAAGACAGGGAAACCTTGAGCCTGGCACAGATGAAAGGGCAGGAGCCAGAGGAGAAAGGCAAGAAAAGAGGCCGGGAAGAGAACGTAGAAAAAGATGGCAGAAGACAGGAGCACATGGCGAAGGAGATGAGGGGTGTGGAAAAGGCAGAAGACAAATGAAGACGGGCCATAAGCTGGAGACCAAGGGAGATTCAAGAGCCCACATCGTTCACTGCTGTGCAGTCTGGTTTTTTAAAGGGAGGCTGAGCTTAGAGCTCAGGAGAGAGAGGCAAGCTGAGAAACAGCTACTGCAGAGGAATGGGATTAAAATTAAACTACACCCAAGGAAAAGAAGATGTTGGCAACACTCATGTCAATCAGCACCTCCAGGTGACTTCTGCCACCAATGTGACTAAGTAATGTTGGACAGTGTGTGGGGGGTTGGGACACAAGGTATGTGGGAGACCCAGGGGCTAGTAAGAACATAGTGAGAATTAGGATCATGGGGTCCAGGCTGGAGGAGGAGGAGAGAGTGACAGGAGGAAGCCAATGGACAGGGAAACCAAGAGGGGTCAGGGGTCTGTAACTTCAGCAGGACGAGGGAGGGAAAGAGGCAGAAAGACCCTGATGAAGAGAGGAATTTCTGAGCTCAAGATCTCAAAGGAAGTAAGACCAGATGTTGATGGCTCATCGATGAGGACTCGTCACACCTCAGAACAATGGCAAAGGTGAGAATCTGCAAGGAAGGACCCTCCTGGACCAGCTCTGCCAAGGGTGGGTAACAGCCCAGAGGGCCGAACAAAGGGGAAATAACCAGTGAAGCAGCCCTTACAGGAAGAGACAAAACTGAAGTTGGGAAGGGCTGCTGTGGCCGGGGAGCGGCAGTGAGAAACCAAAAGATGGGATTTTGCTCTCTAGCACTTCCTGTTGATCTTCTCTTAGAGCCCCCATCTCTATTACCAACTTTTATTGCATGCTGTCTACTTTTTCCATTAGAGCCCATATTGTATTAATCACAGTTATTTTAAATACCCCCTCTGCTAATTTCTACATTTCTGTCATATCTGAACCTGTTTCTAACAGCTGCTTTGTCTCTTCAGAGTGTCTTTTTGTTGCCTTTGACATGTCTTGCATATTTTTTAAAGCAAGATGTTGTGTTAAGTAACTTGAGGTAAACGCGAATTTAGCATGAGGATTTATGGTAATATGGCTAGGAAGGAAACTGTGTTTGATGTTTGTTGTAGATACAGGTGGCGGAAGCTTCAAAATCCTCTAGTATCTAGTTTTTGTCTCCCCTTCGTATTTCGAGCTTCCCCAAGTATATGAGTCTGTATGTCATATGTCACAGCTCTTTCAGCTGTAGTCCACTGTTGTCTCATGAAGGCCCTGCTGGTGTGGGGCAAGGGTTGGGAAGGGGAGCATTGTAAACTAATGAAATCCCTGAGCCCTGGGGCTGTGGCCCTCACAACTGCTTCTCCAGTGGGACAGCTTTTCCTTCTGCCTCCTGTTCCCTTCCCTGCCTACAGCATCCTCAACCTACTTCTGTGCAGATCTGATCCCTGCTGGGTCTGGTTTTCTCCCCTCAGAGGGGAGACAGGAAGGTCTGAGGGGCTGGAACTGGAGGAATGCCCGTTCTCTTCCTGGGATAAGGCTCTGGCACAGTCTCTTTCTCCCGGAGAGTAGGTCTTTGTTATGAAGAAGGCTGCGGGTGAATTTTACAAGGGTTACTACTCTTCCCAGAGACCTGAGCAGAATTGGAGCAGAAAATAGGGGCTTCCCTCTGAGCTGGTTTGAAGAGTGGCTTCATCAGGGAAAAACAAGGTTCCAATTAATAGGAAGAGGGAGAAGGATTGTTTTACAAAAGGATAATAGATTGATTCAGAGATGCCGCATAGAAACAGCAATAAGGTACAATGGTGGTGAGACAGGCTACAGAGGGGCAGGGCTGGATGGAGTTCATGGGACAAGGGGGCAGGGGCAGGTCCCTGGGGTGGGGCTTGTCCACCTGAGCTCCATCAGCCCCTGCACAGCACCCTGTGTTCTCCCTCCCCTAACTTTTCCACCGTGGCTTCCTGAGTTCTTGTCATCAGCCAGCTTCTCATCCTTGACATCCTCATGGGACTTCCTCTGTCTGCACTCGGCTTTCCCCGAGTAACTCCACCCCTCACCACCCTCCTGCCTCTCCCACTCCTTGCAGCCATCTCAGGCTCCCTCCCAGAGAGGGTCACACATTGCAGCCACCCCGCCACCACCTCACCATCTCTCCTTTCTGGAAGTCCACCCATATGTACCACTCTCTCCTCCGGTTCTCACTGTCATCCACCAAGACAAGGACACGTGCTCACCTTGCCTTGATGATTTCAGTGCCTGCCTCACCATCTGCCTATCTGACCTCCAGTTCTAATTCTCCCTTAAAGATAATCAACATCCATGTGGACAAGTCATTTACCAACACAATTCTTTCTCCTCCACCAACAGCACCTTAATCTCCCCTCCCTTTCAGCTGCTAGAGATATAGCCATATCTCCAACCCGCAGCTGAGGTCAGAGTTACATCAGGACCCCTCTCCAGAGCCATTAAAATGAAAAACAGCCTTAAACAATACCTTTGACACAATGAAGCAGTTTTGTAGTTTAAAACTTCTTGCTAAAGCAGAAAATAAAGGGGCTAGGGAAAGTCCCCAACATAGGCATGCCCAGAAGGACAGCTGGTGTGACCTAGAATTCACCTTTTCTTCATTGTGTGATCATTATAATAAATTAGCATTATGGTTAAGGCTATACCCATCATGCATCTGATGACATGACTATTCTGAAAAGCCCAAACATGATAAGAAAAGGGGCGTCTCCTTAATT